>OX463838.1:7477144-7662318 GCA_949825065.1 Odontocerum albicorne
GTCGTCGGGCTTGGACGGTATAATTTGTATTTTTATGTTTTTTTCCTTTCTTTCTTCTTTTGGTACTAGAATAATTTGTGCATTGCTGTGTTGTGTACTGTGTATTGGAATTTTATGTTTTTTTTCTTCTTTTTTCATTTTTCGATTTGAATATCTTGTGCATTGCTTTATTGTATACTGTGTATTTGAGTTTTATGTTTTTTTTTTCTTTTTTTGATTTGAATATCTTGTGCATTGCTTTGTTGTGTACTGTGTATTTGAATTTTATGTTTTCTTCTTTCTTTTCTTCCTGTTTTTATTCGAAATTTTGTGCATTGTTGTATTGTATACGGTGTATAATTTTGTTATATTATTTTGATTAACTGCGTATAACTCGGTAAAGAATCAAAAGCAATTCAGGACCGTTAAAACAACAAAGCATAGGCTTTGTACTTCAGTCAAGTCGGTCGGGCGGAAATTGATTCGAGTACCGTTTTGTTTGGCGGTCATTTTGTGTATGAGTTGAGGATTTTATTTATTAATTAAATAAAATATAATAACCAACTAATAACGTGCGGCTGATAAAAGCTGTGCGAGTGTAGGTAGTTATTTTCTAAAATTAGAAAAAATCGAGTTGAGCGTAGTTTTACGAGGAGTATAATCTCGAATTTGGCCGGTAATCGGGTAGGCAGAGCTAGTGGAACGCCATAGTTTCTTGTGATTGGCCGGGTGTTTAGCAGCTGATAGAAGTTCCTTGTTGCATTGGCAAGGAATAATTCGTTACGTTTTCTTTCCGGTTGGATAGAGTTAGTGGCGTATTCCGGAGTTTGGATCGCTTTGAAGATTTTTAAATCATCAACAAAAAATAGAATATTTAGAGCACTAAGTTTGCCAACTATAACATTATTCGTTCAGAGCCGTCCGGCTGTTTCGCTAATTAAGTTTGACGAATACTAGCTGTCGTACATCTGGTCGGCGAGATTAGTAGTAGACCGGTGTTATAATAGCGTGGCCGGGTGATCGAACTTATTGAATTATTCTATTTTAGGCCTTTAAGGTAGAGTTGTTTTCTTCGATTACATGCGATTGGAATTTCTGGTGAAGGCTATTCCTGAGATTGGGAACGCGTATTAATAACAGCGTGGCCTAGAGTCTTGGGAATTTCTAATCTTTCAGATAGAACTCTCACCTTGCTAGCTGAGGATAAGTCCACAATGAGTCCTATTGACAATATTACGAGTGCAACTAAGGAGAGATTGATTGGGGAATTGATGGAAAGGGGAATCACTCCGGGTAACAAACTCCCCAGGTTGCGTCGGCAAGCATGGAGCTACAATCGGGGCCTCGTTCACTCTCCTACAGAAGAGGTTATATTGCCTCAAAGGTCTAAGGCACATGTTAATTTGCGAGGAGCCCCGGAATTTTCTATGGAACTGGTTTCCGGAGCGACAGCCCCTCGTTCGGACTCTTCCTTGCCATTTACCGGGTCTTGCCCTTCAAGAGACTTGGAAATGTTGCCGTCTCATGGCGCTAGAGGTAATCAATTACCTCCATTAAATATCAATTTTTCATCGTGGCCAGTGGATCCGTTTAATGGCTCGGGTAGCGTACGTCAGTTTTTGGTTAGGCTCGAGGAAATAGCACACGCACGTAGGTTCGATGTAGACTCTCTCTCTCCCGTCCTACCTGAATTTTTGCGCGACAGAGCCCTGACCTTTTTCAGGATTACGTATAGGAACCCTATGAGATGGGCTACATTGAAGGCACATTTTTTGGAGAGGTTCGAATCGGAGAGTTTTATGATAGATAGAAAGCTGGATATTTGGGCATCCAAGCAGGGTCACGAAGAATCTTCCACCGATTATATCTCCCGAATTTTGGAGGTAAACAGTACACTGGACTCTGCCTTGACAGAGGTGGAGCTGTTACAGGTGTTCAAGAGAGGGCTTCACGTTAGGTTTAGCTCAGTCCTTGTCAGTACGCGGCCTGCGTCAGTACGAGAGATGGAAAGAGTATGTGCCTCTTTCGAACAAATGAACAGGAGTGGTGAGGTATCACCCCGGCCGCTGCAGATGCAGCCAAGGGTAAGGGCACGTGTGTCATCCGTCTCACAGAAGGGTATCGGTAGAGGGCCGACCTTGTTGAGGTGTTTCTTGTGCAATCTTCCGCATCATATTGCCCGCGACTGTCCGCACAAACCACTTATCCAGAAGGAACCGGATAAGTCGCCAAGTAATCGCGTAAGGAGTCGTGCCGAGACTTCTAGACCTTTTACTTTGCTGACGGATACTTCGCGTCCGCCGCCGAGTTTTGTTTAATTCCAAAAACAGATAGAGGACCAACCCGGTCAAGGTAATTCGGAACTAGGGGGTTGGTCAAAAACAATAGAATTAGGAAGTAATAACCGTAACATTAGTGCCATAGAAATTTCAAATGCAAAGGATGAGAGACCCTATCTTCATTGTGAAATTCAGGGCTCACCATTTAGGGCGTTGCTAGATTCAGGTGCAGCAATTAACGTAATAGGTGGTAATCTGTATAAGAATTTTAAGGACTTACGGTTTATTATGCGAACTACTGAGGGAGTCGTTCACACGGCTGATAGTCAGGGACATCGGGTGCTGGGTACGATCCAGTTGCCCTTACATTATGATCACCAAACTGTGTTGGTGGAATTCCAGGTAGTTCCTTCTTTAGATACTTGCTTGGTGCTCGGTATTCCCTTCTTGAAGCGTTCCGGGCTTACGCCGGAATCGTTTTCTCATTCGAGTAGGAGTTAATGGCTCAATAATGCCTCCATTGTTCCGAAAAAGGATGCTTCTGCTCGAATCGTATTGGACCCCGCAAACTAAATTCCGTGACGCCGACGGACTGTTATCGGTTACCTAACATCAACCGAATTCTCGATAATCTTCGAGATACGCGCTACCTCACTGCTTTAGATCTGAGCCATGAGTTTTGGCTGATGCCATTAAGCAAAGAGTCTAAACGTAAGACGGCACTCTTTGTAGAGGGCCGGGGACAATATCGGTTTGTGGTCACCCCATTTGGCTTAAAAAACATTCCTGCTGAGATGCAACGAATGATGGAACAAGTGTTCGCCGATCAGGGTGACCAGGGTTTTGTACCATGTTGGTTTAATAATATGCAAACAGGACTGAGAGTCTTGGAGATAATTAATTATTGACTTTATTGATCTCAGGTAAAGGCTTGAGAGTTATAATTCTTGTGTGTTTTTCCGTATCTGATTATCTGCCATGCATACATCTTATTATCCTGAATTGTATTTTTTTTTGTTGCATTAATTATATTTATAATTTCATTTCTGTTAGTATTGTATTGTATTTGTGCCTATGTATTGTATTTGGTATTGTGTTCCTTTGAGGTTGCCTTCTAGACGTACGGCTATAATTGTTTGTGCCTGTGCGTGTATTAGGAAGCCGTACTACAGGGTTATACAAATCCGAATTTTGCGATGACGCATGCAAATGTCTAGGTCATCTTACGTACCGCGACGAACTCAGGAGGGTTCCTAGTAGAGAGTAATATTGTAGAAGTTTCATAACCAGCGGCATGGTAAATAAGTTAGAATTTTACTCGTATTACCCGTATATTGTAGTTAGTTCAGTTTAATTTTCGAAACAACGCCTAGCCTTGCGGTAAGCTCGCCAGCCATAAGCTTCATGATACCGCAGAAGTAATAGAAACCTAGATCGCTGATTAATTAGCACAAGTATGTCACCAAAGGGCGAAAAAACTTTGATTTGTTTTTCTATCGCAAGGGTATTACACACCCTGATTTTTAGAACGTCTACATATATAACGCGTGGTGACAACTTTATTGTGCTCGGGCAGGAAATCAGAGACCTTAGGGCACATGTCTGTATACAAGCGAGCGAGTATACCATGCAGTATTGAAGCAACATGTTCGTTTAACCTCCTTCATCGGGAGCGGAGCATGTTTTCACGATGCTGGCCGTAGTATAAAGTTGGCAAGTTGTTTAAACTTCATCGTTGAGGTGGCGTCATCGAAAACTATTAGTTAAAGGTATATGAGGAATAAATATCCCCGCCATGATCCGCAGAAGACTAGTATAGGAGAGGTTTAATTCCTCATTAATTACGTGTTCGTCAAGTGGTTTAGAGTAAACCAATGCGAGTGATGCGAACACCTAGGGAAGGATTGTTCATGCCTCAATGATACTGTGAGAATAGCAAGATGAGTTCACCTTTCTTCTTCTCGCCATAATCTCTACCCTGCCCCATCATGGATCGTTCTCCGAATAGAGGGGCCGTGCCGGAAGAACGTTTTGTTCGCACTTTTTGCAATAACTAATGGTATAAGGCAAAGGGAACAACCTTTAGGTTAAAAGTACAGATAGGTTGTGGCAGGCTGGAAGCTAAGCGCTGCTTGGTGTAGTTTACACCTAGGTTATAAACCACCGAGTTGGACAGGTGGTATGGAGAGGGTATTCTAGCCAATCAAACGCTGGGCGATATTTCAGCAACAAATTAGCGCCCCGATTTGTCAAGTGTGTGGTCACAAGGTAAATTTCCGACACAATATATGAACTGTCTGACCTGAAGGGGAAAGTGGCAGGTAAATTTCGCGTCAAAGACATCGCCAAGGTGGAATAAAGGCTCCATTACGGTGAATTGACGCGAGAGCTGCCGTGGCACTTGTGGTAATTCAGTTTTACCAAATTAGGTTTCCATGTTCCAAGAAAAAAATATGGTGGCGCTCAATAGACCATGTGCTGGACAATGAGTGGTGAATTTTTGCTGATAGCATAGCGTTTGTATGCACGTCTTTTGATAGAGCGTCGACGCTCACCTCCTCATGATGTCACATTGGATACATCCTTACCAATTCCTTATCCTGTTCTGTCAAGGGTCGCTCACCTGGCACGAGGTCGTATAGGTTGAATGGAAGGCAGCTCCATGATAGGGAATGAGTGGGGTTGCTACAGGGGTTTGGGAAGTGCTGCTGGGAAGTATGAATGAAAGGGATTTGGTGCGTGCTTTGGTGGGGGGGGCTTTCGATGGGATATCCTTTAATTGTGAGGCTTCGGCCAATGATTTTTTTTGTTGTTTTGTATATTTTTTTATTGTAACTGTCAGTCCGGTCTAGGTGGGCAGGCGTCCGCGACGCCATCGGTACACGGAGGTGCATAGTATGATATGACTACGTCATGCACATCTTGGCTCCGCCCGTTGGTTCTGCGGCCGTCGCACCGACGACTTAGGTGGGCGCTCGCGGCACCATTGGTACCAGGACCTCCATAGTAGTGTGTATGGACTCCGCCCTTTGGGTCCGCAGGCGTCACACTGGTGACAAAGGTTTTATTGTCAGTCCGGTCCAGGTGGGCAGGCGTCCGTGGCGCCATCGGTACCCGGACGTAGGTAGCATGGTGTGGGGACATCATGCGTATCTTGGGTCCGCCCGTTGGTTCTGCGGCCGTCGCACCGACGACTTAGGTGGGCGCTCGTGGGCACCATTGGGACAAGGACGACCGTAGTTTTGTGCGTGGACAACATGTACAACTTGGCTCCGCCATTTGGGTCCGCGGGTGTCGCACTGGTGACAACGGTTGTGGAGTAGGCTCCAACCAATCAGCGAAAGGCTTACGGATGGCCTATATACATCCAGTAGGGGGCTTACGGATGGCCTATATACATCCAGTGGAGGCTTACGGATGGCCTATATACATCCAGTGGGGGTTGTTGAGTGTGACTCCAACCATGGGCGTCATGAACCCAAATTTGCATGTGCTCCCGGTCTAGGTGGACGCTCATGGCACCGTCGGTGCCCGGATAACCATGGTATTTTATGGATCATGCGAGTTTTGGCACCGTCCGTGATGTGGGTGGGCGTCGCACTGACGACTCTGGCTAGCACGAGAATTGGCACTAAAGGGATGACGATCCCCGAGGTGATGATATTATAAACACATATTTGCTGTATTGTATAACCAAGTGTAACTGTTTCTTGTCAGTTTTTAGACCTGGAGGAGGCCTATAGTCAGATGTCGCCCCTATGAGTGGTGTCTCAGGGCCGTGTAATGGAAAATCGTATGTTAAATGTGTCTTATATAGTCTCATTATTGATATATCGCCAGACTTGTATCTTGCAATATCAAAGATCACCAGACAAGCGGGAGGAAACTCACCTTGCTTCCTTAATTTAAGTGATTAGGTTAAGAAACTAAATCAGTGCCCCTAAAAGTGCAGACTATCGGATCCGGTTCTGGGGAAGCCGTTGTGAACTAACATAATTACTATTAAGTAACTTGATCTGTTTTTGGGCATTACTCTTGTGAGTGTGTTGCCTTTGTAATCTTAAATGTTTGTACATTTTTCTATTGTAAATTAATAAGAATTATTATGTGTAACCATGCTGTAGAGAAGGCGATAGTATCTGTTCTTGAACATTACTCTTGTGACTGTTTTGTCTTGTTATCCTAAATGTTGTATGTTTCTTTTTTTTGTAAAAATAATAATAAGACTTATTATGTGTAACCATGTTGAGGGGAAGGCGATAATTGATGTTCTCCTGTATTGTGCCTTGCTCTATAAAATGTTTAACTGTTTCCAGGTGTTCTTAGATAGGGAAGCCCTGAGAGTTAGTTTTTCGTGGTTTCCTACTCTTTCGCAAATGCAGGGGCTTATTAAATCGTCCACGAGCGTATCCGGCATGACCCAGTAACGTCATGCCCTTTAGCATAGTATCTAATCCTTGTTTCGGCAAGCAGGTGTATGACCAATTGACACAGGGCCGTAATCAGTACTTGAATTATTATTTTTTTTTATATTTTTTTTTTTCTCGGTAACATAAAATGGAGTGTCAGGACTTGGGTACGGCCGACCAATTAGTTTATTGTAGTTAAAAAATAACCATTAAAAATAGTGAACCAGAGCAGTCAAAGGGAGATCTTGCGTCATTTTCGAGAAGGATTGCTTCCTATTGTTTCAAACTTGACTGCCTCGACTGGCTGGCTTTGTCTTCCCATTTGTATAGAAATACACGACACTTTATGAGGATCGGTAATTAGTGTTCCGTCCTACGATCTGATTTATTGCAGTCCCAGATAACTATTGTTACTAAGAAAAGAAATAAAACTTTGCGCAAGATATATTTCAGAGGGTGTATGCGCTTTTATGACCGCGATTGTTATGCGAGAAAGAAAAAAAAAGGGGTCAAAAATTTCTCTTCTCCTTTCTAAAGAAATACGTCGCGCTTAATTTATTGCGGACATAGTTAAATATGGATTCCACGGTAAGAAGACAAAAAAACACTTCACTCGAGATACATTTCAAAAGAAGTGACTAGTGTCCCTTAAGCAATTTTAAGTGTCGCCTTTAGGGTTACCGGATGTCATACAAAAGGGATTCTCGACTTAATTACGCTGCGAAAGTTAAAATATACTATTCATTGGCAAAAAAGATTTATGATCTTTTTTTTTAACGGTCGCGAGCAACTTTCTAAAGAGTTCCAAAATGGCGGAGCTTGGGGAGATCCCTTAAATAAAGGAACCGCGATCTCCCCACAGTCATTCTCTCGCCACGAAGTTATCAAGTCAACATCATTCTCGTCTTGACGCTGTTCGCGAACTTGAACAAGCTTTTCTCACATTTGATTGTTCATTCTTATTTGATACAATTTGTCCGGTAAATTCTGGAGGAACTGAGTCGTGTGGGTGTATTACGGCACGAATTGGCGGTCGCCAACCACTGAGGGAATTTCTTCACATCAGCGGCCCTTAGTAACAGTATAAGGTCAGAGGGCCATATACGAGTCGACCTGGTCATACACTTGAAGCGGATCTGGGATAATACATTTTGTCCTGTATTGGAGTAAGATCAACCTTATTTATCCTCTTTTGCTTGTCATTTTATGGTGATATTTGAGTATTCTAGAGATTGGCGATATCTAATCTTTGAGAATTGCACAATTCCGCAACGGACTGTTGTGAGATTACCCCTGATAATAAAGTGCTTCGACTGCCTGTCCATCTGAAAGGCCAGCGGAGTAGCAGTAATCTGCCCATTTGATTTTCCTGACAGAGTATCAGCTCGTCAGGATTAAATATATAACCAATTAACAGCAAATATGTGTTTCATTATGTATTTATACCTACCCAAGCACTGACGAATGCCTACCTCTTCCCACGACATCTTGAGATCTTATTGAGCCTTGTTTTACCTATACTGAGCTACCGGAGTAAGAGTCATACATTGTAACATCCAGGCTTTTAGTAATCCTACTTAATTAATTAAAAGGCAAAAAGTCTGAAAACTCTTCATAGCGCAAAATGTATTTAACTCTAGTCGGTGGCCGTGGTCTTACAGCTATCATTCACTCTAAGTAAAAGGGCGTCCTGTTGGATTCACTCCAGGATTGGTTTTACTCTTAGACTATTTTACATCAGAATTTATGTTATCTGAAGTTTACACGCTGCCTATCATAAATTCTTATAGTTCGTTGTAAAAAAATCTCTATCGGAAGGCTGTATCAGATTTAACCTGCCAATCATCTTGTAACTTTAATTTTCATCTGTCAAGACTAGGTGCTTGATGAAGTGCAACAGCCTTCACTCAATAAACCAATACAAGCTTAGACGTTGACAGTAAAACTCGTTCACTAGGGATTACATATCGCTAAACAAAAATGTTCGATTCTTAACTTATATAAATTGTTTGTAAGCTAAACCAGAGTTAAATTATAACTTTACTGTTAATAACTTAACTTTGACTCCATTCGAACTTGACGTTTTTTTTTCCAACGTAATTGTTGTAATTAGGAGATAGGTCTGGAAACAATTTGTTACAGACATCACTTATTCCTATAATGCGAACTTTTGGCCTTTTGATAATTCTCTCTGCAAAGGGAACAGGTGAAAGTCTGGGCCGTATGGAGAATATAACTGTCCTAGTTTTGAACAATTGTCGAGAGAATACAAGTTTTTCAATCGTAATAATGCAAAATGTTTAAACTGAGACTAATTTGTATTCAATCGAGAGAATACATATTTTCCAATATTAACAGTAAAAATGTCGAGGCTAATAGTTATTATTTTGAGAGAATACAAGTTTTCGAATTGTAACAATTAAAATATTCAATCCAGAGGCTAAGTAGTTTAATTTGGAGAATACAGAGACTTATAGTTGTTCGATCTGGAGAATACACATTTTTCAATATTATCAATAAAAATGTTCAATCGCGAGGCTAATAGTTTTCTGTCTAAAGATAACAAGATTTTCAATCGTTTTAATAAAAAATGTTAAAGGCTTACATAGTTGTTTAGCCGAAATAATATGTTCGATTGTGATTATACAAGTAGTTCAATCATGGTAACCATGCTTCTACTGGTGTGAGACCTAACATCAATATAGTGAAAAATATATTTGTTGTTTATAGTTAAGGCATTAACGTTGTGAAGGTTTAAAGACATTGTAATTTATTTTTATCAAACACTGTTTAAAACAGTGGAATCAACAGTGTTTGATAAAAATAAATTATAAAAATATATTTGTTAGGTAGCTCATACGTCCTCCTTCATACAACTCAGATCTTGCTACAGCGACTTGTATCTTTTTTCTAAGCTAAAAATCTACGATACTAAAGTATTTCTAAAGAAATCAACAATTACCATAATACAAAGAACCGAATTCAGTAGTTTGTTAGTGGCTTCGAGAACAATTTCTTAATTGGTTTCTACTAAAATCGAAATTATGTATTCAAGTTTTATTAAGTTTTAGTTTTTAAACATACAAATCAGTTTTTTTATTAATGTAGTGGGAACAAAAACTGTTTACCGTGCCTTTTGCCTTTTTATGCCAATCTCGTGATTTTCTAGCGATCACTGAACACGAAAGCAATTATCATTGAAAAACTTTTTAACATATGTTCGTGATGTTCTTTATACATAATTTTGACTTTTGTGTTATTTATTATTCAAATTATTTTCATGATGAAAGATTAGAACGGGTTAAAGAATTTTGCTTTTTGAAAGGTATGTTCTTAGACGACGGAAAAATATAATGAAATGTTTAACGGCGAGTTATAATATAAAATAAAGTAAATAGGGTACTAAAAGGTATAAATTTCAACCAAGTGATATCAAGAGCTAAAATTGTGGTTTATAACAACGTATTAGAGCCAACCTTTATGTATGGGAGTGAAACGTGGATTGAAAAAAATAATTAATGAAGCCGAGCAATTGTGCCAGAATTTCGTAAACTAAGAAAAAAATTTGGTGTGGATGTGTTAAAGAATATGAACTATAAATACTAAGGAGGAATGTGAGTTGAAATAAATATGTTAATGGGGGTAAAAATACAAAGGTTGAGATGGTTTGGCCATGTTGAACGGATGAGTGACGAAAGACGGACTAAAAATATATAAATACAAGGTAGATTTTTTTATTTTTTTTACTAAGTAAAGTAAATTATTGAACAAACATTTGTCAAGGCTATACCTATATACAAATTTATTACTTAACTAATCTTAATTATATGTTATAATTTATGAACTTACTTAATCTTATTTTCCTACATATCATTTTATTTTATTTTTTTCAATCTTAATATATGATTTCTTAGAAATAATTAACACCTTCATACTACTTATAACTAGATAACAATTCTTACACTCATTATTTAGCAAAAACAAGTCCACTCGTTCAGGCTACTTGTATTCCATCACATTCACTCAGACCTTGGTCATCCCAGCTAATACTGTAGGTGGACTAGTCAGACAACAGATAATGCTTCGGGAGCTTGTGTTTATAACGGAAGGGTAGGTCGGATTTACTCTCGTAAGCCCCCAGGGCAGCGACTAAGGGATTGCTGTGATTTTGTTGGCTTTTATAGAACTTCACGGTCCAAGCGAGGATGTGGTGTTGTAGGATTTCTTCTCGCTGTTAGGCGTGAAGTCGGGTAAGGTTTGTTCTGGGATGGGTGTTAAAAGATATCTTGAACGCCTTGTTCTGCACTCTCTGGAGTTTCAGGTGATCCGTGTTGCTCACACTACCCCAAACGGGTGCAGCATAAGTCAAGATAGGACGAATAAAGGTTTTTATAGAGGAGGAGCTTATTTTTGGGTGAAAGGAAGCTGCGTCGATGAAATATCGAACTGATAGCCCCTATGCTCTTGTGACCCTTCTGTCTGATGGTATTCAAATAGGTTTTCCACGTCAGTTGCCGGTCGAGGTGCAGGCCGAGGTATTTCTGACACTGCCACTCAACCAGGCCACCACCGATGAATAAGGGCATCGACGGCACTGTTTCCTTGATTTTGCGGGAGAACATGATACAAGGTAGATGATAACTAAGAAAAATATTGTTTTTTAATTTTAAAAAAAAGATAAGGAGTAAAAAGGTAGAAGGAGCTGTGTGAGATGTGGAGAAGGCTAATGGTATATCGTTATAGGAATATTCGGCGCTACGTTCTCTCTGCTTTCCCCCACAGGGAGATGGTTTGTATGCATGTACATTACTAAAATTCAACAATAATTTGCACATCAATATTTACATGGCTAGAAATTAGCGTAAATAACCAGCATAAATTACGCGACTCAATTAAATTTACGTTTAAGTGTGTTGTAATTACGCCACACAATTAGCTTAAATTCAGTCGGGCAAACATTTTAAAATTGTACCACCTTCAGCACGTGTTCACGTTTGCGTATCCTACGCCAGTTTAATATAGTACAACACGTTCAGTCTTGAATACATGCACTGCGTCCACATCGACCGAAAATATTCACGTAATTTAGGTCGTACAAGCGCACGTTTTGCACTTGTATACGCAACATTCATCGTAAAACATGACTGTTGTAATGAGTGATTTAATGAATGCAGTAATCTGCTGCGAAGTGTTATTTTGTAAAAAAAAACATAGATTACGTGATTACTCAACTCACTTGGGCATTAATTACGCTAGTCTGAGCATTAATAACGCTAATCTAAACTAAGCCTAAGATACTCGTAACATATTTTTCTTATTTAATAAAATAGTTTTCGGGCGTGGTTGCTTAGCCAAGGCGCCGGATCTGGTAGGAGCATCTCGCAAATTTCATTACCCCAGCCAAGTATCTGCTCATCCTTTAGCTGCCTCTAATATCCTGGCAATTCACTTATCGGTAGCACGTAAAAATACCTACAGACTTAATGCTCAGTTATCTCATCTCTTGCCTCATGGGATTATTCAATTAAAAATCCCACTCTTTGGAGTTGAAAACGTCTTAAGGCCATTAGTATCTCCAACCAGTAATATTAATAAATGTACGAGTATTATAGTTTCTTTAAGCGTATTAAATCTATTAAGATCTTCTCAAAGATATTTCGTATTTTTAGATCAAATTCAAACACAATATATTTGTATTGAGATGCTTCTTCGTTCTTTCGTTGAAATCTACCTAAAAAGCACCAAGCACCGAAATTACTTATTTTGTAACATCTTCAAAAAACAATCGAAAATGCCGTTCTAGCAATTTTATTAAAAAACTAGTTGCAACCCGTGAAATATTCACGGAAGTAAAACAAATTCTACATTTATGATAATATATATTCATAAATATAAAATTTGTTTATATATATCATTTAAACATCGTCCTCTTTAACACCGGTTCAAAAATTATTAGCTAGGTAATAGTTTCGATCTGTTTATTTACATACATTCATCACGGACCCACCGAGATTCAAATTTCGAATTACTTTCGGAGAGAATCCAAGTATACCTCTCTCGCTCTTTTGTTTACAAAATCCAATTCTCATATTCTTTCTTTGGCGACAACCGTCGTATGGGTTTTGGCCTATTTATATTATGATTAATTGCAACCCTTGAAATATTCACGGAAGTAAAACAAATTCTACATTTATGAAAATATTTATTCATAAATGTAAAATTTCTTTATATATATATATATATATATATATATATATATATATATATATATATATATATATATATATATATATATATATATATATATATATATATATATATATATATATATATATATATATATATATATATATATATATATATATATATATATATATATATATATATATATATATCATTTATACATCGTTCCCTTTTACATCGGTTCAAAAATTGTTAGCTAGGAAATAGTTTCGATCTGTTCATTTACATACATTCATCACGGACCCACCGAAATTCAAATTTCGAATTACTTTCGGAGAGAATCCAAGTATTCCTCTCTCGCTCTTTTGTTTACAAAATCCAATTCTCATATTCTTTCTTTGGCGACAACCGTCGTGTGGGCTTTAGCCTATTTATATTATGACTAGTTGCAACCCTTGAAATATTCACGGAAGTAAAAAAATTCTACATTTATGAAAATATTTATTCATAAATGTAACATTTGTTTATATTTATCATTTATACATCGTCCCCTTTTACAATGGTTCAAAAATTGTTAGCTAGGTAATAGTTTCGATCTGTTCATTTACATACATTCATCACGAACCCGCCGAGATTCAAATTTCGAATTACTTTCGGAGAGAATCCAAGTAATCCTCTCTCGCTCTCTTGTTTTCAAAATTCATTTCTCGTATTCTTTCTTTTGTGACAACCGTCGTACGGGCTTTGGCCTATTTCTATTATGATGTTTGAAAAAGATAGCAACGGAAATTTCGTCGTAACTACATATTTTAGGGAAATATGAAACTACTTTCTTAACAACCTATTATATTAATTTTGACCTGACCTACTTCTAATTCTTGTCTTCCTAGCTTCTGGCCAGGTTAATTTCTATACAGAAACGTTACTTTTTATCCTTGACGTTTAAATGCCTGATTCAATTAAGGCCATTAGTTCATTAACTTCTCCTTTCAGATCATTATCTCATTCTTGAGAATTAAACTCCGTAGAATATAAAAGCTAAAATAAAACTCTATCTTTAGTTTCTTTACAAAATTGCCCCGCTTTTAAGTCAATAAAATACAAAAAGGATATACAATTTGTTCTAAAGAAGATTTTTTAAGTATCATTTATGACTAGTTATAATTTTGATCAAATACAAAAAAAGGTAAAAACAACCTTTTAATCATAGTGTTGAGCATCAAAAGAGCGCCTGAAACTACAATTAAAGAAATCACTTAAGTTTTTTTAAATTTTCGTTAAAACATGAAATTAACAAAAAATATTGGACCCGTTAGCTGATTTTCTTAACGTAACAAACAGTTATTATGTCAATTTTAGCACATATTTTTATCGTCAATTTTTCGCACAATTTTAACACATACGGAGTTTATAGCAAAAATATTTAACTAAACACATTAAAAAATAACTAGTCGATCAATTTATTGTGCAAGTAAGATATTTTTTTTTTGCGTCATTTCATCAGAAATTCGGCCAATTTATAACTTATTTCTACATTTCAGAAGGTGTATTCGATCAAGTACTCGTAAACTGATGACTTGGGCTTTCAAATACCTCAGAAGTAAAAATCACACGTAAAAGGTCGTGTGATCTAACTGACCACGTGATTTTCCCAAATCTAGAGATAACATAGTTAAAAAACGAATTCCACAAAATCGCCTTGGAAGTTCGTGTGATGTGGTCCGTAACTGTATCTAGCTGAAAAAAGGTTTCCTCGTTTGTTGGATGACGAGCGATATCAGGAACTGCGATGATTTCCAGCATGTCAGCGTAACGTTCTCCAGTCACGGTTACAGCCTTTTCCCTCTAACCTTTAAAAAAATATGACCCGTTTATTCCAAATAAAGAGCTGATCTCGAAAGTTGACGTTCATTTTATGTATGTATAAAATTTAAGCAAAATATCTAAAAACTTGTACGGTTAATGATTTTTTCACTTGCCTTATTTATTGACGCACTTTGCATACAGATGGCTTCCCTTAATCTGAAAGACGTGTTACTTGTATATTAATAGTAAATGTTAATTGAAGATATGTAGATGCATACATACAGATCATGTTTAGTCCAGTGCAAGGTAGACAGAGAAAACTGATCTTGAAACTTTTCTATCCAAGCACACAATCTTGTCTGATCCATATTCATACACGTCCTCATATACACCTTATTTAATTCATACTTCTCACTTTTTTTGACACATACTTCTTCTATACATACCTTTCACTTCTTACTTGTATATTCGCTAAGTCGTTCTATCATTAAGACTAAGATTTAGTTTTAAAATACCCTTACATTTGAATGCGTCCATCTTTGATTTTTTTGTTTTCTATTAATCTTTAAAATGTTGTCTTTTGTAATTCTTTCATTTCGAAAAGTGAAGATTTGATCGCGTCATAATTAAAGTGAATTAGAATAATTTCCAGCCATATGTTAGAACAAGTAATTATTAAATATTATAATAATAAAATATATTTTAAATCAATAGAACATAAATAATAAAAAATCCCAGTTTCGCAGCCATATGTTAGTGCTAGTAATTATTAAATATTATAATAATAAAATATATTTGAAATCAATAGAACATAAATAATAAAAATCCCAGTTTCGCAGCCATATGTTAGTGTTAGTAATTATAAAGTATTATTATAATAAGTGAGTGCTAGTAATTATTAAATATTATAATAATAAAATATATTTGAAATCAATGGAACATAAATAATAAAAATCCCAGTTTCGCAGCCATATGTAAGGGCTAGTAATTATTAAATATTATAATAATAAAATATATTTTAAATCAATAGAACATAAATAATAAAAAATCCCAGTTTCGCAGCCATATGTTAGTGCTAGTAATTATTAAATATTATAATAATAAAATATATTTGAAATCAATAGAACATAAATAATAAAAATCCCAGTTTCGCAGCCATATGTTAGTGTTAGTAATTATAAAGTATTATTATAATAAGTGAGTGCTAGTAATTATTAAATATTATAATAATAAAATATATTTGAAATCAATAGAACATAAATAATAAAAATCCCAGTTTCGCAGCCATATGTAAGGGCTAGTAATTATTAAATATTATAATAATAAAATATATTTTAAATCAATAGAACATAAATAATAAAAATCCCAGTTTTGCAGCCATATGTTAGTGCTAGTAATTATTAAATATTATAATAATAAAACATATTTTAAATCAATAGAACATAAATAATAAAAATCCCAGTTTTGCAGCCATATGTTAGTGTTAGTAATTATTAAATATTATAATAATTAAATGTATGTTAAATCAATAGAACATAAATAATAAATATCCCAGTTTCGCAGCCATATGTTAGTGTTAGTAATTATTAAGTATTATTATAATAAAATGTATTTTAAATCAATAGAACATAAATAATAAAAATCCCAGTTTCGCAGCCATATGTTAGTGCTAGTAATTATTAAATATTATAATAATAAAATATATTTTAAATCAAAAGAACATAAATAATAAAAATCCCAGTTTCGCAGCCATATGTAAGGGCTAGTAATTATTAAATATTATAATAATAAAATATATTTTAAATCAATAGAACATAAATAATAAAAATCCCAGTTTTGCAGCCATATGTTAGTGTTAGTAATTATTAAATATTATAATAATTAAATATATGTTAAATCAATAGAACATCAATAATAAATATCCCAGTTTCGCAGCCATATGTAAGTGTTAGTAATTATTAAGTATTATTATAATAAAATGTATTTTAAATCAATAGAACATAAATAATAAAAATCCCAGTTTCGCAGCCATATGTAAGGGCTAGTAAATATTAAATATTATAATAATAAAATATATTTTTAACCAATAGAACATAAATAATAAAAATCCCAGTTTCGCAGCCATATGTTTGTGCTAATAATTATTAAATATTATAATAATTAAATATATTTTAAATCAATTGAATATAAATAATAAAAATCCCAGTTTCGCAGCCATAGGGTTGTGCTAGTAATTATTAAATATTATAATAATAAAATGTATTTTAAATCAAAAGAACATAAATAATAAAAAATCCCAGTTTCGCAGCCATATGTTAGTGCTAGTTATTATTAAGTATTATAACAATAAAATATATTTTAAATCAATAGAACATAAATTATAAAAATCCCAGTTTCGCAGCCATATGTTAGTGCTAGTAATTATTAAATATTATAATAATAAAATGTATTTCAAATCAATAGAACATAAATAATAAAAATCCCAATTTCGCAGCCATATGTGAGTGCTAGTAATTATTTAATATTATAATAATCAAATGTATTTTAAATCAATAGAACATAAATAATAAAAATCCCAGTTTCGCAGCCATATGTTAGTGCTAGTAATTATTAAGTTATATAATAATAAAATATATTTTAAATCAATAGAACAAAAATTATAAAAATCCCAGTTTCGCAGCCATATGTTAGTGCTAGTAATTATTAAATATTATAATAATAAAATGTATTTTAAATCAATAGGATATAAATTACAAATAAGTACTAAAATAAACAACTGAGACCAGAACCTTGTTTGAGCAGAAATAGAAAATCGATACATATTTTATGTTGTTACTTGCTTCAGCGATTACTCGTTCTGACAGAGTCATTATATTCAGGTCTACTTACGAGTATATACTCGAGCTATAAACTCAACATACGCTCCCTCCGTGTCACGAGCTTCTATCAGTTTTATTCATCGACAATAAACTATTTATTCATCGTACGTCAAGCATCAAAAAAATATCGGTTCATGTCATCAGTAACTTTAAAAGTATATGATTTTTTGAACGGATAATATTAGGTAAGTGAACTATGTGTAAAAAGTTCATTGAACTCATGTGAAAACATTTAAAAAAAACTTTATTCGATTTGAAGTTCTGAATAGTTGGAGCCTTCAGAATTAAGGTCTTATTTAGTGAACAAAGACAACCTTACTAAAAAAAAATGTATGTTTTTTAACCCCTAACTAGAAGCAAGAGAAGATCAACAATGCATTTTTTTGTAAAGAAGACGAAACATTTTTTGTATCTTTATTTAATCGTTATAATCTGAATATATTCCCAAATATCCGTAGGTTTTTCATTATTTTTTAATCACAAGTTCGGATGTATTAAAGGATTATCATACGATATATGGGTAAACAAGAAAAGATTGGAGCAAGTGCTAGTTTTGAACGGCGTGTAGCAATAAGAAACAGAGAAAATGGGGCTCTAAAACACACGTATTTAAACCGGACAGTGTCAAAATTGGTTAAAATGATAGTTTCACTCCCATATATCAATGTTGGTACCAGCATTTTGGTGCCAGCTTTGATGTATGGAAGTGAAACTTGAACGGGAAAATTACCAGGCAGCAACCCAATGAATGCAGTACAAATGCATGCAACTTTAAAAAAATCCTGTAGGGGCAATGTGTGATGGAACACGGAATGAAATGATTGAGGATAAATGTGAACTTAAGACTGATGTATTGAATATGAGGAAGGAGAGCACTCTGAGATGGTTTGGACACGTGAAACGAATTAATGAAGAAAGACTAACAAAACAAATATACAGTGCAAATTTGAGTGGAAAGCACAACACCTTAGAAGAAAGAAATGATTGATAGAAGTCGAATAAATGTTGTAGAAATACGTGCATTGAGAATAATTCACGGGGGGACAATGTATGACAGAATACGAAGTGAGCGATTAGGGATGAATGTGAACTTAATACTGATGTGTTAAGTAAGATGAAGAACAACACGTTGAGATGGATTTGGTATGTGGAACGAATGAAAGGTGAAAGACTAGTAAACAAATGTTTTGTGTAAATTTGAGTGGAAGACGTGTTAAAGGAAAACCGAAGAAAGTATGGTTAGATAGAATATATGGTATTTTGAAAGAAGGAAATGTGAAAAGACAGAGAATTCGTAAAAGTTGTATGACAAGATGTGTGGATGTAGAAGAGACTAAGAGTGTGTTTCAAGATAGGAAAAGCTGACGTTCTGTCATTTCAGCCTATCCTAGCAGGGAAATGGCGCGAAGTATGTATAGAGAGGATTAATACAAACAAAAACTTCAACTGATAAAAATCTCAACCGCTGATAGGAGAATTTTGAGAAAAGGTCCTCCTAACAAGGAAATGGCTTGATATACTCGTATAGAACCTTTTTCTTTTTCAGGTAGTCTATAAGGTAAATATTAGGAAATAAAACTTCGAAATGAGCTGTCCTTAGGATTTGTCCTGGTTTCGATTCTTTAGGTTATTCCCCCAGTAAACTTATAATGCACTATTAAAACAGTCGTAGATCACATTGGAACTGATTCGATTACAGCTTCGACAGGCGTGAAGTGCCGGTCAACCTGGTTGGAGGATTTTATTGAATAACTATTTTTTTATGGAACGCATAAGGAAAGCATGGCTAACTCGCGGCCCGTGGGTCACGAGCAGTTATTTTCAATCATGAAATAAATAACATTAAAATATGTTCAATAATTATGACATACTCTAGATTCCCTACATGAATAAAAAGATTTATATCAAAATATAAATATGTTAATTAAATGTGACCCAAAATTATTGTATAATAATATTACATTTACTCGTATGTGTATTCTTCTGCTTCCCAGTGTCATTTCAGGTCCTCCCAACGTCGAATATCACCTGAGAGTAGACTTCTTTGTCCCCGGCAGCCCGAAAAAGATCTCCAACACCCCTAATGCCAGTCCAATCACGTATATTGCGGAGCCAGGAGATTTGCCTCCTGCCAACACCTCTTCGACCCGCTATCTTGCCTTGGATGATCAGGTGCAGTAATTTGTACTTTGCTCCTCTAAGTACATGACTCAATTAGGACACCTTTCGGATTTGAATGTATCCGTAGCATTCTCCAGTGTATAACATATATGTTATGTGTATACAAACAAAAATTCAAAAGAAATTACTATAAACGAACACATTTACTTTTAAGGTGTAATTGAATGCCAAAATAATACTTGTATTATTATTATTTATTTAGGTGTTTGTGTAATATGACACTCATATTTCGTGAATTTAATTAATATTCAATAAATAAATTCAATGTAAGTGGTTCAGTTGTTAAGTCGTTTGACTCGTAAACCAAGGATCCCGATTTGATTCCTGTTTTTTTCGGTGGGAGCGTTAGTAGTAAAACGCTTGACTTTGGATCTCTATTTGAGCACGTTATCTCGTTTTCAGGCATTCAAATTTTGATATGCCTATTAATAAAAAATACACGTGCAGCCCGCAAGCTTTTATGCAACACCCGTTTTGGCACATGCCCCAAAAAGATTGGATGCGCCCGGTATATGGTGATGATGATAATAATGACCTGTATTATAGCCTATTTTGCTTGCATTTATAATACGAATTGCACATTTTCACTGTTAATTTGCCTTTTTTATCTCCCAATAGGTTTATTATTCAAAGCATACTTGTAAAACACTGGTGCACGCTGCAGGTAGTTAATTGTGGCAGTTCAGTTGGGGCGAGGGTTGGCGATTGGCCACAAGAGTACATATAATTAACCCAAAGCACAACCCTGTATATACGAGTAAATAAGTATTATCCATACTACAGTTAAATACATAATAAGTTTTTTTTTCTATATGCTACGCTTCAATATATCCGAATAATTTCGGGCATATTGAAGAGTGTGACCGCAAAAGTTTCTTCGGTCACAGTAAGCTAGCCTTCAGGTTTAGAGCCTCCAGAGTAGACACGGTTCGTCATTGAACGTGTGGCAACGAACCAAACAAACTCTTTTACCACACTGGCACGTTTTTTTATTATTTTTTTTGATACCATCAGGAATCGAACTCGAAACACCCAGGTCAATGTCAATAATGTTGTATGGAGGTCGATATATTAGGGTTAATCATTATGTTTAAGAAAATTCTGGGAAAAGGTGTTTTATTTTATATATTCTTATATCTTATTCTACTATATCACATACTTAACAATATTTTAAATTAAGTCCTCTGTTAGATACAGGCAACAGCCTAGTTTACTGGGGACACGACAAATGAACGACAACGAATAATTTACTACCTCAAACAAATGACATCATTCATTTTATTATTCGCCGGTATTGCAAACATTTTATTATTCGCCGGTATTGCGAACATTTTATTATTCGCCGGTATTGCAAACATTTTAGTACTCGCCGGTATTGCAAACATTTTATTATTCGCCGGTATTGCAAACATTTTATTATTCGCCGGTATTGCGAACATTTTATTATTCGCCGGTATTGCAAACATTTTAGTATTCGCCGGTATTGCAAACATTTTATTATTCGCCGGTATTGCAAACATTTTATTATTCGCCGGTATTGCGAACATTTTATTATTCGCCGGTATTGCAAACATTTTAGTATTCGCCGGTATTGCAAACATTTTAGTATTCGCCGGTATTGCCAACATTTTATTATTCGCCGGTAGTAAATAAACAAACAATAAAATAACTAATTAATGATTTCTAAGTCTTAAGTTACTTATAAATATACACATATATATATACAACAAATGAATAAAAAATGTAATGCATGCAAATATTTAGAACCTTTTATACCATTTTTATTGTCTGTATTTTTCTTATAATAGGCCATCCACCCAAACTAGGATGATTTATACCTAGAAAACAGGTATTTGTGTCTAGTTAGGTGGACACTGTAATAACAAGCCTGCCTCGTTAGGTGGACGAAGAAATATGTTTATTTTGTAATTTATTTTTATCAAACACTGTTTATTCCACTTTTTTTTTGACGGTATAACCCTACCGGTTTCAAGCCTTTCACCTCATTTTCAGGGGAGCACAAACAAGACTAAATGCTGTTCGAACTGGTACCGATATACACACTTCAACGATTGGGGGCTAAGGGGTGACGGAGGCATGGGACAATTTCGGCCAAGAGCGGAGAGATTTTTGAGAAATAACTGTTCAACAGATGTTCGGATCGGTGTACTGACTTAGAAATTTCTTGGGCCTCTAATCTGTCCAATTTATTTCCGTTACTACTGATTTGTAAGAATTTGGCATCATCGATAGAAAAAGTATGGTTTTCACGGTGACAATTATTAGCCATTTCAGAATAAATTAGAGGATTTGTTAAGGCGGATTTGTGTTCACGAAATCTCTTTTCAAATGATCTTCCTGAAAAAGTGGAATAAAAAAAGTGGAATAAACAGTGTTTGATAAAAATAAATTACAATGTCTTTAAACCTCCACAACATTAATGCCTTAACTATAAACAACAATATGTTTATTGGATTTCACTTATATCGCCTCATTTTAAACATAATATAAATATTGAAGAAAAAAAAAGTGAAAATATAAAGTTGCAGAATGTTTTTAAACTTTTTTTTCCTCTATCTTAAAAATTAAGTCATTTTTTAATTGTATGCTCGGTATTGACGGATATATCTTTAAAAGCTAGATATAGGATCGTCTCTAATTGTTATATATGAGCTTATCTCTTCTAGCTGAATAGAGGATCATCTCTAATGGCTTATATCTAATAGCTGGATATGCCCTTATCTCCAATGGCTGGAAGGGTCGTCTCTATTGGCTGGGTATGGGTATAGATTTCTTTGGTGCTTGGATGAATGCTCAAAGCTAATGGCTAGATACAGCTGCATCCACAATCGCTGGATAAAGACTCGTATTTATTGGCTGGATATGAGATAATCTCTTGTGGCTGGATAAAGACCCATCTCTATTATCTAAATGAATAATTATCTCTTATTGCTGGATATGGTGGCAGTAGCTGGATAAAGACATATGTATTGGCGCTAAAAATGTCATCTCTATAAGTTAGATTTGGGCTCTTCTCTAATGGATGGATATGGGTTCGTCTATAATGGCTGAATGAAGGGTTAGCTAAAGACGCATTCGCAGTAGCCAGATACAGCCTCGTATGAAAAGATAATATCAGAAAAATCAGAATGTAGCAGTAGATGATAGTTTAAAAATGCTTCCACCAATGCATCAGCACTTTCTGTAAGATTGGCAGTTTTCTTTACTGTCACCATCATCTACACGGAACTGCCATATATATGATTTATTCACAATTTGAAAAATAATTGCTTATTCATACCGTGTTTTTTCTCGAAACAACCATATTGCGGCGGTGAAATTA
Organism: Odontocerum albicorne; assembly: GCA_949825065.1. Taxonomy (NCBI): domain Eukaryota; kingdom Metazoa; phylum Arthropoda; class Insecta; order Trichoptera; family Odontoceridae; genus Odontocerum; species Odontocerum albicorne. The sequence goes on from OX463838.1 coordinate 7,500,204, forward strand.
CTAGTAGCAGATGTCGACAACCTTTTGCGGTCCTTGTGTGCAAAATAAACACCTAAATATTGCCGCAAATTAACTAAACACTCTAATATAGAGAATAATAATTGCGGCGGAGACATGAATTATTTCTCTGCGCTTATAGTTTCAATGCTGAGATAACACGGAAAGCTTGCTTAAGCCGCTTTTAATTGAAAGTTCCACTTGATCTATGTTTGTATATCATATAAACGGGGTAATACAACATGTTATAAGAATCTTAAAAGAAGAAACGTAACAACATGAGTGTTTTATTTGCTTTTCTTCAATCATTTATTTACATCTCTCTTTCATTCTCTTCTGTTCATCGATGACTTGTTAATTTTATTTTTTTGCTTGTTTTTTCTTGTTTCGTTTTTCGTTATTTAATTTGTTTATTTCTATACTCCATTGTACAATGTTCAAATATACGGGTTGATTGCCAAATGATAAAAACTTCCAACCGATTAAAAAATGGTTAACAATTTAGTTTTTTGAGTTGGTTGAAAAAATTTATTTAAAAAAAGAAAAATAAAATCATATAAGACATAATTGTAAGATAAAAAAGCAGATATCTTTTGACGATTTTAATATGAAAAATCTTTTCCTATACCTTTTTTTTTCGAAGCCAAAGTGTGACTTCCTACACCATCTTTAACTCGAAACGTTGTAAAATAATTATATGATGGATTTAAAAATATTGTTACTTGTCAATAAAATGATAATTATAATAAAAGGGCATTTGTACTGCGCCCTTTAGAAAAGACTTCCCTCTAGTTGGGATTAGTTGGGATTCAAACCCACTATTATTGGCAGTCTAAGAATAGTAAGGGGGTAGTTGTAACCATCAGATATAGATATTTACTTCCCCGCATCTGTATGTGTTAAGAAAAATGTATCTGGTAAGAAAAGAGCTTAATTTGCTCCCACAAAGTTTGACCTAAGATATTAACCTAACCTGCTTCTAATTTCCGCTAATGCTAAAAATCTTATACAAACGATTACACGAAAAATGTTTTTCTGTAATATGAAATAATTCTTAAGGAGCTCTACGTTCAATGTATATTATTAATTACAGACAAACGTGATCTCTTGTTTTCTTATTCAATTTGTTAGTTTAATGGGGTGTGCTGTTGTTTCGTTTACTGTTTCGATTAAGTCAATTACGTAGAAATCAATGCGGCGTAATGAACTAGTTGCTTTTATTTCGAGGAGTGAAACAGATATTTGAAGACTAACTAGATTGGCAAAATCTGCTATGACAAGTTTGACAAAGTTTAACCAGTCTTTAGTAATAACATCTAAAAGTCCGTCATATTAAATCTATAGTATTTTCACAGTATCGTAAAGAGTGGAAACGTGGACGATGAGGTGCACCAATATATCTTAGAGATTTCCAAAAGACTTAGAACAACAAACTGGAAAAAAATCAAACGTACTCTTAACATGTGACCAGATAGAGCTAGAAAAATTGGTGGTCATGGAGACAGTTGAGGGAAGGCAAATATGAGAAATACGTCTTATTCTCATTGGTAAAACCAAATAAAGGATTCATCAAGTCTCTCTGTAAGTTTTGCATTTAGCATGATTTAAGATCAGGAGAGATTGAGACACGTGGTGCATTGGGTTCCAGATATAATTGAGGACCACTGCGTTGAGTACGCAATGAAGAAGAAGATATTGGAAAATATACAACGGCTATGATATTTTATACTAAATTACTGATTATCAATAATTATTGATCCCACAACCCCCAGTTTTGAACATCTTATCAACTAGGTCAACGAAGCCGTATATTTTGATAACAGAAAAACAAGTATTGGTTTCATCGTGAATAAGAAAAGTTTTGTTTGACCGAGTGAACCTTGAAGGAAAGAAGCCTTAAAAATCAGAGAATTATTCTATGGAAAAATGTGAGTACAGAATAAACGGCAAATGAACGTTGTGAAAGAAAATATTGGCGATATATTCTTTCTGGCTACCCTGACAGGAAAACTACATCATGATATATATATTTAACCACGCTCATTGCCAGTAAACAATTTTCAGCTTCTGAAAACCTTGCGTTCGATACGTAAAGGAGACAATGAAGGTGAGCACTTTGCATACTCGTAACATTTATTTTCACTGGACCACCGAGTAAAGATTTTTCTTCTCGATTTATCACAAAAAAAACATATAACGCTATGGCATAGTGGGTAGCATTCTCGCTAAGCAAGCGGGCACTTTAGTTTTTATTCCTGGTGGATTCACTTTCGAACAGGTTTTCCTATTAAAGTTTTATATCAAATTTGAAGGCAATCATTTAGACAAAATTTGAGATTTTACGTCGACCAGGTTGAAAAACGCAGTTTCGAGAAAAACGCGTTTAAAATTTTGAGATTATTGTCTGAGTAATTCCGGTGCGGTGTAATTGCTGCCTCATTTATAGCTTCGTAAATATTAAGAATTTTAAAATTTTCTTTCATCATCATCATCATCAATGGCGCTACAGCCCATTGTGGGCCCCGGCCTCCTCCAGCAGTCGCTGCCATTCCCCCCTATCCTGGGATGCACTCCTCCAGCCCCTGATGCCAATCACGTTTGCATCATTCTGCACCCCATCCATCCACCTAAGCCTCGGTCTACCCACGCTACGTCTTCCTTGGGGCTTGGAGAAGAGTACTTTGTTAGGCATTTCCTCTTCTCCCATTCTTGCTACATGCCCCGCCCAACGTAGCCTCCCAATTTTGATGTATTTTATGATGTTGGGCTCTTTGTATATGCTGTATAACTCCTCATTATATCTCACTCTCCAAGATCCATTTTCCTGTATGGGTCCGAATATTTTTCTGAGTATTTTTCTTTCAAATATTAGAAGAGAAGATTCGTTCTTCTTACTCAATACCCAGCATTCAGACCCATATGTGAGGACAGGTCGTAGCAGTGTCTTGTAAATGGTAAGTTTTGTCCTTCTGGACAACAACCGAGATATAAGGTGTTTTCTCAGACCAAAGAAGCATCTATTTGCCATGAATATTCGACGTTTAATCTCGATAGATGCATCATTAACACTTGTCACTATGGATCCCAGGTAGGTGAAGGTGTTTACACGTTCTATTGTATGAGAACTTATATTAATCGTGGTAGGTGTCTGGTTATTACGGGGTGCTTTAGTGGCTATCATATATTTGGTCTTATCGGAGTTGATGCGAAGTCCCATTCTGTTTGCGGCCCTCTCCAACTGAACAAATGTCTCCATCATTGCTTGTGGGGATCTACCAATAATGTCAATATCATCCGCGTAGCCCAGTATTTGGCTTGATTTGTAGAAAATTGACCCATTTGTCTGTACTCCGGATTCTCTTACACACTTCTCTAGAGCCATATTAAAAAGTAGACAAGCTAGTGCGTCTCCTTGACGCAGTCCATTCATTGTGTAAAATGGTTCTGAGATATCATTCTGAATCCGGACTCTGCATTGTGATTGGTTCATAGTGAGTCTAACCATCCTTATGAGCTTGTTAGGAATACCCAAGTCCTTCATGGCCGCATAGAGTTGAGAGCGGTTAATGCTGTCTTTTTTCAAAAATTTTCTTTAGAGAACATATTTTTAAAGGTCTTAACTTTAAGAATGTGCAAAAAAGATTTTTTCAAATTTCTAGAATACCCCCTTGCCATTTTACGTATAAATTAATGATTTTCTATAGGTTGTGTGCTACTTATTATAAATACTTATAACGCTTTTAAACAACGCAAATATAGGACTAAGTTAAAAAAGCTCTACTTAACAAAAGGCTGTGGTAGATCAAAACATAAATCTCCTTACCATTGGAACTTGGTGTTTGATCTATTTCGATGAAGTGCAACAGCTGGTGCACAATAAACCAATATGCGCGCTGGTGTATTTTATTCACGTGATAACTGACGATCATTCTCGATCAGGAATTATATCAAAACTCGATACAATTATTTGTATTAAATTTGTATGTGCTGTCTGGTTTTCACTTAAGACATATTTAATAATTATTACAAAAAAACAATTTATGTAACGACGTTTATAGAACAGACTCTCCTCAAGGGCGCTCTAGCACGGTATTGAAACCAATGATTTTAACCGATTAAAGTGAAATAGGTGCATGGAAGTTGATTGTTAAAGTACGAAGAGGGTGACAGCGACTTTTAGATAAGGTATTTATTTGTATCTGCACAAGTTCAGAAAAACATATTTGGTAAGAAAACCGCAGAAAACTTATCAAGGGAAGACGAAAAACAAGGTAACCTCTGTAAATTTTCAGATATACTTTAGTAACACATTATTTAAGTGGAGTGTAGTGTATGTTTTTGTTTAATTTAATATATTTCTGGTAAGTTGTAAGAGATTGCCACATGATAATATGACCGTCAGGTTGTACTGTATACATTATAAGTGTAATATAATATTATATACGAGGCATATCCAGAAACTAAGTGTACTGAATTTTTGTAGGTTACAATTTTTTTTATTTAAACAAAAAAATTACGTGGTTACCGTAGTACATATGTAAGCTATTTTTCGACAAAGTCGCCATTCCTCTCAATGCAGGTGGTGAAGCGGGGTATCAACTTTTTGATGCCTTCCTCGAAGTAGTTTCCCGCCAACCCCTCCATCCACTTCTCCACCTCTTCCTTTACCTCCTCGTCGGTTGAAAACCTTTTTCCACCCATGTGCAGCTTCAGGGAAGTAAAGAGATAGTAATCTGAAGGTGCTAGGTCAGGGGAATGCGCGGGATGGTTCAGGACATCCCATTTAAACGAGGCGAGCAGTTCCGTCTGGCATTGTCGTGCAACAGGCAGACTCCGTTTGTCAGCATGCCTCTCCTCTTGTTCTGAATCGCCCTCCGCAATTTTTTTAGGGTCTCACAGTATCTTGCAGAGTTGATGGTCTCTCCTTGAGGCATATATTTAATTAAAATTATGCCTTGACAGTCCCAAAACACGGATGCCATGATTTTCTTGGCTGAAATTGTGGTTTTGAACTTTTTGGCGGAGGGTGAAGAGGTGTAACGCCACTGTTGAGACTGCCTTTTGGTTTCAGGCGTGTAGTGTGCAACCCAAGTTTCATCTCCAGTAACGATGGAGCGGAGAAATTCATCTCCATGGAGTTTGCAGCGCCTCAAAAACTCTTGCCCGGCCTCCACTCGATTCAACTTGGCGGGAGATGGGGTTGACATTTTTCACGAAACGTGTTGTCGCGTTGACACTTCTCAACGTATTGACCTCAAACCGGTTTCGTTGCGGGGGGGAAGGGTCAGGCTACACGGAAATGTAGCCAACATGTCGAAAATAAAATCCATACGGTCGTGAGAGCCTCAGTACACTTACTTTCTGGATACGCCTCGTATCTTAAGTTGATGGCATCTTTCCTGTTTTTGTAACGTTATGATATCCTATTACATTTTCGTACAATTTTCTACAAAATTTCTGGTAAAATCTTGAAAACAATTAAGTGAAAAATTTTCACAAACAAAGTTCTCCCCTTAATTAAGACGTTTGCCCCAACAAAAGAAACAGTTTTTTTTCCAAAAACGTAGAAAACCCCTAACTGGCGGATAATTGGATTTTCTTTTTTTTTTTTCTACTTAACCTTTACTCTTTTATGCAAGTATCTTTGAGCATTTCTTACATTAAACAAAAAGAAAATGAAAATCCTTTTCTTCATTGAGATATTTCTACGGTGAGAAATACGAAAAGATGTTACACGAATTTTTAAGATATTTTTTTATATGAGAGAGACCCTTATAGGATGAGATTTATACAAATTAACTAATTCAGTAGGATTCAAAAAGGATGACCACAGTAAAAACCAATCGTTCTTTACTGTGAACTTCGTTTTTTAATCCAACTGATAGACTAACTACTTTCGTGGTACCAGCTTACAGTTTTGCAGGTTCCATTCCCATTGGAACCCATATTTTTTTTAATGTTAATATTGTTTTCACTTAAGGCTTAAGAAACAGTAAATTGTAAAGGATTGTCATATGGCAATAAACCCGGCAGGTTATACTGAATACAACAAAAGTGTAGTACAACACATTCGTTCTTTAATGAGAGCTTCCATTTTGGATCCAGTTGGTAGAATAACTACTTCGGTGGCAAAGTTGTACAACGCATTTATAGATAATCTTTTTTTGTGAATTTAAAATATACGAGTATTTTGACAGTTGACTTTAAAATAATACGCTACAACTTTTTTTAAATTTTAAATATTGGGTTGATGCAACAGTTTGTCCCACTTTTTACACAAAAATTGAAGAAAATATTTATTTACTAAACATTACATTTAATCAATAAAGTATGTGCCGTTGTGTTGGGTGGTCTTTCTTCACCTCTCTGGTAGCTGTTTTATCCCGCGCTCATGGAAACTTTGAGGTTTCTGGCTAAAGAACTGACCCAAGAGATTTTTCGAGTCTTCCGTTAGGACACTACCACTGTTTACATTGCACACTGTTGACTGGTGGATTCCAAGGATTTCTCCGATCTCTTAATTGTTTTCTATGTCAATCACTTTCAATTATTGCCAATATTTCGTCGCCATCAACCTCAACCGGTCGTCCAGAACGAGGTACATCGCTAAGATTAAAATTGTTTTCTCGAAATTTTCTGAAACCACTTACGGCACATGGAATCGTCAATGACACCCTCACCGTACACAGCACATACTTATTTTATGTCTGTGAAGCATTCTTGCCTTTCCGGAAATAAAAAAAGCATAATATGTCAAAAATGCTCCTTAATTTCTGCGATTTTAATGCTTAACAAAATATAAAAAAACACAACCAAATGACACCATTTTTTCCCAAGTACTTGCTAAAATTATTTCTTCAAACAACATCAAAACTTTACACGTGTAAAGTTAAAAGCACTTTTTACAATACTTGTTTTGCGATACAACGCCATCTAGCGCCAAAAACGGGATGAACTTTTGCATCAACCCAATACTTTTGCATTAACCCATAAGTCGTATCGTAAAGTTAATAACACTTTATACGATACTTGTTTTGCGATACAACGCCATCTAGGGCCAAAAACCGGATGAGCTTTTGCATCAACCCATAAGTTGTATCTGTCATGCATTATCCTGTATGTACTCGTATTCTTCTCAGTGCGCAAAGTGATCAAAAATATAGTCAAAATGTATGCTTCAATTCGTGGTCTCATAAAACTATATAATGAACAAACGTGTTCGTATAATGAAATTTCTAAATGTATTAAACGCACCAAACATTAATTATGTTTGAATACATATAACAAACTTATTCCTAAATTTCGAGTAAAACTCCAAATAAACTTAAACAATTTGTCCTTATTACATAACTTTACCTAATTTTAACAAACTCAAAATATATTTTACTACTTACATTAACTTTGCCAAAATTGTGCTAACACTTTCGTTACTAAATAGTGGAATTTACATCAGGAATATAAAACAGTGCTTTACAAGGTCTCAATCACTGTCTGGCTGAAGGTCCATATTGTTATATAAATTATAAGAACGCTGCCAAATAAAGTTCATTTTTTTCTTATTGACATAATACACATATGATATCACTCTTTGTATATTTTGGGGAAGACCGTGAGGACCAATCTACACGTTTTTCTATCTACCCATGAAAGGATTTTCATAATCCACATTCATACATTTCACCGTATGTACTGTTTCTCACACATCTTACCCTTTCTCTCACTTTAAATCTCATCAACAATATCCTTGCTTTCTCTTTTCCTTGGTGTGCTGTGTCAGGTCTCCTGACCATCAATTTTGATAAATAATCTATGTCTTGAATGGCACGGAACAGCATCTCAACTGTATGGAATACCTTTCCATTCACGAATGTTGTATAACCAAGACAGATGCTTTCTTCCGTCACAGTAATTTAGCCCATTAATGTTAATTTAAAAGAGTGGTATTTTTCTCTTCGCAATATATGACCTGGATTGTATGGTATATAGTAGTTCTTTTTACAGATATGTCTATTGCATAGTATTTTCAGAGTGAGAAATATATGATGTGTAGTGTTCTTTCTAATTTTGATGAGATTTATAGTTTTAAGTATTTCATGTGTCTATAATAAGCCAATGTTAATCATAACCGACTGTTAATATTACCTACGAACTTTTGAATCTGATATATAATGCAAGTCTTGGTGCATCTTAATAGTATTATGTTGTAGCGCGAATAACATTAAAATGCATTCTTTATATATCGTTGGATTGTTATCCTTCTAATATGACAAGTAGATTAACATTATGCATTTTACTTGCTTCGATTTACTCCAAATACTTGTATGTGATGTAAATACCTTCAAATGAATAAGTAGACCAGAATCTAAAAGATGTGACAGGATGAAACGAGAAGGTAACTGTTAGACCAAAAAAGTGCCATGAATAGAAATTTTAAGAGGTAGATTCTTAGATGACACAAAAGGTTTTTACTAGACGTCAATTTATAGAAATGAATGAATGGAGAGATGTGATGATACGAAACTGATGTAATTTTTCCATTTTTTTCATCATAGCTCGAGTACGACATAAAAATTACATCAAAAACGCTTGCGGCGTATAGAACAATATTTGCGTAGGGCTGACTTATATCAATCATGCTCTCTAACGGCAGTAAGTGCTTGGTGAATGTGTGTCTGAAAGCTCCAAGTACCGAGTGAACTTGACATTACTGTAGGATTTGTACTGAAGGAGGCTTCCAGAAATTAGATCGTATTTCTACGAAACTGTCTTGAAATACAAAACTTTGTATCTATAAAATGCCTTTATTTTGTAATGTTATTATCTACGAGTATCTTTAAATGCTAAGTATTTCCACAGAACACTGATGAAGTATTTTCAATTTGAAAATTATTTCTCATATTAAGTTTCAAATAACTAGAAAAAGAACGTTTAAGTAATTTTTAATACAAATGCAATTTACTTTAACCAGTGTTTTAAAAACCCAAAGATGCCAGAGCTCACTTTTTGTCAAGCTTTTTGAATACCGTAAAAAAGGTGGTGGAGCGCCGCTTCACCGCAAAAAAGCACTGACACTGCTTTTTTTATAAAAAAAAAAAAGGTTCCGGTGCTCACTTCTTGTCAAACTTTTTGTATACCGTAAAAGAGGTGGTGGAACGCCGCTCCACTGCGCTCCATCGCAAAAAAAGCACTGACTTTAACTATCACGTTTCCCTTTATAATTAAATCATATTCACTGTACAGAATTAGAATATAGGTATAATCTAAGGACAATATTTAACACAAATATTTGGTTTAAGATGTAATACAGTAGTGAAGTTCTCAGATAACTCGTGAAAGATTGCAATGACTTCAAATCTCCAAAAATAAGAAACTCTCGAAGTCAAAACAACATTGCCTAAAATATTAAAGAGGCCTAGAGTATGGAGATAATTCATAGATTTATCCTTCTGTTTTATGAATGCGAATAAATGTGTATATGTAATAGTGACAATGTAATAGTGACAATGTAATCGTGGCAATGTAATAGTGACAATGTAATAGTGACAATCTAATAGTGACAATATAATAGTGACAATATAATAGTGACAATGTAATAGTGGCAATGTAATAGTGACAATGTAATAGTGACAATGTAATAGTGAGAATGTAATAGTGACAATGTAATAGTGACAATGTAATAGTGACAATGTAATAGTGATGTATTATGCTCATATACTCGTAGTATTTTACAAGCTATGTAATTTTTAAAATGAAACAATCATTCACATCAAAATGACTAACACTTGACAGCTTATATTTTTCTATCTTCAATTCAACCTTATCATAATTAGAAAAAAATCAACCTATTTTTTATTCTAGTCACGGGTTGCTTTAAATTAGCCCCACTAAACAAGCAGTGCATCTTTGCCTGGATTACCCGTCCAAAAATAAGAGAGAAAGTAGAAGTAATGCTGAGAGATCCAACCAACGGAATGACCCCAGACGTCCTATATACAATCACCAGCTCCCAACCCCGTGTTTCAACTCAGAAACAGTTTCATTAAGACCCCTTTGCATCTGAAACAACCACCTGCTCTTTCTTAGATAAACGAGTGCAGATGAATATGCGAACCGAGCGGGGTTTTTTTTTTACAACATGTGGAACTACCCTAGATGACCTGAAACTTTCATTACAAACTGAACAGAAATTGAGAAAACCAATGACAGTATGGCATGGTGGGGAATACTACATGTTGATCGACTCTTTTTATCTATAGTAAGAAGTAGTCCATGCCATACTAACTGCAGTACTTGAGGAGCCTGGTGTCTTAAACTGAAAATAACCTGATTCGTGGAACGCCCAGTGCTGTCTTGGTGGCAGAATTCTAAGCAGAAACAATGAAATGCCTTTGACACGATAAGAAATTGAAAGCAGTTTTTTTAATTAACATAGTAATTAAGATACGAGTTAAGTTCTGAAACACATTATTTCCTGTTATCTCACCTCTTGCATCTAACCCATAAAAGTTAATGTGAAAGAAGGCAGCATAATGCAAGGGGGAGGCCGATTTAAAAGAATAACTTCCTCTAAAGTGTCTGGAAAAGTTCCCTAAAAGCCAATTATGAATTTAAAGACCATTAATTATGGTTATAAATGCTGTTTTTATAGCCTTATAAATAAAAGTTAAACTGCTTCATAAATTTGTGGATCGACTTCAAAATAATAAAAATGAAGGCGTTAATAATCAACCTTCCGTTTTGTTAAAGCAACCAGGAAAATCGACGCTTCTTTCATCGTGCATAATGATTAATTTAGTTTTGATCTAATTCTGCTCCTTCTTCTTTGAACCCTTTTTCTAAAGGTACATTGTTTATAACTTCATTTCACTCAGTACTCGTATTTAAATCAAATTTATATTGCTTTAACGGCTGGAAGCGTTCGAGATGTGGTTGCACAGGAGAATGCTTCGTATACCGTGGACTGATATGATCACCAATTTGGAGGTCTTGAAGAGAGCTAATTGCCGTAGACAGCTGCTGACAGATATTAAGGTCCGCAAGATATCCTATCTGGGTCACATTTTACGTGGAGAGAAGTACAAAATCCTCCAGTTGATACTGATGGGCAAGATCGAGGGACAGGGTGGTCCTAGTAGAAAGCAAACATCTTGGCTGCGCAATATAAGAGACTGAACGGGGATGGGGCGTGTGGAGGATCTGTTCCGGGTTGCGCAAGATAGAGAAGCCTTTGCCAGAGTGATTGCCAAGCGTCGGGGGGACCTGATGGAACACGACAAGAAGAAGAATTGCTTTAACTTGGCTGCACCCATATTTCTCTTACTAGTTTTTATTCCGCTAACTGGAAGCTGCGGCTTAAAACTATCTCGAGAATTTACGATCTAGCCCCATCGCACTCATTGTCTTTCTAAATTATTCTTGACATTTATTTTACTACTGGTTTATGTTTTATTATTTGAATAATCAGAAAAAAACGGTTGTAAGAGATTGCCACATGGCAATAAACTCGCCAGGTTAAAAAAAAACAAACGGTTTCTTATTTGAATAATTGGCATGAATTTGAGAAATGTTTTTTTTTTTTCATTTGTATTGTTATTTAAATTTTTACTAGGTTTCTATTTTTTTATTATTCTCGCTATCATATTTTTCCAATATGTATATTTTTCATACGCTAAGATTTATTTTTACCATATCTTCATATGATTGTTTATTAAAAATTATCATTTGTTTATTAAAAATTATTACTATAATTTATTTTAATTTAATACAATAAAATGTTTCATATAATTTATAATAAAATTTCTATATAAATAAATATAACTTGACATGTTTTATAGCGTATACTCATAGATTGTTATAAATGTTGCGACCAACATATCCCGCCGTGTGCTTTGCAGGGTAGGCAGAGAAAACAGATCCCCAAACTTTTATATCCAAGCGTATAACTTTCGTCTCTATAACATCACATTCACACATCTCGTCATGCACAATCTTCCATCATACATACTTCTCACTTTACCTTCTTCCATAATCTGCTCCATTTTCCCACTGAAATAGTCGCTTTTGTTTTCTGAAAAATGTGATCAGCCATGCATTTAAAAAATGCATCCATTTACTTTTTCTTCTTCATCTTATTTTAGGCCTGTTATGGTCCTGCATCATTGTTTGCCTCTTGTGACGTCAGCTGTCTTTCCATCTTTTGGAAGGTCGTCCTGGAAGAGTCTGCTTGCTTGGGGGATACTGTCCCTGGCCATTCTTATGGCTCTTGGTTCCACCATTCTGGATACGTGTTCGTTCCAGAACCTCCTTATCTGTCTTCCCCATCTGACAATATCTCCAACTTCGCACGTCCTTCAGATTTCTATGTTTCGCACTCTATCACGAAGGGTTTTGCCAGCGATACTCCGGAGTACCTTAATTTCGCTGGTTCGAACGAGATTTTTTGTTCTGACAGTGTCGGCTATGGACTCTATGCTGTATGTCATTATGGGGCGGACACAGATCTTGTATATCCTCACCTTGCTTTGAATGTTCATTTACTTGTTTTTCCAGATAGTGTTCTTTAATAAACATCCGAAAATCCCAAAAGGCCGCAGCTATTTCCGGATCCATTTACTACAAGTAAAAATAACAAAATGATAATTATGTTATGTACCTTAAATTCCTGAATGTTTTAATTTTCTTGCTGTATTTTTTTTGTTTTGTATTCTATTTACTTATTATTGCACAGTTTAGCATAGCTTTGTCTGATTAAGCTATGTGGGTTGCGATAGATTGTCGTTCAAAAATTTAAGTCACTGCGCTTAAAAGTTTGGGAGGCACCGATATACGAGTATCATTAGATGTTTTATAGATCTTTTACTTTACTTTATGTTGCCGTGTATTCTTTTTTTGAGGCATCAATATATTTTGAATTAATTGAAAAAAACTTTGAATCTATAATACAGTTAATTCGACATCGTTACTTACCTAATATATAATACAGACTACACGAGACCTTTTACCGGCTTCATACGAGTAAACACAGGTATCAGTTTCATGTAAACTCCGGTGATTACATGACCACAAATTATAATCAGAGGTTGGCTCCTTGGTTTAACACAATCTCGAGGATAACAAATTCATTTAATAACGAAAAGCATCAAAGTGGCAATATTCGGATAGAAATTCCTGGTTTAAACTGAAGGTGTAATAATTCCAAAGATTATATACAGGAGTTAACTAGACGATATAGGTTTTGCTGTATTTGTAATATTTATAATAATAAAAGGGGAATTTATTATATATAGCACTGTTTAGAGAGAAGACTCTTATCAAAGGCACTCTGACTCGGGATGCGAAGCCACAATTATTATTGACAGATTAAAAAACTCTACAAAAAAACAAATTGAGTGTAAGGATATAGTCGTAAATGTGTTGCTATTAGAGTATAAACTTATGTTTAGAAAAATATATTTGGTAAGAAAATCGTAGAAAAACTTACCAAGGGGAGATAAACTACAAAGAACCCTTTGGTTATCATATTTTTTAATTACATATTACCAAAATGTATAAGTGCTATTGGATAACAATTTCAGCCTTAACATGACATTAAATGGCGACCTCCGTAGCCTAGCTGGTAAGACATTTTTATTCAATTCAATGGTTTTGGATTCGAATCCTGATGGCACAAAAAAAACCGATGCATGAGACTCTCGCGCGGTAGAAGTGAAACTTCTTAGTTCCTAGGGAAAGTTGATTTTATGCATTGCTTTTTCCATTTGTTAACGATTTTTATTTTTTATATTTTTTAGGATAAGGAAATGGTTATGTGGGATTTAATTCAAGAAAAACTCTCTTAATTATGTTAAATAAAAACATATTATTTTTTTTTATTTTTAATAATAAATAACCATAATTTTAATAATAATATCAAACACTTAATCATATTAAATTTTATATTTTTTAATAGTAAATATATTAATATTTTTATCTTATTATTAATTATTTAATTAAATATTTTTCAATAATTATTTATTTATTTTTGTATTATTTTTATTATATTATTAATAATATTACTATATTATACAATTTTATTTATTATTTATGTTATAATAAATTATAATATAGTAATAATATAATTATTAATATTATAATAACATATATATTTTATTTTAATTATATATAAAATATAAATCATATATTAAGTAAATATTTAAAAAAGTATTAAATTAAATTATTGAATATAAAATAAAATTAATAATTATTAGATATATTAATATCCAAATAATATGTTAGAAAAAAAAAATATTTTAAATAATAAATATTTATAATTTTAGTAATAATATAATACACTTAATAAAATAAAATTAAAATAATATAAATAATAAACAATTATTAATATTAAAATAATTAATATTAATTTATTAACAAATAAAATATTAAATAATAATGTAATACACCGTTTCACTTTTCGTGACGTTCAGGCCAATTTGCCCCACCGCACCTATAGAAGTATCATTTCAAAAATACAATTAAAAACTCGTTTGTTAGTCTAGTTAAAAATTTGTCTACAAGATAATTGTAATCTCTCAGTATGCGGTAGTATTAATCATACGTACGATAACGCAAATCTAAGTCACTGGCCTTATTCAGTGATTTTAGACTTAAACACTAGTTGATAGGGACAAAAGACAATAATGCTTCCCGACCACAATATTTAACAAATCCGTATCACCAATGCAAATATTTTGAAGAGTACCACACAAATGAATAAATAAATCATTTTCGTAACATAAATAAATTGATCAAAATAATTTATTCTCTTTTTCGTGGTATTTTCCACTTTTCCTAATATCTGATAAATAAAAAGGAGGAGCTGTAATTTTCATAGTGCTAAAATATCAAAATTTGTTTTCTTGGGTTTGTTTCTTCCTCATATATTTTCCTTTTCATAGTCCAAATTTACATTCGAAGATTTACATACCCGCGCATATAATCACGTACTTTATCCAAATTTACATTCGAAGATATACATACCCGTACATATAATCACGTACTTTGGTCCAAATTTACATTCGAAAATATACATACCCGTACATGTAATCACGTACTTTGGTCCAAATTTACATTCGAAGATATACATACCCGTACATATAATCACGTACTTTGGTCCAAATTTACATTCGAAGATATACATACCCGTACATATAATCACGATGTGTCTTTTGCGTTGTAGATAGAGAGGATAGATCTCCAAACGTTTCTATACAAGTACACAAGTTTCGTCTTATCCATATTCGTGCTGGTCGTCATGCAGTTACACATTCAGCTTATAATATCATAGTTACACATTCAGCTTTAGGTGGATTGTAGTGTAAGTGTGTCATGTTAAAAAATAATTATATTTTTTTTTTAAGATCTTCCAAAAAGGATTGTTTTCACACGTAAACTAATCTGTAATACTTAGATTTGGACCATTCCACGTTACACGACCAGCAATGATAAAAGCCCTGGTACACTACTTTATTCAATTGAATAATATTGTATCATTAATATTTCTCGCATTTTTCTAAATTTGGTACATTTGATCCAGTGACTTCTACGTACATCTTGCACTTCTGACTTGTGAACTATCTTAGTCATTTATTCACCGTTCATTATCTATACATGTAAAAAGTATCTTAAAGCTTCTTTATTCGTCCTTCTTTAAACACACATTTTGTTTGAAGACAAATTATAATCACTTTGAAATAATTTGGAAATAAAAATTACAAACGATATATGTATGATTTGCCAATGTGAATGGAAAGCATTGTAAAGGCCAAGAATGGTTTGATGAAGTGTGTGACATTTTGAAGGAAATAAATATAAAAGACAGAGAAATCGTAGTAGTTGAAATAGGAGAGTTAAAAGACGTGTGTTGTGATATGAAAGTCTGGCACTCTTTCCTTTCTACCTACTCTGACAGAGAAACGACGTGTTGGTATAAACGAATAATGAAAGATTTACATTAACTGATAGATATAAACAGAAAAGAAAAATATAACTTTGTCAAAATCTTCGCGGAAAAAACTAAAATCAATAATTTCAAAAGATGCAATACTTCGCCCTTAGGGGTGCCAGCTGTTGCAATGAATGATAGTTTCCCTCTTCGTGGCGTTTAACAAAAATCCCGTAGTATATTTTTTTCTCTCACAAAATCTGATAAAATACTTATACATAATTGTGACCTGAAGAGGCCCTCGTCACTGTCAACAACTCGAGATCGTTTCGATTTTGATGTCCTTTTTGCCATTCTGCGTGGATACACCCAAACTTTAGAGCATCTATACAACCCTTTTAAGCGAATCAATAACGCCCTTCGCCAATAATATTCAATCTCGAAAGGTCTTCACTCAAGAAATACTTGTATCTGATGGTGAAAGGTCTTCGCCCAAGAAATACTTGTATCTGATGGTGAAAAAATCTAAGCCGATCGTTAAAGAAGCAATACACTTTATATTTATTTGAGATTTTTGTACAGGGAAATAAAAACATGTTCTATAGATTTTGAAGGAAATAAATAAATATGGTTTGCATATACACAAACATACATTCGTAAGATATACTTATTTGTATTTGTATTTAAAATAAACATAAATAATTGCATGACGAATATAGTAAATATATGTATGACGTAAAAATCCGTCAATTTATTTTATTTCATATTTGATACAGGTTTAACCCAATTTGTATACCCGGCGGTAAATAATACACATCGGGCTTAAGAAAGAAGCTGTCGGCCATAATTGGCTAACTTCGGCTTTGTAGAGCGTTGTCTTTGTCATTCATACACGTGTTCCGTCGCGATTTGTCGTAAGCCGATTTGCCGTCGTAAGCGTAGCGCATTGTGCGACAAAGACGACGCTCTACAAAGCCGAAGTTAACCGATTATGGCAGATAGTCTCTTTCTTAAGCCCGATGGGTATTACTTACCGCCGGGTGCTGTACATTCAATATGGTAAAATGCATCAGTAAAAAAAAATGCTACAGGCATACATATCATTACACCGTTTCTGTTGATTAACCAAAATTTGATAAATTTTCAGTACTGTTAAATAAATATAGATTTATCGATAGTAACATAATATATACAAATATATCCTGAAATGACACACGTATTTTTCTGCGTTGGAAAATAAAATAAAAACATTTAAAAGAGAAGCTATCAAAGTGTTTGGGATCATCTGATAACAGCCTCCCAATCATCTCATAACAGCCTCCCAATCAAGATACACCCCCTGCAATGATGATGATGTTTTTCAGTCCACACCCTGGTACACGAAAATTGTATTACAAAAAAACATTATAAATAAGCATACATACACAGTTTCCGTGCTGGGGTAAGCGTCACACAGTTTCCCTGATGGGATAAGCAGAGAGGATAGTGTCAGACTTCTTTCACATTAACACGCCATCTTCGAGTGCAATTATTTTTCTTACTCAACACATCAACCTTAAGTTAACATGCATCCCTAAGTTAACATTCATCCCTTATCAAAAATTAATAGAAATCTAAATATAAGAGCAACAGAAAGGGTTTTGATAGTAAACTCTCTGTTACATACTTTATTCAAATAAACGCCATATTTTGTTTATTTTTTGTATCAACTTGGAAAATAGTAGATTTCTCTAGGGTAAAGAAATATTTTTGACAAAATATGAAAGCTTCTAGTGGCGAAATAAAAACTTTATACACACTAAAATACAGAAATGGCTTTTGTTAGTTTTACTCGGGATACATTCTTAAAATGTAATCTTTTAGCCGGAAAATATGTCACGGTTTTGAATATAGCTTAAACGTGTAAAATATGATAACGTTAATGGATACGCTCTCTCAGAGCTTTTGTTATTTCCATTCACAAGTTAACAAACTTTTATTTGTTTTTTTTGCATTGTTCAATTACATTGCACTATCCAATCAATATTTGAATTCCTATAGAAAACCTTCTCATTCGTTATTGATTCGTTAATGATCAGATGCAGTCACACAAACAGACACAGAAAACTCTGAAAGATATTTCAAACTATTGATCATATTCGATTTAACAAACTTAATAAAACCATCGTTGCCACAATATATGTAAGAATTGATGAAAATACAAAAACAGAAAAAAATTAAATCAAGAGGGGTGTTAGACAAGGGGATACCATCTCACCCAAACTATTTACACTAATTCTGGAAAATATCTTTAAAACACTAAACTGGGAACATAAAGGAATAAGGATTGATGGAATTTGTTTGAACCACCTCCGTTTCGCGGATGAAATTGTACTTATAAGTAATGACTTGACAGAACTAAATGACATGATTAACCTTTCCTTCCCTGTGTTGGGTATCTTCTACACGTTGCTTCTAATAACCATAAATATCTCTATAAATATAATAAATACAAGGTTAAGATTTTAGGTATTCCTCCATAATATATTTACGCATTGATTTAAAAAATAATATTAATAATAATCAGAATTTATCGACTACATTGAGGTGTTTTGTAAAGATCGAAAACAAATTCGCATTTAAACGCTGCGAGTGCCTCGTCTTGACGATAGGTGAATAGTATGCGGGAAGTGCGACACTATATTCGCATCTCACTCTTGCATACTAGACTGAATTGCGAGAACCTGAATTGTCTCAACGCCGCAAGCATATGCGTAAGCGCCGGGGTATGCGACTGACATTCCGCGTCGCTAGTAGCTTCTAAGCTTGCAAATAGGTTGGACGTACGCCCGTTCCGTGAGCGGTGCCAGATGGTTTTTTAATGTTTTCAGCAAATAAACCTCAATTATTATAATTTTTAACTTCAATTATAATTAATTAAGGGGATTATCTATGAATGTTCTTATTTTTCCGATTTAAAATCGCTAATTTTTTATTACGTACTCACTACCCAACACCGTAACACGCGTATTATTTTTATCACCGTAAGGGAAGGGTTAAGGAACTACATGACGCTTCCCTAAAATTTGGTTTAGAAATGAACATCAATAAAACAAAAGTTTTGAGTCCATCCAACAGAAATCTCAAAGTAGATAATAGGACAATCGAAGCTGTTGACGAATACATATACCTCGGACACAAAATCAAATTGGGAAAAGAGAACTAAATAACGGAAATACCCTGAAGAATTGAACTGGGCTGGGCAGCATTCGGAAAGCTCGACCATGTTCTCAAGAAGAAAGAAGTTCCCACCAATCTAAAAAGAAAAGTCTTCGATGCATGCGTCCTCCCTGTGCTAACGTATGGCTTGGAAACGATGACATTGACTGCCAACACCATTCACAGACTAAAATGCGCACAACGGTCCATGGAATGACGAATGTTGGGCATAAGTCTGATAGACAAAGTCAGAAATGAAGAAATCAGGCGATGGACTAGAGTTGTCGACATAACGGACTGTGTTGCCTGCATGAAATGGCAATGGGCGGGTCACGTTGCAAAACAACGAAATGAAAGGTGGGCACCCAGAGTCCTGAAATGGAGACCGTGGGATACGAGAAGACCGATGGGACGGGCCCAGAAGAGGTGGGCTGGCGACATTAACCCCGTCGCCGCCCGAAAACAGCGTCTTTCCAATCATGGATTAGCGCTACGCTCAAACAGAGATTGTTTATTGGCCTTTTTCAGTTCACCGCTCCTCTTTCTTTACGTCGTACTTTACTGTCCATGCAGTGAGACTCTGGAATCAGGAACAAACCAATATAAGACTCGCTCCATCCTTGGCATGCTTTAAGAAGCGACTGAAAAACCTCTTATTTTCTAGTTAGTAAAATAACGTGTTTCATTCCTGATTTTTTTCCTTATCTCTCCCCCATCAATTCCTTTCCTTTTGATTGATGATATCTCACTTTATATGAAAAAAAATGTTCGGATGATTGTCCGTCTTTGTGGGGTTCGTGGGCATGTTCTCACGTATATGTTTATGGATTTCGTGGGGATGGATAGTCATTTGAATGATTTATGCGACCACGTAACTTGCTTCATTTACTTTTTTCTGGTTGGTTGGAAGAGATTGCCGCCTGGTAATACGCCCACCAGATTGTATTTGCAATAAAAGTGTTAAATAAATAAATAAAATGGACGAGAAAAGCCCAAGACAGGAAAGCATGGAAGGTTTTAGAAGAAGCCTACATCCAGCAGTGGAGAGATAGCTGAAGAAGAAGTATATCATATACCATACATCCAGCCATTGTATGTATTATATTATGATCTAACAAATAATCAAACCAGAC
Organism: Odontocerum albicorne; assembly: GCA_949825065.1. NCBI lineage: Eukaryota > Metazoa > Arthropoda > Insecta > Trichoptera > Odontoceridae > Odontocerum > Odontocerum albicorne. The sequence goes on from OX463838.1 coordinate 7,520,451, forward strand.
TGGGATTCTTTTTATCTTTTATTTTAAAGCACTCCGGGTGGTAAAAAGACATCTTACCACCAAAATCAAGAAAAAAATTATAAGCAATTTATAAAATATGGTCCATTATCAGGTAATACACAAAGGCCTTTAAAAAGCTAGTATTTTTTTTCACATATTTTTTGGCAACGTCTGCAATTTTTTTTTTGCGTCTAACCTCTAAAAATTGTTTGTTCTGGAAATTTTACTATATTTTCAATTTTTTTAAATATCTCTTCCGCTTAATTTTTTTAAATGTAATCTCATAATACTAAAAATAAAATCGTGTTAACAATATTAAAACGCTGTGGGTAGGAATCCTGTTTTCTGAAATGAAATGAGAATTTCAAATATCTTTTTTGAAAAGAAATAAATAAAATATTTGAAGGGTTTTTTCAAAAGCAATGTTGTATATAAATTGATATTCTAAAATTAAACACACAAATGTATGTGTTAAGGAAATCCCCAATTAATTACATTTGATAATGGTAAGCTATCAAAAAGTTTCATCCCATATTTTTTTTGTTTTTAGTTAATTAAATATCTACATTTTAATAGTTTATGAAATATCTTTAGTTAATTAAATATCTACATTTTAGTAACATCCTCCCATTGTTTTACACAAATAGAAAGAAGACTCCTTCCGCTAATTACTGTGAGCCTATGATATTTTTTTCAAATATGAAAAAAATACTTAACATGAACGCTTAGATCAATGTTTTTAGCGCCGGTATCTAGTGGTTAGCATGTTTGTTTAAAACTCAGGCGACTTAGGTTTAATTCCCGGCGTTCCACGGACCGGTATAACTACAAGGCTTTTTTTGTCTAGATTTGTTTTTATCCTGACGGATAAGGAGCTGCCTTACACACATTTTCGGAGTGTTCTTTAGTTCATTAAATATCTACATTTTTTAGTTAATTAAATATCTACATTTTTTTAGTTAATTAAATATCTGTAGTTAATTAAATATCTACATTTTTTAGTTAATTAAATATCTACATTTTTATAGTTAATTAAATATCTTTAGTTAATTAAATATCTACATTTTTTAGTTAATTAAATATCTACATTTTTATAGTTCATTAAATATCTTTAGTTAATTAAATATCTACATTTTTTTTGTTTTCTACGATTCTTTAATTAAAAACGATTCTTTAATTTTTTTGTTTTTATTTAATTAAATATCTACATTTTAAAAGTTAATGAAATATATTTAGTTAATTAAATATCTACATTTTAATAGTGAATGAAATGTATTTAGTTAATTAAATATCTACATTTTTAGTTAATTAAATATCAACATTTTTTTTTCTTTCTAATATTCTTTAATTAAATACGATTCTTCAATGTTTTTTTACGATTCTTAATTTTTTTTGTTTTCTACGATTCTTTAATTTAATTTCTAGTTAATTAAATATCTACATTTTAATAGTAAATTGAATATCTTTAGTTAATTAAATATCTACATTTAAATAGTGAATTAAATATATTTAGTTAATTAAATATCTACATTTTTAGTTAATTAAATATCAAATTTTTTTTGTTTCTACGATTCTTTAATTAAATACGATTCTTCAATGTTTTTTTACGATTCTTAATTTTTTTTGTTTTCTACGATTCTTTAATTTAATTTCTAGTTAATTAAATATCTACATTTTAATAGTTAATTAAATATCTTAAGTTAATTAAATATCTACATTTTTAGTTAATTAAATATCTATTTTTTTTTGTTTTCTACGATTCTTTAATTAAAAACGATTCTTTAATTTTTTTGTTTTTATTTAATTAAATATCTACATTTTAAAAGTTAATGAAATATATTTAGTTAATTAAATATCTACATTTTAATAGTGAAATAAATGTATTTAGTTAATTAAATATCTACATTTTTAGTTAATTAAATATCAACATTTTTTTTTGTTTCTAATATTCTTTAATTAAATACGATTCTTCAATGTTTTTTTACGATTCTTAATTTTTTTTGTTTTCTACGATTCTTTAATTTAATTTCTAGTTAATTAAATATCTACATTTTAATAGTTAATTGAATATCTTTAGTTAATTAAATATCTACATTTAAATAGTGAATTAAATATATTTAGTTAATTAAATATCTACATTTTTAGTTAATTAAATATCAAAATTTTTTTTGTTTCTACGATTCTTTAATTAAATACGATGCTTCAATGTTTTTTTACGATTCTTAAATTTTTTTGTTTTCTACGATTCTTTAATTTAATTTCTAGTTAATTAAATATCTACATTTTAATAGTTAATTAAATATCTTTAGTTAATTAAATATCTACATTTTTAGTTAAAATAATATCTACTATTTTTTTTGGTTTTCTACGATTTTAAGACGCATATCAGTACTCTAAAAAATTCTTTCTAACATTTATTATTTTTAATAATTTGTAAAAAAATCCTTTGAAAAAAGTTCAGCAAATTTACAACTGATTAGGTCACTTAACCTCAACTTCCCATCACCCAGTATAAAGTCATATTTATTGGTTATATTTTGATTACTTATAATGTTTATTAGATTTAGCACTTGCCTCATTATTATTTCTACAAATATAAGGTGTGCAAACATCTCATTCTCTGAATAACCCGAGGAAAAGAGTTTTTCCACCCAACCTGTATTCTAGTAATATAATATTTTTTTGTACCTCGTGTGTCAACTCTGGGAAGAAAATCTAATTTGACGCACAACGGTTCCTGGAGAGATAATCTTTCAATTTATCTTGATCGTCACACTGAGGTAACAACCAGATTATTCACCCTTCCTACCAACCCTTACTCTCGGACTGTGTCATTTGGTGTTTATTTAATAAATTATCACAACTTCTCTTCTTTATGGCTTTACATAATTAAGAAATTCCTTTTTAGGGTAAAAATTTATATTATTGTTTTATTTTATTTATTTTAACTCGAATTAAAGGCGTTGAGGCCTTTATCTCAATGATGCTAGAAAATTACAGAGATAAAAGCATCAAGATTTTAACAATAAATTCAAAAAAATTAACTTGACAACAAACGACACATCGCAGAAAACCTAAAGTTAGAAAAATTGTCAAACCAATTTGTATGAATTCAAGAAGAGTTAAGGCTAAATAAATTAATGTGAAGGCTGATGTATTAAGTGAAACCAAGAAAAATACTCGAAGATGGTTTGGATATGTGGAAAAGATGAATGAAGATACTAACAAAACAAAATATACACTGTTAATATGAGTGGAAGGCATGGTAAAGGAAGGTCAAAAAAATTACGATTGAATCAAGTTAAAGATATTTTGAAAAAAGGAAACTTAGAATGTCGGAAAAGGTGTATGTATTTGAAGAGGCATAAAATTTATGTTGAGATAAGTAAGTCTTGCGCTCTCTCCTCTATACCTACCCTGACAGGGAAACGGCGTGATGGTGTGTATGTACTCGTTTATAAAAAGAGTTTTAATTGATCTATCAAGTGTCTTCACTGATTCTCCATGTTGTTCAGCACATCGATTGTTTGGTAATGCTTTATAAAACCTGGTGAATATATTGCTACGTGGCAAACAAAAATATATAAAAAAAGCCTTATGTATAAACCAGACAGGCGCTATTTTCAATGAGGACGCGTACCAACGGGACTCGAACTCGTAACCCGTAACTGAGTCAAAAGACAGGCATCTTACCAACTAGGCCATGCAGGTTGTCTTCGATATATTTTTTAACACCCATCCCAGAACAAACCTTACCCGATTTCACGCCGAACAGCGAGAAGAAACCCTACAACACCACATCCTCACTTGGACCGTAAAGTTCTATAAAAGCCAACAAAATCACAGCAATCCCTTAGTCGCGGCCCTGGGAGCTTACGAGAGTTAATCCGACCTACCCTTCCGTTATAAGCACAGGCTCCTGAAGCATTATCTGTTGCCTGACTAGTCCACCTTACAGTATTAGCTTGGACGACCAAGGTCTGAGTGAATGTGATGGAATACAAGTAGCCTGAACAAGTGGACTTGTTTTTGCTAAATAATAAGTGTAAGAATTGTTATCTAGTTATAAGTAATATGTACGTGTTAATTATTTCTAAGATCTCATATATTAAGATTGAATAAATAAAATAAAATGACATGTAGGAAAATAAGATGAAGTAAGTTCATAAATTATAACATATAATTAAGATTAGTTAAGTAATAAATTTGAATATAGGTATAGCCTTGACAAATGTTTGTACAATAATTTACTTTGTTTAATACAAAAAAAAAAAAGTTGTCTTCGTTGTGTAGGATAAGTAACTCGATGACTACAATAGAAGAATTGATGTTGTCACATAGGTCTAGAGGAAATTCGTCAAGAGATTAATGAATCTGGTTCAGAACAATCAAAATAAGAATTGGCAATTATATACAATACAAATAAAAATTGACAATTATATGCAGTACAAATAAGAATTGACAATTATATACAGTACAAATAAGAATCGACAATTATATACAGTACAAATAAGAATTGACAATTATATACAGTTCAAATAAGAATTGACAATTATATACAGTTCAAATAAGAATTGACAATTATATACAGTACAAATAAGAATTGACAATTATATACAGTACAAATAAGACAATTTATTTAATTTATTGTACAGTGTTGTCAAGTTCAAGAGTTTTATCAAATATTAATATTTTTATTCTTCACTATGTATATGTAATAAATAAATAAATAAATTGACGATGCTTTCCTCCAATTCATATATATGGGCACTACAGTAGAGTGACTACACTGTAGAGTTGTAATCAACGAATATTCTCATGAGTGATATTTAAACAGCACTTATTGCATCAACTCCAATGGGATCATAATACTCGTACAATTACAAGGGGAAAAATAAATATGACAGTCAAGATTGTTAAATTTATGACGCTAATATGAAAATGAATTGAATATGAAAAACTAAAGAAGTGTACATTGCAGAACTTACTGATTAAAAAAATGTACATATACATATCATCAAGCCATTTACCTGTCGGGGTAGGCAGAGGGGACAGAGCCTCATATGTTTTTATCTGTCTAGACAGACATCCTTAACCTCGTCTACATCTATACACCTTCTTATACAACTTCTACTACTCTGCTTTTCTTCCTTTCTTTGTTTCAGAATTTCAGTCATACTTTCGTTGGTTTTCTTCTCACACGCCTTCCACTCAAATTTGCACTATATAATATATCTCTTTTGTTAGTTTTTTTTATTAATTTGTTAAATTGTAATTTGTTTAATCAAACACTGATAATTTCACTTTTTGTAACGGTATAACTACCGGTTTCAAGGCTTTCACCTCATCTTCAGGGTAGCACAAACAAGGCTGAATTCTGTTCGAACTACTGTTCTAATTTATTCTAAAATGGCTAATTATTGTCATCGTGAAAACCATACTTTTTCTATCGATGATTTCAAATTCTTACATATCAGTAGTAATGGAAATAAATTGGACAGATTAGAGACTCTAGAAATTTCTAAGTCAGTGCATCGAGGTGAACATCTGGCAAACACACATATACCAAGAATCTCTCCGTTGCTCGCTGTGGTCGTCCCATGCCTCCCTCAGCTCCCAGTTCCCAACCCGAATGTCCCCAACCATTAAAAGCATGTATTTCGGTACCAGTTCGAACAGAATTCAGTCTTGTTCGTGCTCCCCTGAAGATGAGGTGAAAGCCTTGAAACCGGTAGGGTTATACCGTTACAAAAAGTGGAATAAACAGTGTTAGATAAAACAAAATACAATGTCTTTAAACCTCCATAACATTAATGCCTTAACTATAAATAATATATAATTTGTTCCATATAGCCAAACCAGCATTGTAAGTACGAAATTAAGATATTTGGAGCTTAAATCATCATAAAAAACCTTATATGGTTGTTGTTAAATATTAGAAAGCCTCTGATTCCTATGAAATTGTACCTGGAAGTATATTTATATTTTGATACAACATTTTAATATTTTATTGAATTAGGATTATGGAATTCCATTAAAAAATGACCCATTCCCGAGGCTATTTAGAGAATCAACTGCCTCAAGTATGATGTTTGTACATAATATTATTAGTCAAATTATTTGGAGCTCATCAAAACATGAGTTAAATGTATTCAAGTCTTTCAAAAACAGTTTTCTTGAATAAAAATAACGAAATGTTTATGTGGATGAAAACTCATAAAAAGAACCCAACTTCACATTTTACCTGTTCTGAGAAGATTGAGAAATTATTCTGCTACATTATGTGCACTAGTAGTATGGAATATTTTTCCTCGAATTGTATCACGAAGAAAACATAAAACTGGATTACTATTTTTTTCAAATATAATGTTTTAATATTTCAAATAAAAAAAGTTAGGATCGTAGGTTGAGGTCTTTTTGCATTATAACTTATATACCTAAATCAATATTTTATTATAAAATATCACTCACTTTTACCGCATACGTTTAGGGAAATTCAGGTCTGAAAATAAGACGCAAAATCAAATTTAAAAAAAATACAAGGAAGCGAGACTAAATATTTTCACTTATTGTATGTTAATGCAAGAATTGAAAATACATAACCCACATAGCGGCCTTTGAAAAATATATAACCCACATAGCGAACATTTAATACCGTCTCGAATATTTAGTAACAAAAATAAAATATATAATATTTTCATATTTTATGCAGGCCTTTCAGAAAGGCGATTGCCAAGGTGTCTTCTGTAAACATTATGAGGGATTGTTGGGTTTCCATATTTTCCATATGTGATTTCTTAGATGAGTATTTTATCTACAATATCTACTGAACTTGATACCAACCTTTATATATGGAAGCGAAGCATGGGCAGTGATAAGAGTAGAATAAACTCTGTAGAAATGCATGCTTTACATAAAATATCACGTATTACAATATAAGATAGTGTAAGAAATGATCGGATAAAGAATAATTATTTAAAAATAAATAAATAAAACACTTATTTTACATTTTTGTGTTCACCACTGGTTTATTATGAGTTTACTGCCGGTTTTGAAGACCTCCGTCTTCATCGTCAGGTGAAGATAAATTAAATTCTCACAATATATTTCTTATACTATGAGGTAGGGGGACTTACCCCATTCCTCTTATACTATGTACACTTGCAGAAGAAAGCTCTTCGAAACCGATAGTAAGCTCCAAATAAACCAGTGGTGATCACAAACAAATAAACCAGTGGTGATCACAAAAATATAAAACAAGTGAATATTATTTTTTGTTTTTTCTCAGATACTTTGCGGGCTGTAAGTAAGTAGATGTTAAATAATTGAAATCTTACTTCAGATCTACCAGGAGATCCATCAACAGACTTCCTATAAAAACGCCATCCAAGCCAAAAAAATAATAATACTGTAAGGAAGTCTGCTGATGGATCTTCGGGTAGATCTGAAGTAATATGTCAATTATTTAACATCTACTTACTTACAGCCCGCGAAGTATCTGAGAAAAAAAAATAATATTCACATATAACTCTTCGCTAAAAAAACACACCCAATATAAAACAAGTGTTATATTTATTTGTTTTATTTCTTTTTTACATAAAAAATGGCACCACAAAGAGAAACTAAAGTCTTTTCGAAGATTTAAGAAAAAATAACTATTTGTTACACATGGATGTTATAAGAAAAAATAAAAATGGAATATTTAGATGGTTTGGCTACATCGAGATGAGTTGTAAAACACTTACGAAACAAATAAATTTGCCTGGAATTAATGTAGAGAGGTATCATAGATTTAGAAAAAAATTAAGGAGATATTTATAGGAATTTTAACTACGGGAAAGGCAGATGATGTCGGTAAAAAATGACAAGTTTCGTATCAACCAAAACATAGACTTCGTGTTAGGGAAGACATAAATATCAATAATATACAATAATAAAAGGCTTGTTTTGAAAGTCCCCATGTTGTTTTGGTCAAGAGTAAGTATTAGATCAGAAAATTATGTAGAACTTGTTTGAAAAAATTATATGGAAAAACTTATTCTTTTTCAAAGTTACTCTCGTCTTCGGAGGTTGATGATCATCATGACAATCTTTGAAATAGCAGCTCTGGGTAAAGATATGGTACCAAAGTGAAACCACTCCCATTAGTTCTTCAACAAGTAGAGGCGTCTTCTTCTTGTCCTTCATTTGCCTTCAATTTTCTCTACAATATCAGTTGAAGGATCTCACTTTTTTCTTCATCCATTCTTAACAAGATGTTATCCCCACAGACTTGGTCAACCCATGACGCTATCAACGTTCTTCAATAGTGCCACATTTCAAAAGTGTTTAGTTTTTTTTTTGTGATGGGCTGATTACGACGTATTCATGCTTCAATACAATAAGAAAGTCATCGCCGTTGTTACCGGGCCACGTAGTCGAGGATCCTCTCGCCATTCCACGCAGTCTTGAATTGTTCTCCCACGTCGATCGTGTGATCTTCTGTAAGAGAACAACCCGATCCTGGATCTGCACTCCCTCCCGCAAATATTACAGACATGTGGACCCTGCTGAGCCGCCTGGCCATGCTGACGCCTGTTCGCAGCGCGCTGACTGTTTCTCACACGTCTAGCCGCTGAGACGCCATCAGCCCTAGAACATATGGCTCTCCACCCCTCACGGTCCCGAGCCATCCGCTCCCAGTCCTCAGGCGGCCCGCACAAAGTAAGCGACTCTCGCAGCCCGTTCTCATAGCGCTTCTTCTGCCCACCAACTCTTCGCTTGCCCACAACTTCCCCGTACAAGACGCGTATTGGGAGACTTTGATCGGCCATGCGTATCACATGCCCGGTCCACCGCAATTTCGCCGTTACAACCATATCTTCTATAGGTTTATAGTTGGAGCGTTGCAGGACCGGAACATTTGTGACATGATCTCTCCAGTGGATCTAAAGAATTCGGCAAAGGAAAGTACGGAATACGGAGAATATGTTGGAACGGAAAATTCGCATACGTAAATTGAAAATGATATCTTTATTGCAGATGAAAAACAGTTTTCTCAAAAAAAAAATTTCATTTATTTTCAAACATTTGTAAAGATGTGTTATATTACAGATTGCGTAGAAAACGTGTGCTTTAACAGAAAAAGATAATTTCAATTTAAATTATAAATTATCGACGTAATTATAATTCCAGCCTAAGTTATTTATTTTTTCAAAGAAAAAAAAAACTTTCTGCATTTCGTTCAAGTCGTTTCATAATTAAAATCTTTCCTGAATATAGATGAAGATTTAAATAATTTCAAAGATATAAAAAAAAAAAGGAAATCAAAGAATAAAACGGATGGCGAAGTTGAAGGAAAGTGGAAAGTTCTCCATCCAAATTATGTCGTATCCGTTAATGGGATTCCGTTCGACGATAATACGATTTCTTCGACAAAGTTGACCCAAGTAACTTTTCTTTGAAATAGGTCATTTAAAAACAAATTTCAAACAAACGGTTTTCCTTAATTTTACCCGACTTCTTATCCGTGTTTTGGTTTAAATTGTGACTTATTAAATTATGTTATTCCTTTTCAGTTGAAATCGCAGAAAATATCGAGACCTTTAGGATTTCATCACAATATACGTAGTCCAAAAGATTTCCATTTTTTATATCTTTACAAGTTTTTTTTGTCTTCTTCTTCTTAAACTTTCCATAGACTCAAGAGTATGTTACTGCAGGATTGTTCTCATGTGATGCTGAGCTCCAGCTATCTCTCCATCGTTTCGGGGGTCTCCCTGGCGGACGCCGTCCATCCGGTACCCCATGCAGAGCTATGTATGGAATTCTTGTGGAATTCATTCTCTGTACATATTGGTACCAGTATCGTTGACGCTGTAGTCTCCATCTGACCACATCTTGGACCTCTCGGATTGTGGTGTTCCTTACACGATTACGTCAAGTCTTCCCAGCAATAGCACGTAAAGTTCTCATTTCCGTTGTCCTTAGCATACTTTTGTCCTGGCAGTGTCCGCCCTTGCTTCGATGCCATATATGAGGATAGGTCGCACACAGGTCTTATAAATGCGTACCTTGCATTTTTTTTTGTATGAGGAAAAAATACAATCGTCTGTATAAAATAACTTATTTTCCTTGATGTAGATCTTGGGTGTTATTTTTTATTTACTTTTTTTTTACTTCATCGGTCAATTGATATTTTTGATAAAAGATATTCATAAAATCTACAAATAAATTTCAATATTGACATGAAACCATTTCCTAATCCTAAAAAATAATCGTTAACAAATGGAAAAAAAGCAATGCATAAAATCAACTTTTCCTAGGAGCTAAGAAGTTTTACTCTACCGCGCAAGAGTCTCACGCACCCGTTTTTTTTTTGTCAGATTTATGCTGTGAAAATCATTCCTAGGAAATAGAACACAAGCTGTCTCTCCATATTTTAGGCGGTCTTTATGGCATGTCCTGCAGGGATCTCGTATGCTGCTATGAATGAGATTCTGTCTCTACCCATTATATCCACATGGCATCGCCAATACCCCCTTCTCTTCCAGCTTCATCTGACGATATCATCTTTGTTGCAAATATGTCAGATATGAAATTTTCCGACCCTATCTCTAAAATAACGTATATCCTAAATTTCATTTAATTGGTAATGAATACAATATTTGTCTCGATTTTTTTAATTAACTTATTAAAAATCATCTGTAAATATCATTTTAAAATTTTTAAAATAGGGTAGTTTTTGTCAAGACTGTGTTTTGCAAAAAAAAAAAAAACAGATTTTTCTCCTTATCTTATTTTATATTATTCGATTTTTAATTTGGACCTCATGCGTAACTAGAAAAAATCCACTTAAATTTTTTTATGAAAAAAAAACGAAAGTCTAGGTAGTAAAATCAATTTGCCACATGACTAAAGCCCTATATAATAAAGCGCTCTTAAGATGATCTTAATGGTCAGGAAACATTAGGATCATCTTAAGAGACGCTTTATCAAAAATCCAAAAAAGAGGTTGTACTGTATATAACTTCAATTTGGTACAGTAAAACCTCAAAAAACAGAACGACAATAAGATATGAATTTAAAAACTCTTTACTCAGCAATTACTCGAATGAACATTTAGATAAAAGGAATGCGATTCTTTCACATTGTTCTGAAGAAAATTTAATTTTTTGTATTTTTCTTTGATTTCTCAGAAAACATCCATCTTATTGAAAAAATAATTTTGAGTCTCCGTTTAAAGACGTCTAATATGGCCTTTGTGAAATTAATTTGATACAAAATTATACAACACATTGTCGTTAAATTAATTTGATATAATATTATACAACACATTGTCGTGAAATTTTATTTTTGAATTCTCTTTAGTTGATTTTATTATTTTCTTAACTCCGTCGAAAAATTTCCATTCAAAAATTCAATGCACGTGTTCACAACTTTTTTTTTGAAGATAACAGTATGTCTGCAATATAAAGGTTTCAAATAAATTTGTATAGGCAAGTCTTTAGAAAATTGGCTAAAGTAGAATGAAAAAGTTTTATTTCAATTTGCACAAATTATTAAAAAAAATATTAAAATTTAATCTTAAGTATTAAAAGTATAATTTTGTTCATTTTAGACTGTCAAAGGGATTAAGTCGTTAAAATATGGTAATAAAAAGTTCAATTTTCTCAAAAATTTAAAAGGAGAGCAAGGCAAAAAAATTAGATTTTTATTTATTTTCCTCAAAATGTTTTCCAAGAGTTGATAATTTGAATAGACCGACTGTTTTTTACTTTTTCAACTTATAGGCCCTGTTTGAGTCAATAAACAACATTTATTTCACTTTCGTTGAAATACATTACGACCTGGTGGATTTATTTCCATTCCACAATAAATCTTTTCCAACCAACTGGAAAGAAATAAGCCTTAATTAGTAGTATAAAAGGCCTTAATAAGAGGCTAGACTGGATATCCTTTTTAATAAAATCAAGTACCAACAGAAACCGAACTTGTAGCCTGAAGTCGTCAACAAGTTTGATAAAACGCGAATAATTTTCAGCGACGTATTTTAAAATGTGACTGTAAAGTAAAAGGCTTTAGAAAAATAATGTTCTTTATTGTAATTTGTTTTATCAGACACTGTTTATTCCACTTTTTTATAACGGTACAGCCTTACCGGTTTCAAGGCTTTTACATCATCATCAGGGGAGCACAAACAAGACCATTTTGTGTGTGCTTCCCTGATTATGAGGTAAAAGCTTTTAAATCGGTAGGGTTATGCCGTTATTAAAAAGTAGAATAAACAGTGTTTGATAAAACAAATTACAATATCGTTTAACCTCTACAATGTTAATGTCTTAACTATAAATAATACATTATATAATGTTCTTTATATCCTGAGTCATACGTTATAAATTTTATTGTTTATATTCTGAGTTATACGTTATAAATAAATTTAAATCGGTAGGGTTATGCCGTTATTAAAAAGTAGAATAAACAGTGTTTGATAAAACAAATTACAATATCGTTTAACCTCTACAATGTTAATGTCTTAACTATAAATAATACATTATATAATGTTCTTTATATCCTGAGTTATACGTTATAAATTATATTCTTTATATCCTGAGTTATACGTTATAAATAATGTTCTTTATGTCCTGAGTCTTACGTTATAAATAATGTTCTTTACATCTTGAGGTATACGTTATAAATCTTCTTCTTCCCAGTGTCATGTCAGGTCCCCCCAATGTTGAATATCACCTGATAGTAGACATATTTGTCCCCGGCAGTCTGAAAAAGATCTCCAACGCCCCTTATGCCAGTACAATCACGTATATTGCGGAGCCAGGAGATTTGCCTCCTGCCAACACCTCTTTGGCCTTCTATTTTGCCTTGGATGATCAGGTGCAGTAATTTGTACTTTGCTCCTCTAAGTACATGACCGAAGTAGGACACCTTTCGGATTTTAATATAAGTCAGCAACTCTATCAACTTTGGCTCTTTGAAGAACTCTTGTGTTGCTGACCATATCCGTCCAGGGTATTCGTAGCATTCTCCGGTGCATCCACATTTTGAATGCTTCCAGTCGGTTCATACTACCAACTTTGAGGGTCCATGATTCCACTTCATGTTATAAATAATATTCTTCATACCCTGAGTTATACGTTATAAATAATTTAATTCTCTGAGCTTTCAGGGAACTCGTTAGATTCATCTCGATAAACTAGGCCATCGAGTCAACCATGACTAATAATTCAAAGTTTTCCTACAGGCTTTCTTTCAGACGCAGGCTGCATGTAGAGTAACGAACGGAGGAATACCTGAAAGCTTTCAAAAGACACTTAAAAACTGATTTTAAAATTTTTATTTCATACTTCAAAAATACTATTTTGAAATATTATATATCTGTATACATAATCATAATGAACTATAAAGCGTCATTCAGAGCAAACTCTCATTTAAGGGTGTTTCAGCGCGGGACTCGAACCGAAGATTATCGATAAATTAAAAAGATTACAAAATATAAATTTATTTTTATTCATTTTACACATGACAAGAAATATACATAATTTGCGGAAAAAAATCAGATAATTTAACTCTACATAGTACAAATTACTGCACCTGATCATCCAAGGCAAAATAGAAGGCCTAAGGGGTATTGGCAGTAGGCAAATCTCCTGGCTCCACAATATACGTGATTGTACTGGCATAAGGGGCGTTGGAGATCTTTTTCGGGCTGCCGGGGACAAATATGTGTACTCTCAGGTGATGTTCAACGTTGGGGGGACCTGACATGACACTGCGAAGAAGAAGATTTATAACGTATACCTCAGGATGTAAAGAACATTATTTATAACGTAAGACTCAGTCATAAAGAACATTATTTATAACGTATAACTCAGGATATAAAGAATATAATTGATAACGTATGACTCAGAATATAAAGAACATTATATATTATTTATAGTTAAGACATTAACATTGTGGAGGTTAAACGATATTATAATTTGTTTTATCAAACACTGTTGGACACACAATTTTAATGAATCTGGGTTTGTTGCCTTTCATTTGTCGTGTCCCCAGTAAACTAGGCTTTGGCCTGTATCTCACTGAGGACATATAGCATGAAAAAATAAATCGATACATCTTTCCGATTTTTATTTTATGAAACCCCGTTACACATTCTCATCAACCTGACAAACAGTAACACTCAATTACATATGTATACTTCACGCAAAATCAAATTCCTCACACTTCATCACTCCAGACGGACCAAAAACATTCATCCCACAATATACCGCACATAATCATAAAAATAAAAAAAAATAAAATATAAAACAACAAAAAACACAACACTCAACACCTCACACAAACCCCCTCCACAAGTCATTCCTCTTGCAAGCCCAAGTGTTTTTAGCCCATTTAAGTTGAGTGTATTGAAATAAGGTAGTTGTAGTGACACAAGCATTCCACCATGCCTTGTCCTTTCAGAGGTAGGCATAGAAGGCAGATCTTCCTGCACAAGACTCTCACATCCATACATGATTTCATATTTTCCATAATTTTTACCTTTCCCTTAGTTTCTAAAACTAAAAATTCTCCATCTATATCATTCTAATTTGTAAATTTATTTCATAAGTCTCTTTGTTATGATCGATCGGCGAAACGAACGAACGGAACGATTTCTTTGACTTATATTCAATTGTTAATACTTATGCAATTTTTAATTGCGCAGTAGTTCATTTTTGTCAGTGATTTGAGGGAATACCTTTTCTACTGTTGTATCATATGTGTGATTGTGTAATTTATCTATGTATACTTATGTTAAGTATTTTGTGTATGAATTTATCGAGAATTTTTACGCTCAATGAGTCCCTGTTTTTTATTTATATCATCAACCATAATTGGGCATGGTGACTATCTTCAAAGGCGCTCGAACGCTCATGTCAGCGGCCCTAGTGGCGCCATTTTGATCAGGCGTCATCTCGCTCACCCCGCTGTACCCCTTTACAAGTTTTTTTTTTCTTAATTCTACTTATAAAATTCAACTAACAAAAATTATCCTTTATCAGGTCATTTATTACCAAACATTGTAATATCAAATATTCTTCACAGAGGTCGCATTTCTACCGCATTTATTTTTCTTTCATCCCTCGCTTTAGATTTCTAGGCTTCGTTTCCATGCATCCAAGTTGGCACTAGCACACCACACCTAAAAATTGAATATTAAAATTTTTTATTAGTTTTTTTAATTTCATCTCTTGTAAAAAAATATTAGCATAACCACATACCGAGTTTTTAATAGGCTCCTATATTCAAGTATTTTGTTACCCAATTCACAAATAAAAAAAAATTAAATTGCTTGCAATAAATCCATGAAATATCGACTCAAACAAAGGACTTAGGTCCATTGAAGCGTGCAAATTGTGAAGTAAGCACCGCGGAAACAATGCGTCAAACTTGGTTCATTGTAAGAAAATGACTGATACTATAGAGCACTGGTTCACAAAATTTATATCTAAATTGCACCTCCTCTTTTCGTCATATTTCATAAGTAATATTTAAACTATAATTTAATATATTGTTACCGACAGAAAATCACACATTTTCTATCGATGATGGCAATTTCTTGCATATAAGTGACGGATATAAATTGGACAGATTAGAAATCCTTAAAATTTTAAAGTCAGTGCATTGAGACGGACATCTGGTTAATACATACATTTCCAAGATCTAACTGCTGCTTGCTGAAGCACCGCCTGCCTTTCTTTACTCACAATCCCTAACACGAATTATAACCATTAAATACGTTTGTACGTCGTTTTTTCTTGGTGTAGAATAAATTGTCCTCCTCTAAATATTTTTCCTTTCAAAAGCCATCCTTTTGACGCCTACCTACTCTCATTATCTAATTATGGTAGATACTAACTTTTCCCCTCCTTAACCTGCAACAAATAAAAAATATATTTTAGATATGTGATTTAGTTCATTTGCATTCACAAAAAAACTGGTGAATACAAAAAAGTAAACTTACATAAATAAAACAGTGCACATACAATATATATCTCCCCAGAGAAGTAAGGTATCAGGTAGATAAAGCTGCAGTTGTGGCGGGCTGCCTGAGATATGTCATATGGAGGAATAAAGATATGAGAATGGATAGCAAGGTACGCATTTATAAGTCCTGTGTGCGACCTATCCTCACATATGGCATCGAAGTGAGGGCGGACACTGTCAGGACAAAAAGTATGCTAAGGACAACGGAAATGAGAACTCTGCGTGCAGAGAAGACTTTGCGTGATCGTTTAAGGAACACCACAATCCGAGAGGTCTGTGAAGTCCAAAATGTGGTCAGATGGGGACGACAGCGTTGATAATACTGGTACCAACATGTACAGAGAATGAATTCCACAAGAATTCCATACATAGCTCTGCATAGGGTGCCGGATAGACGGTGTCCACCAGGAAGACCCCCGAAACGATGGAGAGATAGCTGGAGCTCAGCATCACAGGAGGGCAATCCTGCAGTAACAGACTCTTGAGTCTATAGAAAGTTGAAGATGAGGACATACAATAGAAAAAATAAGTATTTTATTTATTTTATTAAAGATGTATGTTTTATAAGTTTGAAAGTAAACCCTTTTCACGACACATGAAGAAACTATACCCAGAAACTAAATTACAAACTACTCCAACAGGTACAAGAATAATGAGCTTAAATATATTTGTATTTTAAAATTTTATGCTGTTGTTTCCTTTCACGGGCTATTTCAATTTCTCCTTGAGAACTACAACCCTTAGATTGAAAGAATTTGTGTTTTAAGGCTATGAGTGCCTGAAACCAGGCCAGAGCACAGGGTAGCATTTAAACTACAACCCGTAGATTGAGAGAATCTGTATTTTCAGGCTGTGAGTGCCTGAAACCGGGGCAGAGCACAGGGTAGCATTTAAAATTCTTTTCAAATCAAATATTCGTAAGGTCGCTCACGCTAGCGGGAGGTTTAATTGAATTCTTCGAATGCTTGCTGGAAGGTCGGGCCGCAATCAATATTCTAGGACTTCTCTGACAGAGTAAGACTTGGACTCGTCATACCCTGACTGACTGACTGACTGACCTTTATGACTCTTTTCGTCCCTGTGGTCCAAAATCCATACTTCAAACATTGAAATCGAATAAATTGTCCTCAAACATCAACAGTGTGGCTATTCATTTATATAATATTAGATTGATTGTAAAATCGGAGTATTTGCGTAAGAAGATCGTAAAATAAATAAAAAAGTACGGAATTTTTCAAGTACTGTTTTCAAGTATTTTAAGTTAACATTTCAAACACCTTTTTATTCAAGTCGAAACAACACTTAATTGCATATAACAAATATCGCAATGACTTGGATTATAATTTTATACCTCCAATATATACAGTACGACCTGGTGGGTTTATTGCCAAGTGACAATCTTTCATAACCAGTCGAAAAAATGTTAAAGATTACACATATTTTAATAGACTTGAGCATACATGTCATCACACCATTTCCCTGTCGGAGTAGGCATAGATGACAGAGCGTCATTTTCTTATATCGACACACATCTTTAGCCTCTTTTACATCAAAACACTTTCTCGCACAACTTTTACGATTTCTCTGACTTTTTACAATTTCTTTCAAAATATTATTCACTTGATAGAACCATGCTTTCCTAGATATTCTTCTACCATATCTCTCACTCTCTGTTCAAAGATAATTGAGGAAACATCTTGTTACTTTTAAACCGTGAAATAACCATTAAATTAGATTGACACGTTTTTGCACCCCTAGGTTCTGTGTTTTTTCGGTTTTTTTTAAATAAACCAAAAAATGTGTTTTGTGGAAAATACATAATATATTCCTATAAAGATCTAATTACCACTCAAAATCTTCCGTTCCTTGATGATATCGCTTGGGTTATGAGCATGCTGTAGTGTCGGACATATTTCAACCATACTTTCCTGGGTCTTCGTCACTCACATTTAAACTGTATATTTGTTTAGTTGTTATATATGCCCAATTCATCTTATACTGGTCTTTTTAATCCTAATCAACACGTCAGCCTTAATTGCGCATTCATACCTAATCGCTTAATTCCGTATTCTGGTATACATTGTCACCCTGTATACTGTTCTCAATGTACACATATCTACAGCATTACAGGTAGAAAGGCGTATTCTCAAATATTTTACAAAGATCATCAATTTTTGGTTAGGAATTAACACATAAGACAAAAATGCGATCAAGAAGTCCAAATAACAACACTTAATTACTAGGACAAGAAAAAAATAATTGACGATATTCCTACGTCAAATTTAATTTAAAAAAAATAGGAACACTTAAAAAGAATCACTTCAAGTGATTCTTGAAGCTAGATACACCACTCGTGCTCAACACTAAGAGGTAAGCCATTCAACACTCAGAGGTTAGCCATTCAACACTAAGAGGTAAGCTTTTCAATATTGAGAGGTAAGCCATTCAACGCTATTGGGCCAACAACGGCATAAGTTCCATCATAATAACCCACCCTATTGAATCAATTCGGAACCATCAATTTATTCAGTGAAGATGAGATCGACCTTAAAGTACTCCTCTCAGAAGCAACATCTCTAATATAGATCTGAAATATATAATGAAGTATTTTCATTAAGGGACTTGAAGAGGAAAAGGAACAAAAAGACAGAGTTTGTAATCAATAAATTTGGGACACTTTAAATTATATTCCTCGTTGTGTTTTCTATTATTCGTTGTATCTTTTAAAAAATGTGACATCTCAGAGGATTCAGCAGAGATACGCAAAAGGATGGAATAAGAAATGACTCAATACGCGAGATCATATAAATAGTACGAGTATAATATGTCAAAAGATCACATTTGAGTTGACTAAAGCACTTAAGACTTCACATGATCTGACAAACGATTTCTTGGTGACTCTTTCAGGGAGTAGACTGGTTGGACGATCGAAACACTAGCTAAGGAGGGCCTGAGACTACCCTGAGCAGAAGAATCGATGTTGGTAACAAGCAGAGACAAATATAAGGGAGTCATCTTTGTGTTGAAGATCTAGCCTGTTAAGCATTAAGATGAAAAATAATGAAAAAATAAATGCCAAATTTAGATAAAATTTTAACCATAAGAATAAATTACTCTTTTAGAAAACATCTAATATCGTTAAGCAATCTCATATGTAAGGAACATTCCCCTAATAGGACATAAACGACACAGATATAATCCAAGCATTCCTAAGAGCATTAATTTCCCACACATTCCTTATGATTTCTCGCACGTCTCAAATATATTGTAATGACACCATTTTTGTCGAACAAATAATATAAAAAAATATCTCAGGAACAAAATGCTCTATCTTTCCTTTTTACAACCCTTAAAGCTAGAGGAAATTTCTTGATTTCATTATACTTGAAGTATCAAATAAGAGACAATTTTACAACATATTTTTAATAAAAAAATGTCATTACTTCAAAATTCGCTTAAAAAACAATTTATCGTTGTAAACATATACTTGTATAACGAGATTTGTCATAAGTTGCAGCAAAAGATATCAAAAATTCCATTCACTTTTTTTCTTTTTCTTCAAGATTTTTTTAAACTGGAATGTTCTTAAAATAATTCAATTGATTTGGTTTTCCATCAAAATAAAAGTAAATTTATGATATCCTCGTTCTTTTTGTCTCGCCTTTATGTTCACCGGTTTGAAATCACACTGTTGCATACGTTTTGATCACCAAATTTGCAACAAATTCCTCATACCATAGTCCAGTCCATTTGAGAATGTTATTATACAACGATACACCAACTTCGGCATCTAAATCCCTAATCCTAAGTTCAGAAAGAAACCAAATTTTAAGCTGCGAAATACCGTATATATCCCAAAATCGTACTTTTGTAAGCTTCCGTATTTTTTCCTTTGAATATATTTAAAGAGTTGTTTATCAGAGTGACGGCTTTAGGATTTGTGTTTACTTTATTAATATTACTATAATGCTGATTATCTGAAGCTCATCAAGCAAGTTTAGATTGGTGAGCTTACCTTGTTATCTTATATTCTTCTTCTTCTTTCACGTCAATGACACTATACAATTGTACTTGTGCCCAGAAGTCTGCCAAATGTATAACACTGAGCGTTCCACGAATCAAGTCCTCTTCGGTGTGGGGCTCTTCTTACTGGGCTCTTCCGGCACTTTAGCAAGTGTCGCATGGACTGCACTGCAGATATAGAAAACCGATCCGTTACGTTACATTCCCCATTTTAACATGTTGTCTTTAGTTCTTCCAAACCTGTTAAATAAAATTCCAGATGAGGATTTACTGATTGCAGTTCTGAACAAAGTGGAATATTTTTAAAGGCAAAATTCACCCGTCGAGGGCTGATATACTTTTTCATTCGTTCATACTTGCAACACTAGATCGTTCGTTCAGAGGTTTAGTGGGCCTAATAAAACCGTAACTTAATCTTAACCAAGACTGGGGGTCATTCTTATAGAGGTAGAGGGCTGGTATTATTTTTCTAGAAATGGTTTAATACAAGATGAAGGTACACGGATCCACGGTACTTTTGATATAGTATTTTGACTTATGTTAGATCTGAATATCAAATAAGCTTGATAATCATTTAGAGCTCTAAAAAATCTTCAGCATATTGCATTTCTCCTAAGGACACAGTTGTGACTGATGAATAGTATAAAAATATTAAATCCATGAAGTATACAATACAAATTATAAAAGGTAACTTGACTATAAAGAGGTGCAAGATTTTTGCTAATAAAATTTTCAAAATCAGTATAATAATAACACATCCCTTTTTCCCTCCATTATTTACTTAAAAAGAGCACTTTTACTCACGATAGGGGAATACATACCATACGTGCAATAAAAGAGCACTTATACTCACGATGGGGGAATACATACCATACGTGCAATAAAAGAGCACTTATACTCACGATGGGGGAATACATATCATACGTGCAATAAAATAGCACTTATATTCACGATGGGGGAAAACATACCATACGTGCAATAAAAGAGCACTTATACTCACGATGTGGGAATACATACCATACGTGCAATAAAAGAGCACTTATATTCGCGATGGGGGAATACATACCATACGTGCAATAAAAGAGCACTTATACTCACGATGGGGGAATACATACCATACGTGCAATAAAAGAGCACTTATACTCACGATGGGGGAATACATACCATACGTGCAATAAACGAATCATTCTAATCAATTTTATAGTGCATTAAACTCCAAAACGCGCTACGACATATTCAATCAAATTGATCAATTATATCAATAAATTGACATCAGTAGTAAGTTTTCTTCAAAACATGTCTCTTAATTTTTTGTTCATGCAAGACACCATCGTCGCAACATGTCCTTTTTGAGGTAGACAAAGAGATCAAATCTCCATTTTATTATATCCCTACAAACACCTTTCCCTGCTGTCACGTCCATACAACTTCGCATACCCTCCTATTAAAGGCTTTAGAAAAACTTTTTAGGGAAATATTCAATTGAGAAAACATTTTACGTACTTTTATTTATTTTCTTTTGTTATTTTAAGTCCCTAAAAAATCATGAACAACTTTAACTTTGTTAACAATGTTAAATATTGGAATTTATAAAATATTTTATATTCATGGTATAAGAAAACTAAACAAAGTTTAATAAATTCAAAGTAACTCCAAATATTTTTTTTCCTGTTCATTTTTAATCAGTCGCCACTTTTTGAGGCACTTTAACAAGATAAAAAGTATGCTGAAATTATATTGCTTAAGCACATTCATCGCCCTTTTTTATGTTGCGACCATCCAATTAATTGAAGCTCTAAAAAGTACTGGCATTTGATCGATTCTAACCTCAAACATTTGGCTTTTCAAATCTTACGTCGCTTTACGATACATGTCAACAAACTTACTCGTATTTAATGTGAGTTTATTTACAATACATTCTCGAAATTCAGATATGTTTATTCTTAAAACATAACACACAAGTAGACTTTGATCAACAGATTATAATCAAATATTCAGAATGATAAGTGACAATACAGAAACTAAACATTATTTCGAGTACGACATGATACATTTTTAAGTATGGGGTAAGACTGAATACATTTATAAGTACTGGGTAAAACTTAATACATTTATAAGTACTGGGTAAAACTTAATACATTTATAAGTAAAGTACGTAGTAAGATTAGACAACATTTTCAAGTACGATGTAAGACTAGGTGCATTTACAAGAACGACATAAAACTAGATACATTTATAAGCACGGGGTCAGACTAGATTAATTTATATGTACAGGATAAGGCTAGGTAAATTTATAAGTACGGGTTAGGAATAGATATATTTATAAATACGGGGTAAGACTAGGTATATTTATAAATATAGTAAAAGGCTAGATATATTAGAAATATGAAATAAGACTAGATGTATGAGTATTTAATTACCTCCATAACTTAGTAAGTAAGACACATGTCTTGTGACCCTGAGGTTGCGGATTTGATTTCCTCTGAAACCCAAATTTAAAAAAATTTAATTTAAAAAAAGGTTTTCAAACAGGCTTTTACTTAAGATTCATAAACATATTTCTAGTTGATTAGAGAGAATTGCCACATGGCAGTAATCCCACAAGGTTGAGATATGTACAAGATAAGTGTTATATATGTTTCTTTCAAGTGCTGTTATAGCTGCAAAGCGTGATTTGTTTATTAAAAGCGAGCTTAAGTGTCAAGTTGGAGCGTCATTGCGGAGAGTTTAGTCTCTAAACAGCACTATATAAAATAGTCCTACGGATATAAATACGGGGTAAAATGAGGTACATTTATATGGGGTAAAACTAGGTACGGGGTAAGTTTAGTTATATGGGGTAAAACTAGATACACATATAAAATTGGAGTATTTAAATATATATCATACATAGACTCGGTTCCCTAAGAGATGTTGCTAGTGCTCTCTCTCTCTTAAAAAAATTGAGGAGTTGAAAATGTGTTAACTCACAATCGCGTTGATAGATTTAACTCATAAAAAATATTTTTCGGAACTAAGTACGACGCGTAGCGTATTTTATTGTAGCGTGGAATCCATCATATCTATAATATTGTACCGTGGAATCCATCATATCTATAATATTGTAGTGTGGAATACATCATATATATATATATATATATATATATATATATATATATATATATATATATATATATATATATATTCATATATATATATATATATATATATATATATATATATATATATATATATATATATATATATATATATATATATATATATATATATATATATATATATATATATATATATATATATATATATATATATATATATATATATATATATATATATATATATATATATATATATATATATATATATATATATATATATATATATATATATATATATATATATATATATATATATATATATATATATATATATATATATATATATATATATATATATATATATATATATATATATATATATATATATATATATATATATATATATATATATATATATATATATATATATATAATATTGTAGCGTGGAATCTATCATATATATATAGTATTGTAGCGTGAAATATATCATATATATATAATATTGTAGCGTGGAACCCATCATATCTATAATATTGTAGCGTGGAATCCATCATACCTATAATATTGTAGCGTGGAATACATCATATCTACAATATACTATTGTAGCGTGGAACCCATCATATCTATAATATTGTAGCATGGAATCCATCATATTTGTAATATACAATTATTTAATTTCTTAGAAGTATTAATTTGAGCATCAACAGTATTTCTACAGAGTTCACGTCGTGCGTAGCTTCCCTATTTTATATATTGCTCTGAGGCGCTACGCCCGGCCTTGTGTGAACATTTCAATTATAGTTGATAGCACCGCATAGCACGTAGCACACAGCGCGCCCCACATACCACATTGTGCTGATGGAAATGTCTAAATGCCCATCCCTAATTATTAATCCGCACCACAGGCGCCTCTCTTAAGACACTATTAATATTTCACACAACCGTTTTAATATGCTTAGATTATATTATCGATGATGCTCAACTAGTAGCTTTTTATTTCGTTAAATTTTATATTAAAAATACTATATGTTTTTTTTTAATTACACAATACTCCAGTTTTATTGTATTGTTACACAAAACAATCCAATCATATATTTTCCACGTATTTAAGTTAACCAGAAATATGTCATTTGTATTGCATTACACATTTGTTGTATACAGTACAACAAGGCAAACTCATTGTCATGTGTCAATTTATTTCAACTTATCAAAAAGATGTTCAAGTGACCTTAAATGAAAACTAGACTTAAAACCTTTTTTTTATTCTTGGTTCCAACAAAAATCAACCCGAAACTCCCGAATTAAAAGACTTATCAATTAGGCAACAGATAAAGTTTAGTATTGCATTACACTTTGTTGTTTGTAGAACAGCCTGACGGCCTCCGTGGCCTGGTGGTAAGACGCTTGTCTGCCGATCCGGAGGTTGCGGGTTCGATCCCTGCTAGAATCCAGATTATGGAATTCCAGTCTGGTTTTCACTTAGGGTCCATTTAAACATATTTCTGGTTGGTTGGAAGAGATTGCCACATGGCGATAAACTCGCCAGGTGAAATAAAAAAAAAGCCTGACTTTATTACCATGAATCAATATCTATCAACTAACCAGAAATCCCTGGTCTGAAAGACTTCCTGAATAAATTTCTATATTTTCACATAGGATAAGACTTCTTAACCCCCATGCTTAATGTCAAATATTGACTCCCTAATATGCATGTGACTTCTCTGATAGTCGACATTCTTACAATGATGATGACAATCTTCTTTTTTTCTCTTTATGTATGCTCAATTTTCTCTTTATGCATGATCAGTTATAAAAGTCCAATTTTTTAATTTTTAACAAGTTCAAACCATCTTTGACGGTTTCACTTCACTTTTCTACTTATAAAAGTACATTTTACTTTCAAAGTAATACAGTGAAAATGCCTACATTGAGAAAAATGTATGGTGTGTCGATGAATTAGAAAATAATAAATGTTATCACTTAAGATTAATGTGATGTGTTAAGTAGATTAAAAAAGAGCACGATCAGATGGTTTGGACACGTTGAACGGATAACTAATGAAAGACTGGCTCAACTGTGGCGAGCGACACACCCTTCTTGCTCCTAAATTTTTCGTTTTCTTTTCAGTGAGACTTTTATTCTCTATGAAATAATTTGCTTTTTTTTCTAGTTGTAATATTTCATTTTTATAATAGTTTATACTTTTCACGTCTTAATGTGTTTTATTTAAGTTCATATGAAACCTTCACTAGTCTTGATGTTATGTATATTATAATCCGTATAATATACTAAAAAGGCTAATTTCCAATTAACCATAAATAAAAAGACCAAGTATGAGTGGGAGTCGTGGTTGAAGACGACCAAAATAATTATATTTAGACCAAATGAATGAAATTTTGATAGAGTGGAAGAAACAGGAGGAAACGTATGAGAAAATGTATCTATATGAAAGAGGCGAAGAAAGTATTTCATAAATGGAAAGTTTGGTGGAATGTCTCCATACTGTATTTTTATTTACATTTTTAACCTTTCCCTTCCTGTGCTAAAAAAATCCGCGCGTTCCGGTGCTGTGTATTCAATACACATGTAAAAATGAGCGATTTAAAATCGAGAAAATAAGAATATTCATAGCCAATCGCTTAAACTAATTAAATTTGAAGTCGAAAGTGATAAAAATAATTGAAATTTAGTTGCTGAAAACATGAAAAAAACCATAGGCCGACGTTCACAAAACGGGCGAAGAGACCACCTCAAATAGATGCCCGCGAGCTACTGAAGCGAGCGAACTGAGATTATATTACTTGCGTTCCCATTTACCAAAGTAGAGTGAGATGTGAATAGCGTCACTTCCTCACCCATAGCGGTTTTTTTAAATGAATACACCTACGTTACACATATGATTGTATTGGTGAATTTATTCCCGATTTTCACAAAATATCTCTGATGTGGCCGATAAGTGCTAATTATTATTTTTTCATTCAATGCGTAAATGTATTACAGAGGAATACCTTAAATCTGAACCCAGTATTCATTATATTTATAGAGATATTTAAGTTTTTAGATGCAACGTGTACTAGTTACACATCACAGGGAAGGAAGGGTTTAAAACAACTTTTTGGGTAGGATTTCAGATGTATTGATCTCATGAATGAGTGGTGTCAACCCAATCGTTTCCAGATCTCACCCACGAAAAAGAAAGTTGTCATAGTCACTAAAAACCGTCAAGTTCTCTCCATGTCAATAAAGCTAGATAACATTGACATTCCAATTTGTGAACAGGTTAAGTTTTTAGGCACTGTCCTCGAGAGAAAGCTTTCATGGAATCCTCATAAAAACCAGACTGTTTCAGTATGTAAAAGACACATCAATCCCTTGAGAGGAGTCTCCAGTCTGGTGGGGAGCTTATTCTTCTACTCTGAAGCTACTATATTTTATAGCACTTTTGTACGCAGTCACTTAGACAGTGGGTGTTTTCTTTGGGATCCACTTTTCAGTATTTGGAATTAAAAATTAGTCGTTTCTTTGTTAATCTAAATGTTTTAAAATAATTCTAAGTACAAAGAAATTAACCACGAGTAATGCAATTCAAGATGAGGTAGTAGAAATGCCATTTTATATGAGAAAATAATTTCTCATATATATTTTTTGTCTTAAAAAATATTTATTTTATTGAATCACCCAGTTCAAAAAAAATTTCTTAAAAAAATTAAGCCAAACTAGAATATGAAGTATAAATGATCGCTTACCTTTGTAAAGCTTTACACATATTTTATCGTTATCAATTAACATTTAAAAACCAAATCGCTCACAGGTTTTCGATACTTTCAGTATTTTTTATCCCAAGAACCATCGGACTGTCTAGGAATGGATAAAAAAAATCCGAGACTCTTTTTCATTTACTATTTGTGGTACCACCGGGAATCGAGACCAAAATCCCCGGGTGGAAGGCAAGCATCTTTCTAAGTTCGCGAAGGTCGTTAAATGAAAGATTATGTCAAAAAATATAAATAAAACTAAAAAAGATTTCTGATAAGCAGATTAATGGAGGGTGTGAGGACAGCTTTCAGATATACTACAAAACCATTTCTAAGTGAACCTAGGATAGACTCGCCTGGTGGATTGTCGTGGAAGCGCTACAAACCCAACCATAACAGATAATGGCTAAGGAAGATGAATATTTAGCGATAAATTTGAATGTGGTTAAATTTGAGACTGAAATCCCCGGGTGGAAGGTAAGCATTTTTCCAAGTTCGCGAAAGTCGTTGTTATATGAAAGATTATGTCAAAAAATATAAATAAAACTAAAAAAGATGTCTGATAAGCAGATTAATGGAGGGTGTGAGGACAGCTTTCAGATATACTACAAAACCATTTCTAAGTGAACCTAGGATAGACTCGCCTGGAGGATTGTCGTGGAAGCGCTACAAACCCAACCATAACAGATAAGGGCTAAGGAAGATGAATATTTAGCGATAAATTTAAATGTGGTTAAATTCCTTGCTCACAATGTATCAAATGGCAGCCTTTCACATGGTTGATATCAGATTACACCCTCTCTTAAAACCGATAAATAAAACGAAACACTTAACTCAAAATGGTTTCAAGAAGCGAGTATTATTTGCAATGAAGCTATTATTGAATTTCCGAATGAAAGCGCTTGATTAAACATTTCTAGAAACAAGGAAGAAAAAAATAGGTTTTATTAGATCTTAAATAATGGTATTTCAGGAAAAAAGTGTGTTTTTTAATAACTTTAAATATTTTAACTAGAAAGCGACGGGAAAAACTGAAAATAACGATTTGTTTATTTTTGATATCAATAAAAATACAACCTTTTGCAGAGGGGTTAATGTCGCAACTTTCCAAATTTTTCAATTGTTGTCAGAAGACTCCGAAACAACCCCTCATTAAAACATTTCATTAAAAAAAAATTATATTTCAAGAAACAAGGAAGAAAAAATATGTACCTATTCTAAGATCTTAAATAACGGCATTTCAGAAAAAATCTGTGTTTTTTTAATAACGTTAAACATTTTTACTAGAAAGCGACGGAAAAGCTGAAAATTACGATTTGTTAATTTTAAATTTCAATAAAAATAAAACACTTTACAAACGAGCTCATGTCGCAACTTCCGGAAAATTTCAATGTAGTACTCTCTTCGATTGTTGTCAGAAGACTTCGAAACAACCCTTCATTTAAAAGGTTGTCTATATATTATATTTTATTTATTTATTTTTTACTGGTGTATAATGAAATGTTTCCAATAGATTGATGCAATTTACACCAAAAACTGAATTATTTTTTTTCAAAAATCTAAATTCGATCGGAAATGAAATCAACAGTATCCAGGCGTCTTACCAACTAGATGCGTAACTTATTTATCGTTTTGTTATGAACAAGTTCAATATTTTTATTATTCTAAACTAAGCAAATAATAAAAACTCATAAATATTGAAATATTATTTGATTCATATTGAAATTTAGTTTTCAAGTAAAACAATATTGAAACTTGGCAAATTACATATAATTTCCTTAAGCAAACAATTCAACGAAATCTCAAACAGGAACTTTAAAGATTTGAATTAATAAATTTATATGAATTATTTTGAGTGAATGTTTCTTAAAAAATAATAATAAAAATGATCAATTTAGAAATTACTGTATCTTCTTCTTGTCATATAAAAGGCACTTAATTATTTCCATGCAAAATTCTGCCACTTGGACAGCACTAGGTGTTTCACGAATCAAGTCTTTGTAAGACACCGGTTCTTCGGGCATTACAGAAAATGCCACATGGACTGCTCTTTACATAGATAAACAGTGTCGATCCGTCATACAACATTATTTCAAGAGTCTATCCTAAGTTTTCCGAATTCTTATTCGGAGGTCATTCAGAGATTTTCAGGTCTTCCAGAGCAGTTTAGAGCCAGATGATAACACATCTACAGACACAATTTTTTAAAATGATTTTTGATGAAAGAATTACTTAATCCTTTTAACTTTTTTTGGCATTGTTTTATTTGGATCACTCACATTGACACTTCACTCACATTGTTTTATTTGGATCACTCACATTGACACTTCACTCACTTTGTTTTATTTGGATCACTCACATTGACACTTCACTCACATTGTTTTATTTGGATCACTCACATTGACACTTCACTCACGTTGTTTTATTTGGATCACTTACATTGTTTTATTTGGATCACTCACATTGACACTTCACTCACATTGTTTTATATGGATCACTCACATTGTTTTATTTGGATCACTCACATTGACACTTCACTCACATTGTTTTATTTGGATCACTCACATTGACACTTCACTCACATTGTTTTATTTGGATCACTCACATTGACACTTCACTCACATTATTTTATTTGGATCACTCACATTGACACTTCACTCACATTGTTTCATTTGAATCACTCACATTGACATTCACTTAATTCCTTTAAACTCTTTTTTGCATTGTTTTATTTGGGTCACTCACATTGACAATCTAAGTCTTCATCATCGTTGCTGGGCTTCGTAACCAAAGATTCCTTTGACATTCCAACGTTAATTCAGTTGGAAAGTGAAGTTGTGCCTTGGAGTTAGTTAAAAATGAGTGAGCTGTTGCATACCAGCAAACTTACCAGCCACACCGCTGCACTGAATTCATTGACATACCGATGTGAGACGATCGGGGTATACCGGCATATTTATTTTCTCTTTTTGAAGGAATTGATCTGACGACACGCGCCTCATACTAACGACGGCCTACATGGTTTTGTTGGTAAGACACCTGTCTTTCAGCCCGGGGGTGGTGAATTCAATTTCCGTGGGAACCTTTTCAAAGAGAGTGTCCAGTCTGGTTCAAACTTAAGGCCTCTTTAACGTTTTTTTATTTGTTGGAAGAGATTGGCAATAAACCCACCAGGTTGTGATGTATACAATGAAAATATAATTCTACATAGGTTGTATTTTAATAATCCTAATAAAAGTCATTCTTTAACAATGTTTACATGATTACAAATATGCAATGGTATCAATGAGTATCAAATTATGACGTTTTGAGAAGAGCAAACTGCTCTAGCATCCATGTTCTGGTGTCACGTGCACGTCTGTGTTGGTATGGACACGTGGCTCGTATGCCTGAATACAGAGTCCCAAGAAGTTTCCTCTTTTGCGAGCTCACGGAGAGTAGAAGGAGGTATGGTGGTCAGTGCAAAGGATATAAAGACGTACTGCATAAGACGCTTAAAAAGTTTAATGCTAAGCACAACTGGAAGCAAACAACAGCAGATAGAGCCAAATGTTGTGGAAATGTAGCTAGCAGAGACCCAATAAAGAAAGAAGACTCAGACAAGCTGCAGTTACTGGAGCTTCTTGCCTTTTATGCAACTGGATATGCATATCACAAATTGGCTTATATAGTCATCTCCGGTGGCACCAACGTCCGATACCTTAATCACCAACTTTGTATTATACTCGTCACGGTTTATGGGGTATTTTTATCATTCATCCATGATAATGATTTGAATGTCTAGAATTTATCTACCATCTGGGATATGACACATCAGATTAACAGCCTCTCGTTTTGTATAACTGAGATGTTTCACTATCCAAATAATTAACCCTTCCTTCCCTGTGATGTGTAAATAGTACACATTGCTTCTAAAAACTTTAATATCTCTATAAATATAATAAATACTGGGTTCGAATTTAGGTATTCCTCCGTAATAAATTTACGCATTGAATGAAAAAACAATTTTGTAATTTATTTTTATCAAACACTGTTTATTCCACTTTTTTGTGACGGTATAACCCTACCGGTTTCAAGACTTTTACCTCATCTTCAGGGGAGCACAACCAAGAATGTTTGCGCTCCCCTGAAGATGAGGGGAAAGCCTTGAAACCGGTAGGGCTATACCGTCACAAAAAAGTGGAATAAACAGTGTTTGATAAAAATAAATTACAATGTCTTTAAACCTCCACAACTTTAATGCCTTAACTATAAACAACAAAAAACAATATTAATAATAATTATAATTTATCAGATATTTTGTGAAAATCGGGAATAAATTCACCAATACAATCAAACGTGTGCCAGTGTGTGACGTTGGTATATTAATTCTAAAAAACCACTATAGGTGCGGAAGCGACGCTATTCACGTCTCACTCTCACTCTACTTCGGTATATGGGAACACAAGATATAGAATCTCAGTTCGATCGCTTCAGTAGCTTTCGGGCATCCGTTTGAGGTGGTCTGTTCGCCTGTTTTGTAAACGTCGGTCGATATTTTTTTCATGTTTTCAAGAATTAAATTTCAATTATTATGACTTTTGACTTCAAATTTAATTAATTTAAGCGATTGGCTATGAATTTTCTTATTTTTCCGATTTTCAATCGCTCATTTTTACATGTGTATTGAACACAGCACTGAATTGCGCCGATTTTTTTAGCACATGAAGGGAAAAATTTATCATATAAAGCACAATCACACGAGTAAATCTCGCTAAAAATTAGGTTTAAATATAATATTTATACAACACAAAAACCAGTGTGTATTTTCTCTCTTTTTTTAACAAAATCTTGGGCAATAATTATTATCTTTTTATTTTGTCCATTTACGTTGTTGCATTTTTTTTTGGCATCTCGAATAATCCCTGGATGACGCTTAAAGATACCGTAAAGAAAATAGAATCTCGCTAACCAAGGAAAACCTCCAATCCAATTATCTACCCGTACTTATGATACCTATTCTATCTTCTCCCTCTGGTTTTTAAAGGTTTAAATATTCTACACAACCTCATTTTCTAGATGTTGCAGATCAACTCTTAACCTTATTCAGTAGATTCCTTTACGCTCTCATCTCTGGATCAAAATGATTTAATAATTATGATTTCTAGACTTTATACTGTTAAAATCATCAAAATTCAAAACAAGATATTAATTTATTTCCGTATGTGTAATATAAACTCTAATAAAGAGATAAATTACTTAGTGGAAATGACAAACAATACAATGATAAGGCAGGAGAGGAATATCCAGAATGATTGAAATGATTTCTATCAATAAAACAAAGTGCCTAATAATATCAAAAGAGCCACTCAGATGCAAACTGATCATCGATAACGTACCTAGCGAGCAAGTCGTGCGATTCATTTACCTAGGTGTAGAGATCTCCAGCAACAGTGACCTACATAGTGAAGTACGAGCACAAACCAATAAAGCGACAGCTTTGGCTGGCTGCCTGCGAAACATTGCATGGAGAAACAAACACGTGATAACCGAAAGTAAGGTAAGGATATATAAGACATGCGTCCGCCCCATCATGACATATGGGATAGAAACGAGAGCCGATACCATCAGGACAAAAAACCTTCTCAGAGTAGTAGAAATAAAAACCCTACGCTCCATTGCAGGCAGAACCCTTAGAGATTGGATCAGAAATGAGACGATATGGTCTGTCTGTGGTATTGAAGACATTGTGAGGTAGGTAAGAAATAGAAAGCGCTTCTGGAGGGATCGTGTAGACCGCATGGAGGATATAAGACTGGCAAGAATCGCTTAGACTGAAAACCCTAACAGCAGGAGATTACCGGGAAGGCCGCCGAAAAGGTAGAAGGACAGCTGGACATCTTCATCCCAGGACAGCCCACCGTCACAAACAGGTCATACGACCTAAACAAAGAAGAAGAAGATTGAATTGAGATTCGTCAATGTATTGGTCTCCTTTACATTTCTATTGTACATGAAGCAGAAAAGTGGACAAAAAAGTGTAACATCTCGATAGAAGGAGGCTTGATGTGTTCGGAATGTGGTGCGGGAGACGAATGCTGCAAATATTTTGGACGAAAAAATAACGAAAACGCGTCTATATAACTGAAACTATGTCGGAAGTATGATGGCAAAAGGTTTTATATCTCATTTTTTGCATTTTTGAAGTTTGTTCCACAAAACTCTCAAAATAGTGTAATATTTGATGTTGCAAAAGGATATATACTCGTATTTTACTTGTATGGATACTAAGATACAAAATATATGACATTATGCCATCTGAAAAGTTCATTATTATTGATATGGCAAAAGACATCAAATGTAATCTCAAATATCATATGAATAATTTAAAGGAACATCATATCTATGTTATAGATATGGTAATTTCATTTAATTTAATATGTAGTACTCAAAATTTGATTAAATAATAGCTGAAATATTTGATTTGGAAACTTTGTTTTTGCTCTCTTGTAAAATTGTCTGAGCGAGTTATAACCTATTGGCATCACACTACCAATATATAAACACAATCTCTCTACAAAAGTTCTATATCAAGACACGATTATACGAACCTTAAAAAGGCTGTCATGGTACCCAATGTTTTGGCAGGAGACCAAGAGGCTGCGCCCCCCTCTCTCTCTCTCACGCCTTCTCCGCGTCTTTGAAAGAAAAATAGGAAGAAAGATAGACCGAACTGAGTTAACATCTTCGGAGATGAAACTCAAAAAACGTTTTTGTCCTATCAAACTAAGAAATGATTTAATAATTTGAATCAACATCATTTGCAAAAATTATATTTTTTGTAGTGTAGAGAAACTTAGATTTTCCTATTTTTACGAGCAAGATAGCCTTGTTTGATCAAAAGTGAAGGAATAGTTCCTAAACGTTTTCATAGATTTAGTTTGTAATCTTTAATATACCCATAAAAGGTTACAAAGATTATTATTTCAACCAATCAACATTGCTATAACAATCTGTTGAAATATACGAGAAAAGGGTTTTTTTTTTTTAAATTTTGGGAACCCGTTTTTATTTTTTTATTTAGAATCATACATATCATGCATACCATGAACATGAATATTATGAATAATGCATATCATGAATACCATAAACATGAATATTATGAATCATGCATATCATGAATACCATAAACATGAATATTATGAATCATGCATTGCATGAATACCATAAACATGATTATTATGAATCATGCATAGCATGAATACCATGAACATGAATCTTGGATATCATGAATCATCACTACATCCCGCTTTAAAACTGTGAATCATGAATATCATGCATATCCTGAATCATCACTTCATCTCGATTTTAAATCATTAATATCAGGAATCATCACTACATCCCGATTTTATACTACGAATCATGAATATCATGCATATCCTGAATCATCACGTCATCTCGATTTCAAATCATGAATATCATGAATCATCACTACATCACGATTTAAAGCTGTGAATCATGAATATCATGAGTCATAAACATCATGAATCATAATTACATCCCGATTTAAAACTGTGAATCTTGAATATCATGCATATCCTGAATCATCACTTCATCTCGATTTTAAATCATGAATATCATGAATCATCACTACATCCCGATTTAAAACTGTGAATCATGAATATCATGCATATCCTGAATCATCACTTCATCTCGATTTCAAATCATGAATCATCACTACATCCCGATTTAAAACTGTGAATCATGAATATCGTGCATATCCTGAATCATCACTTCATCTCGATTTCAAATCATGAATATCATGAATCATCACTACATTCCGATTTAAAACTGTGAATCATGAATATCATGCATATCCTGAATCATCACTTCATCTCGATTTTAAATCATAAATATCATGAATCATCGTTATACATTCCGATTTAAAACTGTGAGTCATAAATATCATGCATATCCTGAATCATCACTTCATCTCGATTTTAAATCATGAATATCATGAATCATCACTACATTCCGATTTAAAACTGTGAATCATGAATATCATGCATATCTTGAATCATCACTTCATCTCGATTTTAAATCATGAATATCATGAATCATCACTACATTCCGATTTAAAACTGTGAATCATGAATATCATGCATATCCTGAATCTTCACTTCATCTCGATTTTAAATCATGAATCATCACTACATTCCGATTTAAAACTGTGAATCATGAATATCATGCATATCCTGAATCATCACTTCATCTCGATTTTAAATCATGAATATCATGAATCATCACTACATCCCGATTTAAAACTATAAATCATGAATATCATGACTTATAAACATCATGAATCATAATTACATCCCGATTGAAAACCACTTGACTGATGTGAGTATAATATAACATAATATGAGACATCTCAATTTGAAATATGTTAATACTTAATGGAAATAAATTTTCATTTAATTTTCTCCTTATTGGTACTTAAATATTCGCTGTTCTAGTAAGTATGGTAATTTAGCTTCATTATTTAAAATTAAAAACCATATTTTCTGTCTGCCTCGCAAGAAAGTCTACCTTCAATCTGTTTTTCAGCAGCACCCATACCCATACGCACATGTATATTTTTTTTCTCGTCCAATTTGAGGAAACAGTGTTTCCATAACTTTAAATAAAATTTATTTTTTCATCGAAAGACGTGAAAGTCAAGAATATATTGATGTTTTTGTAAATTCTACCTTTATTTATATTACTTGAACCACTCTACGAGACAGATCCTTTAATAAAATATTTCAGTAAAAAAGAGGGTATGATTTTGTCAATTCCATCTTTATAAATATAACTTTACGAGACAGGTGCTTTGTTTAAAAGTATTTCAGTAAAAAAGAAGGTATGATTTTGTCAACTCCACCTTTATTAATATTACTTGAACCACTTTACGAAACAGCCTATTGATAAAATATTTCAGTTAAAAAGAGGGTATGATTTGGTCAATTTCATCTTTATTAAAATAATATTACTTGAATCACTTTACGAGACAGATCCTTTGATAAAATATTTCAGTAAAAAGAAGGTATGATTTTGTCAATTCCATGTTTATTAATATTACTTGAATAACTTTACGAGTCAGGTCCTTTGATAACATATTTCAATAAAAGAGAGAGTATGATTTTGTCAATTCCATCTTTATTAATATTACTTGAACCACTTTACGAATCAGATCCTTTGATAAAATATTTCAGTTAAAAAAGAGTATGATTTTGTCAATTCCATCTTTATTAATATAACTTGAACTACTTTACAAGTCAGATCCTTTGATAAAATATTTCAGTGAAAAAGAGGTTATGATTACGCTTTCTTTTTTATTCGAAAAAACACTCAATCAAATAAAACGAATCAATATACGAGTATGTTCAAAGCACAAGATAAATTAAAATAGTTTTTTTTAAATATGTCTTGAAACTACAAGAATTTGTTTTGCATTATGATAACTCTCTGGCTTGTCTGTTTAGCTAAATTCAATAAAGACAAAACGGCGTGAAAAAATCAGGCAGGGAACAGGAGCGTTGTTGTTATTAGGAAAACAGTTCAAGTACTTGAGCTTGCAAGAGGAACCAATTGGACTGAATATGTTTATGAATGAACTGTTAAACACTTTATTATTTTTTTATAAGGGCTGACTCACATGAGAAATATGTGTAATAAGCCAATTAAGTCTCGCAACTTATCAAAATATTTTTAATTATTGAATAAAGAATAAAAAAATATGTTAAAAATATAAACATACAGGTTATAGCATTGTTTACTGAAGACACGAGGAATGAAAGGCAGCAAACTCAGAAGGTATTCATTTTAAATAAGTTGTGTTTTGTTTTTCTTGTTTTTCATGTACTACATATAAATAAATAAATTAAAATAACAAATCTTGTGTGAGAATAGTTTTATAAACATTGGAATAAAAAAAATAAAAATTTCAATGGTACGAAATATTTTACAACACTAACTAAAAATTAAATATACACTTTCACAAATACGTGTACTATCATATTTTGAGAAAATCAAACTGTTGATACGATGTATTGATAAAACTGTTTTTTTTTTCAAATAATATGCATTAAATTTTGAATAAAAATCTTCAATAACATATGATAAAAGGGAATCTTTTTAGTATATTTGCTTTGCAAAACGAACTCGCAGTGTGAATTTGGTATTTCATTTTCTATACCATCAAACATTTTTACTGATAGAACTTTGCGTTTAACAACTGTGTAACGATTTCTATACTAATAAAACTTTAAAAAATATGTAATATGCAAGGAGACTGGTGTCAATAGAAGAAAAAAGTTCATGGGTGCATAGTGTCGAACTTTTTCATTACGAAGTATATATTTATAAATTTAAAACTTTTATTGCCAATACAATCTGGAGGGCTTATTGCCCAGCGGCAATCTCTTCCAACCAACCAGACAAAAGTAAACGAAGCAAGTTACGTGGTGGCATAAATCATTCAAATGACTATCCATGCCCCATGAAATCCATAAACACATACGTGAGCATATGCCCACGAACCCCACAAAGACGGACAATCACCCGAACATTATCTTTCATATAAAGTGAGATATCATCAATCAAAACGAAAGGAAGGGATGGTGGAGAGGAAAGGAAAAGAAAAATCAGGAATGAAACACGTAATTTTACTGACTAGAAATTAAGAGTTTTTTCAGTCGCTTCTTAAAGCATAGCTAGTCTTATATTGGTTTGTAACTTATTCCAGAGTCTCACTGCATGGACAGTTAAGGATGACGTAAAAAAAGAGGAGCGGTGATCTGGAAAGACTAATAGACCATCTCTGTTTGAGCGTAGCGCTAAACTATGATTGGAAAGACGCTGAAAATTTTCGGTGAAATAAGAGGGGATGGCGGGACAGTTAAGGATATTATACAATATACTCGTATTTGTAGAAATCCTAGCTGGAATATATATTTCTATATAACATAGCATACCGATAACCCCTTCTCTGCCGAAACGAACACTATTTTTTTTACTTAATACTAGTTGAACCAAGGCATCCGTATAATGAAATCCTTTTAAAAAAAAATGATTTCCAGATGGAATTGAAGACACTGCCCCTGGGCTAAAAATCAGCCATCTTACCAATGGGGCACGGAGGTCGTCACATTCTTTCACATCCTAACGAGTAATTTTATTTTATATGGAGCCTTATTCTGACTGATTATTTTTCTATATTTTTCAACTTTATAATAGTTTGATATAAGGGTCTCCATTATTGTATCATAAATTAAAGGAAAAGAAAGAGATAATGGAGAGTAAAAAAAGCAGGAATGAAACACGTTATATTACTGACTAGAAATTAAAAAAAAAAGCATTTCTTAAAGCATGCCAACGAAGAGCGAATCTAACATTGGTTTGTAACTGATTCCAGAGTCTCACAGCATGGACAGTAAATTGAAAGAACAGCTCATCGATGGTTTTTGCGTTTCAAAGATGGTAATTTTGACCTGAAAGACATGGAGCGTTCCGGACGACCAGTGGACTTTGATTGTTGAACGTTTATTTTTGTTGTTTTCACTCAAAACATGTGGAACACAAGCGCCGAACTTCTGGACTTTTCCCATTGATTTAAGATAGCGGTGTACAGTAATTTGACTACAGTTCATCTGTTCAGCCAATTCTACTGTAGTTTGAAGAGGATCTTCATGAATAATATGGTTTAAGCGGTCTTCATTCATAGCATCTCCACCGTACACTCCGCAAATATCGCGAGCAGCTTTATTCCCTCGATTAAACGCGAACAGAAGGAGATGTCGAAAATGCTCCCTTTCATCTACTTGACATTCCATTTTGAAGGCTTGTAATCGAATATAATAATGTATGTAACGTAAAAGCAAACACAAACTCTCGTAGAGCAGAAATTTTTCTTTCGAATGACGTATAACCTTTACCATTTTGTTTTACTTTTGGTTCTCATTTTAAATGGAAAAAAAACGAACACAACTTATGTTAACAAATAATATTTATACTAGTTTTTTCCTTTGAACTCGTATAACCATTTTATAATATGTAATTGCCTACGACAAAAAAGTTAATAGCATACGTCTAATTTAAAGCTTATGGGAAGCTTTTTTATAGTGAAATCTATTTATTTTAATTAAATAAAAAAATAAACATGTAAAACAGTTTGGGCGCTTTACTAATAAAATATCAAGTATTACGAGTCGAGAGCTTCCAACGTGAGATACAAAATAAATTTCTCCGCGAATATACAGGTCGGAGAGCACACACTGTTTGATAAACAAATTTTCATAAAATACCAAAGTAAAGCAGGTACTTTGCTTTGTTTTTAGCCAATAGAGCAGAAAATCAAAATTATATTTCTTGATCAAATATTTACATATATCAATACAAAACCACTACACACCGACATTGAGGAATGTACAAGTATTATTGGGGAACGTAGATTCCACGGGATTTGGAGATTTTCTTTTTTTGTTTACTTTTCAATAGTTTTGTTATTGGAATTCATGAATACATAATCATTCTTTCCATCAGCATTTTTGTTGGTCTTTTTTTGGTAATTTTGTTTTTGTTTTTTGTTAACCTTTAAAAAATCCATCTTTTCCACAGTTAATAATATTATTTATTGAATTTCTTTGTGCAAAATATTTTACAATTATGTATAACACCAAAATGTGTATTCAATTAACTACAGTACCCGGCGGTAAATAATACACATCGTTTGTAGAGCGTCGTCTCTGTCATTCATACACGTGTTCCGAACCGGGCCGGACTGTTAAGCTACGGTTTCCTAAGAAAGCGGTGTCGTTATATAACGGCCATAACATGACATGATGCGGCGGACGTAAGAAAACGGCCGAATCAGAGATTTAAACTTAAAAAAAGACGGAAACTGTCAGTGAGCGTATTGCGGTGGAGAATGGACGTGTGCGCAAATAGTTTGCGTCGCATCCGCCTGGCGCGCCTCCAGATGGCAGAATTGAGAACCCACAACTGTCAGTTGGAAACATCAAATCTGACAGCTCCGTGAAAGAATTTATGAAGTATCAGTTTGGCTTTTATTTTTTAAGGGAGAATTAAAATTTTGTTAGAATAATGAATCATATAAACCCCCAGCAAGGCAGGAATACAACTTTATCAATTTACAATATACATACATTCCTGATTTATCAAGTATAGTCCCGATATTATTCCACATATTTTGTTTCTAACTGGGCTTGTTTAAAGTATTTGCTCTTCACATTATATAAAGTTTCATTATTTCTTACAAAATCAATCAATATTTCATCATTTTTGCTGGTCCAAATTACGTTTGCACTATTTTTTTATTTTAAAACGGACACCGCTGTACGGGAAAAAACATTCCACGACTGTTTGTTCCGCTTTGACGGCCGTCATGCAAATGGCGGCTATATTTGACGTTACGCTCACAACCAACGCTCTGTAGGAAACCAATGTCATCTGGTTTGCATAGACAACGTTTTGTTACGGCCGCTACATAACGGCACCGCTTTCTTAGGAAACCGTAGCTTTAGCACATCGTGCGTCAGATACGACGCTCTACAAACGACGTGTATTACTTACCGCCAGGTACTGTATGTTATTATCACTCGACGTGAAAATGTCAACCAAGTAAAATATGCATCGTAAAATTAAAAAAAGTGAAAAACAATATTTCTGACTCTTTACTGAATAACTCAAATTCAATCATTTATATTCATTCTGAGATGGTTTGAACACGTGCAACGAATAATTAAAGGAAGACTTAGAAAACATGTATACTGTGCAAATGATAATGGATGGCGTGATATAAGAAGATCCAGGTATGGTTGGATCAAAAGAATAAATATGTTGAAAAGATGGAAAGTATGAGAAAATTAATGAATATACGAGTAAAAGAGGTGAAAAATGTGTATCAATATTGAAAACTTTGGCGTTCTATCCTCTCAGCATATACCTTCAAAGAACAACCCTGGTATGGATATTGAATGAATTGGTGAAAATATCCAATTAAAGTTGTTAACAGCATTTGTTATATTATATTATGCGCATGTTCTGAGATAGCTAACTGACACTCGCATTATTTATGCATGTTGTTGAAAACGCTGAGTCTTAATTCAGTTTGAGTAACAAGATTTCGTGTATTATGGAAAAATACTCCAAAATGGAGATTTGTAAATATGATTATCTTTAATGTACCCTTTGATGAAATTTTAACGATATATAACATGAATAATAAAAACAAAACATCAAAACCTGCAAAACTTGTTTGAAAGTTTATTTAAGGGCCTCTGAACGAGTATGGCCGTACGGCATACGGCGAGCGAATTTTTACCTCAAGAGAGTATGGACGTACGCGGTACGTCCAATGTTTTTATTCCCAAATAAATGAATTTATCTATAAAATGGGCATGGCTCAAATGTTTTTATCTGTTCAATTATTTTGTATATGGCGGCCGCAATTACGTTATTTACATTACTTTCAAAATATTTTTTTTATTTTACTTACAAAATCTCACTCGCTTATAAGTTAAGAAATATTTGATAGGTCTAAACAGGTTTTTGTTTTACTGTTGTATTTTTATTAGTTTGAAAAGAGTTAAAAAATCAAAATTACACTCGATAATATTTATATTAATTGATCAAATGAAAAAATGTATTCATTTTTTTTAAATAGGTCATCCACCCGAACAAGGATGCTTTGTGTCACCAAATTAAAAGTATAATGCAATTATATGAGATAATATAATAAACTCATTTAAAAAAATTACAAATCTAGATAATTATAACAGTTTTAATATTATTTAACGGAGAAACCTTTCATGAAAAAGAAATGTTGTAAAATTATTATGAATTAATTTGATTTGTAATTTGTTTAATCGAACACGGTTTATTCCACTTAATATAATATAATAATAAAACCCTACCAGTTTCAAGGTGTTTACCTTATCAT
Organism: Odontocerum albicorne; assembly: GCA_949825065.1. Taxonomy (NCBI): domain Eukaryota; kingdom Metazoa; phylum Arthropoda; class Insecta; order Trichoptera; family Odontoceridae; genus Odontocerum; species Odontocerum albicorne. The sequence goes on from OX463838.1 coordinate 7,562,330, forward strand.
CAGGGGAGCACAAACAAGGGTCATGTTTGTGCTTACCTGACAATGAGGTGAAAACCTTCAAACCGGTAAGGTTATACCATTATATAAAGTTGAATCTTCTTCTTCTTCTTAAAATTTCTATAGACTCTCAAGAGTCTTACTGCAAGATTGTCCTGTGATGCTGAGCTCCAGCTATCTCTCCATCGTTTCGGTGGTCTCCCTGGCGGACGCCGTCCATCCGGCACCCCATGCAGAGCTATGTATGGAATTCTTGTGGAATTCATTCTCTGTACATGTTGGTACCAGTATCGTTGAAGATGTCGTCCCCATCTGACCACATCTTGGACCTCACAGACCTCTCGGATTGTGGTGTTCCTTACACGATCACGCAAAGTCTTCCCAGCAATAGCGCGCAGAGTTCTCATTTCCATTGTCCCTAGCATACTTTTTGTCCTGACAGTGTACGCCCTCGCTTCGATGCCATATGTGAGGATAGGTCGCACACAGGTCATATAAATGCGTAACTTGCTATCTGTTCATAAACTTGAAACAATGTATTTAAACCTCCACAGTGTTAATGTCTTATCTATAAATAATAAAATATTATAAATTAATGAATTTGAATTTTATTTAGCACTACACATTTTTTTAAAAGCATTTGTGAAATGTTATAAGACAAAATTATCTTAAAAATCACTTTTCTTTTTCCGCTTGTTACCCAGGCGGAAAGCTGACAAGTTGAGACATGAAAAACCAAGGTTACGCGTTGTTTTTTCGTTGCTTAAACATCGTGTCACTGTTGGCGGGTCACATTTTTCGTTGTTTAAACATCGTGTCACTGTTGGCGGGTCACATTTTTCGTTGCTTAAACATCGTGTCACTGTTGGCGGGTCACATTTTTCGTTGCTTAAACATCGTGTCACTGTTGGCGGGTCACATTTTTCGTTGCTTAAACATCGTGTCACTGTTGGCGGGTCACATTTTTACTGAGGAATTTTCTTAGTTAAAAATTAAGCACAAAATTCCTATAATTTATTGATTTGTATATTGTTTCATCGTAGACAATAAAATTATTTCTAAAATAAGAATACACTAAACACTAACCCTTATGCCACAAGTACTAAAGGTTTTTAATTTTGATAGTCACTTGGTGAGTGAATTAGAAGCGAACAAAGGATTGTTTTTAGTTCCTATATTTGCTGTCAATTGAATATTTACTTTTATTATACATAGTTATTATGTTTGTCGAAACAAGTTAATATTTTATTTTTAGTTAAGCTATTAACGTTGTGAAGGTTTAAAGACATTGTAATATATTTTATCAAACACTGTTTATTCCACTTTTTGTAACAGTATAACCCTACCGGTTTCAAGGATTTCACCTCATCATCAGGGGAGAACAAGCAAGACTGAGTTATGTTCGAAATGAAACAGAGATACACGCTTTTAACGGTAAACATTCGGGTTGGCTACTGGGGGCTGGGGTAGGCATGGGACGACCTCGGCAAGCAGCAGAGAGATTCTTAGTAAATATGTGTGTGCCAGATGTTCACCTCGATGCACTGACTTAGAAATGTCTAGGGGCTCTAATCTGTCCAATTTATATATCCAATTTTATGTCCAATTTATATATCCAATTTATATATCTGTCCAATATCAGTTGTAACGGAAATAAGTTGGACAGATTAGAGGCCCTAGAAGTTTCTAAGTCAGTGCATCGAGGTGAACATCTGGCAAACACATATATACCAAGAATCTCTCCGCTGCTCGCCGAAGTCCACCCATGCCCCCCCAAATATGCATATTTTATCATACAAATCGTTATATTTCTCGATACCATATTTATAATTCATTTAAACAAATGACTGTTTTATCCATTGATATTCATATGGATTGCTGCCATTGATACCCATTGATATTCATATTTTTCAAGCAAATAATGGTTTATCTCGTTGGTATTAAAATGTATATTCTAATATTATCCATAATCATTGTGTTTCTTGATACCATATTTATAATTCGTTTGAACAAATAACTGTTTTATCCGTTGATATTCATATGTATTGCTGCCATTGTTTTACCCACTGATATTCATATTTTTCAAGCAAATAATGGTTTATCTTGTTGGTAATAATATATATATTCTATTATTATCCATAATCGTTGTGTTTCTCGATACCATATTTATAATTCATTTGAACAAATAACTGTTTTATACATTGATATTCATATGTATTGCTGCCATTGTTTTACCCATTGATATTCATATTTTTCAAGCAAATAATGGTTTATCTCGTTGGTATTAATATGTATATTCTACTAGTAATATTATACATAATCGTTGTGTTTCTCGATACCATATTTATAATTTATTTGAACAAATAACTGTTTTGTCCATTGATACACATTGCTGCCAATCGAATATATTCTTTCATTTTTCTAAATCGTGTTTTTCGACGCCATAAAATAATTTATTTGTACAAATATTTATTTTATTCATTGATATTCAGTCCCTGGCATGCTTTAAGAAGCGACTGAAAAAAACTCTTAATTTATAGTCAGTAAAATAACGTGTTTCATTCCTGATTTTTTTTTATTTCCTCTCCCCCATCCCTTCCTTTCCTTTTGATTAATGATATCTCACTTTATATGAAAAATAATGTTCGGGTGATTGTCCGTCTTTTTGGGTTCGTGGATATACGCTCACGTAACATAACATATGTGTTAATGGATTTCGTGGGGATGGATAGTCATTTGAATGATTTATGCGACCACGTAACTTGCTTCATTTACTTTTGTCTGGTTGGTTGGAAGAGATTACCGCCTGGTCATAAGCCCACCAGATTGTATTTGCTTTAAAAGTGTTAAATAAAAAAATTCATGTTTATTGCTATCAATTAAACATATTCCTTCATAATCCTTAATCATTGTGGTTTTGAACAGTTTTTTTTTTGCTATTGCAGTCAATTGAACATGTTCTATAATTGTACATAGGCATTTGTGTATTTCTACGCGATATTAATACTAATTTGAAAAAGAACTGTTTTATTTAAATAAAGAACTGCTACTTATATGTGTTGCTGTCAATTTAATAAATTCTACATTTATTCATAATCGTTGTGTTTGTCGACACCATATTAATTTTCAGCGTCTTTCCAGTCATGGATTAGCGCTACGCTCAAACAGAGATTGTTAATTGGCCTGTCCAGATCACCGCTCCTCTTTCTTTACGTCGTCCTTTACTGTCCATGCAGTGAGACTCTGGAATCAGTTACAAACCAATATAAGACTCGCTCCGTCCTTGGCATGCTTTAAGAAGCGACTGAAAAACCTCTCAATTTCTAGCCAGTAAAATAACGTGTTTCATTCCTGATTTTTCCTTTCCTCTCCACCATCCTTTCCTTTCCTTTTGATTGATGATATCTCACTTTATATGAAAAATAATGTTCGGGTGATTGTCCGTCTTTGTGGGGTTCGTGGGCGTGTTCTCGCGTATATGTTTATGGATTTCGTGGGGATGGATAGTCATTTGAATGATTTATGCGACTACGTAACTTGCTTCATTTACTTTTGTCTTGTTGGTTGGAAGAGATTGCCACCTGGCAATAAGTCCGCCAGATTGTATTGCAATAAAAGTGTTAAATAAATAAATAATTATTGGTTTGAACAAAGAACTGTCTTGTTTATTGATATTCATATGTATTGTTGTGAATTAAGTGTATAATATTAGATTTATTGTGTTTCATAAAATGTTATGAAACATTATAATGATATTAACATTTTTTATTAATAAAATAATTACTGAAAAAAATTGCATCACAAATAAAATAACTTGTAAATTACACGGTTTGCCTCACATTCATCAATTTTGTTTGCCATTTTGTAATCCAAGATTGCTCCAAGGGATGCTGCAAACGTTTCAATGCACTATTTCAAGTTGTTCTTCACAATACACACATATGCCACATGGTTTCTCCTTACACAAAGCGAAACCCCAAATTAAAAAGAGCATAAAACTGCATATTGTAAAATATAAAATTATATCAATGCCATCCTTTTCAGTTACATGCGTAAAAGGGACAAGGACTTTGTGTATCTCTTTCAACTATAGCTTAATTTGAGAGCCGTTCCATAATGAATTTAAAAGCAAGGTGACACAACTGTTCCTCTGTGCTCTTCTTTTTTATCTTGTATATTGCGTACCTATCACCATAAGAATCTTCAAAGATCAAATAATAAAATTTTGGATCCATAATCTGATTAATGTTTTTTCTTTTGTTCTAGATAAAATAATTGCACGATGGGACGCCATCCGTTCGGATATTTGCGTGGTACAAAAGACCAGCCCCTGGCCCTGAGCGCCTTTCTGCCAGCAGCGCGAGCCGAGCGGTTGGGCACCGTTAGAAGTGGAGCGGAGGCCACTGCAGGCGCCCGTCGCTTCTAACCCACATCCTAAAATCTTAACCAGTTTACCGCTCCGCCGCAGGGCGGCAACCTTTGACCTCAAACTGTCAATAAAACTATACCAGTGAGTAAATATATTTTTAAATATGTTTTTTTAGAAATAATTTAATCCCCATATCCTAGCAATACTGAGCAATACTGAGCAACAAATATCCTAGCAATACTGAGCAACAAATATCCCGCGCATTGCAAGCCATCACGGAGTCGTCTCCCAAATTAAGAGGAATATAGATAAAAGTTAAAGGAAAGCACTGCTTATTTAATACATGTTCTAAGTAAAAAATGTGGCCGGTGGTATACATAACTTCATATCAAAATGAGCTGAACTGGTTGAACGTGATAAATAGACGCAGTATTTACATATTGTGTATATTATATAATATCCTTAACTGTCACATCGCCCGCTCTTATTTCGTCGAGAATATTCAGTGTCTTTCCGATCATGGAATTAAACTACGCTCAAACAGAAATGATTTATTGACTTTGCCAGTTCACCGCTCTTCATTTTTTACGTCGTCCTTAACTGTATATTCAGTGAGACTCTGGAACCAGTTACAAACACTTTTGAAACTCACTCCGTCATTGGCACCTTTTAAAAAGCGACTGAAAAAACTTTATTAGAAAACAGTAATATAATGTGTTTCATTCTTAATTTTTATTTCTTCTCCACCATCCCTTCCTTCTCTATATCTAACTTTTATTTTATATGTACAATATATTGTTCATGAATTTTGAAAGGTGAATATTTTTTTGCGTCCATATAACTTCCTTTATTTGTATTATTTATAGTTAAGGTATTAACACTGTGGAGGATTAACGATTCTGTAACTTGTTCAGTCAAACACAATACACCTATATGAGTAATACACCCGCTACGATACTGTAACTTGTTCAGTCAAACACAATACACCTATACGAGTAATACACCCGCCACGATACTGTAACTTGTTCAGTCAACCACAATACACCTTTACGAGAAAGACACCCGCCACGATACTGTAACTTGTTCTGTCAAACACAATACACCTATACGAGTAATACACCCGGCACGATACTGTAACTTGTTCTGTCAAACACAATACACCTATACGAGTAATACACCCGCCACGATACTGTAACTTGTTCAGTCAAACACAATACACCTATACGAGTAAGACACCCGCCACGATACTGGAACTTGTTCAGTCAAACACAATACACCTATACGAGTAATACACCCGCCACGATACTGTAACTTGTTCTGTCAAACACAATATACCCGCCACGATACTGTGACTTGTTCAGTCAAACACAATACACCCGCCACGATGCTGTAACTTGTTCAGTTAAACACAATACACATATAATACACCCGCCAGGTAGTTTCTCAATCAAATGTTAAATAAATAGTTATTTACTCTTCTTTCCATGATTTTGAGAATATTGATTGCTTTGTCTACCTTGGGTAACAGGTGAACTACCAAATACACCAGCAAAGAAACAAATATGATAATACTGTCAACAAATATGAGTGGATGCTATTTTGACCTTATTCCGTTCAATAAAGAGTTCAAATCATCTTTGAGAGAGAAACTGTGCGGAATATATGGGCCAATTTATGTCAAACAGGTGAGGAGACAGAGGTATAAAGCTCTACACCTTTTATACCACAGCTAGAATTTCAAAAAATGTTCTAAAAATTGTTAAACTGCGCAGGCATAGACGCTTATACCGCATGCAGGATACTGACCCTGCAAGAAAGGCTTTGTTCAACGATCTGATGGGACATCAGAAGTGGAATATCAAAACTTGAAGGGCTGGTTGGTACGACAGAAGAAAAATGTCGAAAAATCAATTTGAGAGGAAATATTGCTGAGAAAAATGAGTGGGTGAAAATTATGCGGGTAGGTTAGACTCATTCTGGGTTAAAGAGCTGATAATGATGACTCATATAAATTTCGGGACCGCTTCATTATTAATTTCAAAGCGAATAGACATATATGTTTTCATTATCACCACTAGCTCTCTGTCGTATATATTTTGCTACTGTCGCGTCCATATACTTCGTCATGCACACCCTTCTATTGTGAAGGCTTTTTACTCTGCTCTTTCAGAATTTGGTTCAATCTCTATTATTCTGTGGTTTTATCACTCACCGCTAATTCAAAAGGAGAATTTATTACATAATATATTTTTTGTTGTTATTATATGACGCACGCAATATAACGAGTAAGTCAGGGTTTATTGTTGGTTTGCGGCAAGGTAACTAATTATTATGAATCCTTGAAGTATTCTTGGAATGATATGTGTGACGAAACCGCGCTTTATAATTTTCTTATTTATAAAGTCTAATATACGACGTAAAAATATACATCTCTTTTCAATACCAAATTGAATTTCTTTTGATCTTTCCCATCTTTGTTCACTTTGCCAACCCCAGTTATGGAGACATTTGCAAATATTCTATTTTGCTCTCTTTTATTATTTGTTTAAATACTTCTTAAGGGAATCAACATGTTATTTTTCGCCTCTTAATTGACACAAATCTATGTAATACTTATCTGGTTGATTGGAAAAGATTTTAGTTGAGCAATAAAATTGATATTTGAATACTTGAATATAAATGTATAATAAGAAAAATAATGTATAAATGTATTGGATAAAAAAGGTACGCTTTTATTTCCGCTGTAAAAAAGTGTTTTATCTAAAGAATTTAAAATCGATCACGTTGATACAAAAATTCTTTAAAATATGTTTATAAACTGTGTTTTTTTATCTTAAATATAAAAAATTCTTTCTTTTGTATAGAAGATTCCCTCCCAACACTTGAAAAAGCTTTGATATTGCTGCTGGCGCCAAGAAGATTATCAGAGGATCTTTTAAAATTACCGGTAATTAGACGTCGAACAAGTGATGATAGAAAGCTCTTTGTTTATCGTAAATAAAGCTTCAACATTTTTAAAGGTATTTTTCTTTAATGAAAATAATGATCTAAGAATGCTTTATTTGTCAAGTAATTCTTAATGAGGCTGGAAATTTTTAAATTTACTCTTTAATGATTTTTCAACTCAAAATACAAATAAGTTGAAATAAGTCATTATGCTTATAAAAACATTTCAAATATATATTTAAGAAGCCTTAAAAAAATTTAAACTTGAATTCAATTGTTTTATGCCTAACATCATGCGAAATATGAATTTTCGAAATGAACAGTATTCTGTACAAATATAAAGGTAGAATTTTCACTGTTTCTGCATTTGATAGCTTAAAATTATCTTTTTTTCGTACATCAGATTTTGGAAGGTTTTATTTCTACCCTATGCTACTACAGCGATGCTAACATATATTCTGTGTAACCAGCAGGCAATATTTTGATCGGCCCCACAAGTTCGAGAGAAGGATCACTGTACATGTTAGTCAAAAGCGATGAAATCTTTCAGCCTGATCATTTTTTGTGACTATCGGGTATCGAATACAAAAACCCCGGGTTAAAGCACGGATTCTACTAAACAGGCTACAAGGTTTTAATTTCAATTGAAGATTTTTTGCAGTTTCAAGTTGTCTCTTAGATGAGTTTTTTAAACACCATTTACCAGCAATTTTGTTATGAAATAACCTACTTGATATTATTTTAGATTATTCCATTGTTTATTTCTATAGTAAACAAAACGAGTTAATTTATCAGTTTTCTATATTTATCGTGTAATGTTTTTATTGATTTAATAATAATACCCTTTTTTTTTTAAAGATTTATCTCCTTATGAAAGTAGGTAGAGTGTTTATTTTCTACCCGAAGGTTTCGTTTTTGATTTCCGACGATACTCAAAACACGGAACGAACTCAACACTTAAATTTTTTATTTGAAAAACGAGTATAAAACGTGTTTTTATGGTTAATTTAATTTTCTTTTTTTTTTCTTTTTTGTTTTTTTTTATCTAGAATAAAAAAAAATTTCATACAATTCCACACCCGTCTCTACATATATTAAATTTCCGTTTTCATGTATATAAAGTCCATTATCTACACTACATTTAGTCCGTTTTCGTGTATATACGTGTTTATATACTCGTAGTATATTTAGTACATTTGTGTTTATATACTCGTAGTATAGACTTGTCCATCTGTGTTTAAGGTTGTGTTAAAAATAATAAAAACGTTTCGTGGTGGATTTAGTTTAAAATATCCCTTATTTATTTATTTATTTAACATTTTTATTTCAAATACAATCTGGTGGGCTTATTGCCAGGCGGCAATCTTTTCCAACCAACCAGACAAAAAATAAATGAAGCAAGTTACGTGGTCGCATAAATAATTCAAATAACTATCCATCCCCACGAAATCCATAAACATATAAGTGAGCATGTGCCTGCTAGCCCCACAAAGACGGACAATCATCCGAATTTTTTTTTTCATGTAAAATGAGATATCATCAATTAAAAGCAAACGAAAGGATGGTGGAGAGGAAAGGAAACGAAAAATCAGGAATGAAACACGTTATTTTACTGACTAGAAATGATGAGTTTTTCAGTCGCTTCTTAAAGGATGCCAAGGACGGAGCGAGTCTTTTATTGGTGTGTAACTGATTCCAGAGTCTCACTGCATGGAAAGTAAAGGACGACGTAAAAAAAGAGGAGCAGTGAAAAGGAAAGGCCAATACACAATATCTGTTTGAGCGTAGCGCTAATCCATGATTGAAAGGAAACTGAAAATTTTGTGGCGAGATAAAAGGGGGCGGCGAGACATTTAAAGATATTGTACCTGCCAGTATACCTACCTAAATGAATTGTCAAAATAACGAGTGAATTGTTAAAACACAAATAAATTAAATTAATTATTGTTGATCTTAAACATACAGGGTCACTGTCCGATCAAGTATTCATAGATAGCTACACGTCAAGAACGGCGACAATGTTTACTATTTTTATAGTACCCGCGATTTGTCCAGTCATCTCCAAATATAAATAATTAACCTACCGCCAATTTACGTGCCAGAGCGAGACGGAGCATGTAACGCGAACTGGTTCACCCATTTGTATAAAAGACCTGCGCTTGGATAAATAAACATATATTCGTATTGTCATTCAGTCAACTGTCAAGACTTTGTTATTTATTTACCTGCTGTCCACTTATCGATTTATATCCGCATTCCTGAGTCCATATTTATTGACAACAAATCAAGATCATCATGACTTATAGAAATAAGCAATTCGCTACATTGATGATTCTGTACGAGAAGTAACGCAGAATCAGCGAAAACGAAGATAACGATGTCGATATCAAGATCATCAGCACGTCCTAATAGGACACGTGCTACACTGATAGCGACCACCGTTACATTGGTGACTCCGAACGAAAACCGAAAATCGCCACATTGGTCATCGCCACATTGGTGAACCCGAACGAAAATCGAACATCGCTACATTGAGCCCGCACGAAAACTGAACCCGCACGAAAACTGAACCCGCACCAAAACTGAACCCGCACGAAAACCGAACCGCACGAAAACTGAACATCGCTACGAATACATACCTCGACTATATCGCCGACTCGACAGCAATGTCAAAACAATTGCAACTCGACACCGGCATCAGCAGCAACGCGATGAGCATCATGAACAATTTCGTCAACGAGATTTTCGAACGCACCGCCGCCAACGCCAACCGCCTCGCCCACTACAACAAGATGAGCATCATCACCAGCAGAGAGATCCAGACAACCGTCAAGATTCTACTCCCCGGCGAACTGGCCAAGCACGCCATCAACAAGGACAGCAGAGCCGTCACTCAGATACAACACTACATCTGATTTGGACGAGCCCGACGTCAGCTCACGTGAGGTCAGTCCTGGCGATCAGCCACACGATTTACAGGACTGCCTCCCTCGACGAACTACTGACCGACAAAGCGCTGGAGCAGACAAGCATCGCTACAACGTCGCTACAACCACGCTACAACCACGATACAACCACGCTACAACCATGCTACAACCACGCTGCAGCAACGAGCACCGCAGACTCCATCATCATCATCAAGCACCTGCAGATCAACCGTCCACCGCGGACGCCATCTGCAACTTGATCTCCGCCATCATCATCATCATCAAGCCACCGCAGATCAACCTTCCACATCGGAAGCCATCTGCAACTTGATCTACATCATCACCATCATCATCAAGCCACCGCAGATCAACCTTCCACATCGGAAGCCATCTGCAACTTGATCAACATCATCACCATCATCATCAAGCCACCGCAGATCAACCCTCCTCATCGGATGCCATCTGCAACTTGATCCACACAACCAATCATCGACGATCAACGCAACGACCAACCAAGCACCGCAGACAATTCAAATCTAGTGAGAGACGACCAAGCCTACCCCCTGTTTCCGCATCACCCATCTGACCGACAGATCTGGGAAAAAACGCCACGCGCTGTTGTTATCCACGTACCTACTTCGACACGGGGAACGGACGACCAGCCCGACGTCAGATGCACCGGAACCTATCGTTCACGCAAGGCACGCGCCCTCTGCGTTCACTAGGAAGGGAGCTATGTACCTGCCTGTATACCTACCTAAATGAATTGTCAAAATAACGAGTGAATTGTTAAAACACAAATAAATTAAATTAATTATTGTTGATCTTAAACATACAGGGTCACTGTCCGATCAAGTATTCATAGATAGCTACACGTCAAGAACGGCGACAATGTTTACTATTTTTATAGTACCCGCGATTTGTCCAGTCATCTCCAAATATAAATAATTAACCTACCGCCAATTTACGTGCCAGAGCGAGACGGAGCATGTAACGCGAACTGGTTCACCCATTTGTATAAAAGACCTGCGCTTGGATAAATAAACATATATTCGTATTGTCATTCAGTCAACTGTCAAGACTTTGTTATTTATTTACCTGCTGTCCACTTATCGATTTATATCCGCATTCCTGAGTCCATATTTATTGACAACAAATCAAGATCATCATGACTTATAGAAATAAGCAATTCGCTACATTGATGATTCTGTACGAGAAGTAACGCAGAATCAGCGAAAACGAAGATAACGATGTCGATATCAAGATCATCAGCACGTCCTAATAGGACACGTGCTACACTGATAGCGACCACCGTTACAATATTATACAATAGATACAGTATGTGAATTTGGCGTCTATTTCTAACATTCAACTAGTTCAATGCCTTCTGGTATGAAGTTATATGATCGCACTTTCGTAGGTTGATAAAAAATCTTAGACACACATTTTGAAGACGCTGTAATTTTTCGAACTGTTTCCTTACTTATGAAACAAAATATAATTGGAAATATATTTTGTTTATAATTAAGGCATTAACGTTGTGGAGGTTTAAAGACATTGTAATTTATTTTTATCAAACACTGTTTATTCCACTTTTTTGTAACGGTATAACCCTACCGGTTTCAAGGCTTTCACCTCATCTTCAGGGGAGTCTTGTTTGTGCTCCCCTGAAGATGGAGTGAAAGCCTTGAAACCGGTAGGGTTATACCGTTACAAAAAAGTGGAATAACCAGTGTTTGATAAAAATAAAATACAATGTATTGTAATTGGAAACATTATTGTTAAAAATGTAATCAAAAGGATCCGAACAAAATTAATTACAAGAGAAATTCATCCTTTATGAATAGGAAATCTTAAAGTGAGAGAGAAAACTTTAAGCACTTTAGATTATTTCACGAAGAAAACAGAAACTAACACAACATGAAACACAAAAAAAATGGTTCGTTTATAGTCTAGTATACCAGTAGTCTTATAGATTTGAAATGTTCCTTTTTATAAAAGAAAAGGTTTTATTTATATCTTATATAGGGCGATTTAATGATAACTGAGATACAATTGCAATGCGACATTTTCATGATAGTGTCGATGTTTGGTTGAATAATTTCGGAATAAAAAGATATAATTTTCTAATAAGAATTTATTGATTACGGTTGCGTGTTGTAAGTCATCGATCGTGAGAGAAATAGTATAACTCAGTGCTTTTTGTTGCGGTGGAGCGCAGTGGAGCGGTGCTCCACCACCTTTTTTTTTTGTATACCAAAAGCTTGACAAAAAGTGAGCTCCGGCACCTTTTTTAAAAAAAAAACGCACTGTCAGTGCTTTTTTGCGATGGAGCGCAGTGGAGTGGCGCTCCACCACTTTTTTTACGGTTTACAAAAAGCTTGTCAATAACTGAGACACGTTTTCTTAAAAAAAAAAAAAAAAAGCACTGACATTACTCGATATCTGGTTTGGTGAATATTTTGATATACTCGTACATAGATGCTGTCGAATTCAAGAGGGTCCTTCCCCAATGTAAGGTCTCGATTGAGGGCTGTTTTTATATTGTTTATTAATCTCAGCATATTTTTTATTGTAATTTGTTCTATAATCTTTCCTCAAAATAAACTTTTATTTATATTTCCTCAAAATAAATTTTAAGTAATATATATGTGTTGTTTATAGTTAAGGCATTAACGTTGTGGAGGTTTAAAGACATTGTAATTTATTTTTAACAAACACTGTTTATTCCACTTTTTTATGACGGTATAACCCTACCGGTTTCAAGGCTTTCACCTCATCTTCAGGGGAGCGCAAACAAGACTTGTCTGTTTGCGCTCCCCTGAAGATGAGGTGAAAGCCTTGAAACCGGTAGGGTTATACCGTCATAAAAAAGTGGAATAAACAGTGTTTGTTAAAAATAAATTACAAAATCATATATATGTGTAAATCGATTACTTTTGATATGTATGTACAAGCATCATATGTTTGATAAATATATGTATCACAAATTGTAATATTTTTTTTCAGAATATTGATACGTTATATATTTGATTTAAAGTTTTGCTGTGTTGTACAAGGACCTCATATAAAGGACACTTAATTGAGTTTATTTTTCCATCATATAACTCCGTCACTGTCGTTATTTTTAACTCAATCTTAAACATATATTTTGTCAATAAGAGTCTATACAAACACTACCTTGAAATAAATACTGTTAAAAAAATTCAGTTTGCTTCCACCAAAACCCACCCTGTTATAAAGATGACAAATAATTTCCTATCCAGTGAAACCTTTTTTTAGAGTCCAACGTCACGTAGAAGAGAAAAGAAAAAACTGCCCCAAAGAGAATGAATGGCCCGGCGGCGGTACACTGAAGTGTAAAAAAAGATAACAGCGATGACGGACTTAAGATCTGACGTTTATGGAGAAGGAAAATCACTTACAGGGTAGTTAAAGAAGTGGCCTAAGGTCTTGAACTGAAACGCCCTGACAATTTGGACGAGAATTGTTTTAATGAATTATTCTTCTTGATGATGATTATTTACCCTCATCCTATATATTCAACAAAAGATGAATAATATTATTTTGCGGCAAAACAGAATTGCCTACTTTTATTTTCTTAATAATTTATTCGCATAATTTAGTCTAATAATTATTCATGTTTAAAACAGAAAAGTTTCCTCCTCCAGAAGATTCCATCTTGTGGTACGACAATAAAAACCAATCACCGAATTCCCACATTTAATAATCTGATTAATTAATGTAAAATCACACTAATCTTTTATAATTACTCGTTAATTTATGGAGGATAATTATTCTTGGAATAATTCAAAGTTTTTCTATCATTATTGGGATGAGTGGGAGAAACAAATTAAAAATTCGGAATCTGGGACCCGAGGAAATTTTCCATTCGCCTATAATAATTAATTTAAATAAATCTTCTCAGTAAATGATAAATTATTTCATTAAAAGAAAATACGTGTTAAAATTCTACCTTTTTTAAATCTCCTCGATAAAATTATGTCAGATATAGAGCATGGCGGATGTTGTAACGTTAGACGTACATTATTTTATTTTCTTCTTCTTCAGTTTTAATCCTGGGGATTGCATTGATTGATTGTAAAAAGAAAAGTAAAGCGACGGACTTAACCCTTCCTATCCTGTTATGTGTAACTAGTACACATTGCTTCTAAAAACTTTAATATCTCTATAAATATAATAAATACTGGGTTCAGATTTTAGGTATTCCTCCGTAATACATTTACGCATTGAATGAAAAAACAATATTAATAATAATTGGTATTTTTTTTTCATTCAATGAGATATTCAAACGTGTGCCAGTGTGTGACGTAGGTATATTCATTCTAAAAAACCGCTATGGGTGACAAAGCGACGTTATTCAAGTTTCACTCTCACTCTACTTCGGTATTCCCATATACCGCAATAAATAGAATCTTAGTTCGCTCGCTTCTCTCGCTCAGTAGGTCGAGGGCTTTCGATAGAGGTGGTCGCTCTGCCCATTTTGTGAACGTTGGCCGATGTTTTTTTCATGTTTTTAGCAATAATGTTTCAATTATTATCACTTTTGATTTCAAATTTAAGTGATTGGCTATGAATATTGTTATTTTTTCGATTTTAAATCCCTCATTTTTACATGTGTATTGAATACACAACACCGGAAAGGGCGGATTTTTTTAGCACAGAAAGGTAAAAGTTAAAGTCTGACATCACGAGAGAAGGAAAATAGCTTACGGCGCAGTAAATATACCAACAAAACGGCTTAAGGTCTGGAGTTCAAACAGCCTATATCAGTACTTTCTCAGAAAATCTCGGATGCAGCAATATTACCCTTTTACGCCATTAGATCGTAAAAGTCAATTGGTTTGAAGGTGAACCAATATTAGACGATAAAAAAATCAGAAAAAATATTAAAACGAAATATTATTAAGAACAATCAAAGGGGACTTCAACTGCAGCCAGACCCCCGGAAAGAATTAACAAGTGTGTCGTCCTTCAGAGGATGGCATCCAACGCGACTACCGTGCTTTTTTTAATGAATTGAAATGATATTGAAGTCAAATAATTTAGCTCTCAAAAAATAAACAGATACATCTGTATGCATATCTATGCAGTTTGACAATTTAGAGTAACCTGTAAGTGTTATCTAGTAAGTGATCCTGGAAAGTGAACAAGGTAGCGTGGACCTTTATGGAGTCCTGTTAGAAATCGATCACATTAGATCGATTTCTAGCAGGACACTTTCAGGATGTAGTGGGGTTGCTCTGGATGGAGAAAATTTAAATAAAGAAGGTAGTTGTATTGTATTTCTATCGTAAACTTGAGTAATATACGAAAAAGGAGATTAGAAAAAAGCGGAACGTATTGCCTCTTTGAAAATAAAATTATTTTCCGTCTTAAATTTCATGGTGAGCCGACAACGGCCGTAAAAATAACAACAATAATAAATAAACAACAGAAGCAAGTTAAATTCTTAAAGTTTTTTTTAGTTTAATCGTATTTATTCGTGCCATGCGAACTCTTCTTGCTCTGACCCTTGAAGGACGCAGCTTTTTACAGTCCAAGTCACGCATAGCCAAAAATAGTTCTGAAACCAAGCGAAAGAAATGTATTATACCTACATATAGAAATCGTATTTTTGAGGTTTTGACTATCGAATTGTAAATCCGTTTAACCTATTCAGTGTACAGAATTACTTTAAATACGTTATGTTAACAATATTGAAAAATCGTGAACAATATAAAGCAGAGAACAATTCGAGCTGTCCTCATTCTCTTCTTCTTCTTCTTCCTAGTGTCATGTCAGATCTCCACAACGTTGAATATCACCTGAGAGTAGACATATTTGTCCCTGGCAGCCCGAAAAAGATCCCCAACGCTCCTTATACCAGTCCAATCACGTATATTGCGGAGCCAGGAGATTTGCCTCCTGCCAACACCTCTTCGACCCTCTATTTTGCCTTGGATGATCTGGTGCAGTAATTTGTACTTTTCTCCTGTAAGTACATGACACCCAAATAGGACATCTTTCGGATTTTAATATGAGTCAGCAACTCTCCATTAACTTTGGCTCTTTGAAGAACCCTTGTGTTGCTGGCCATATCTGTCCAGGGTATCCGTAGCATTCTCCGGTGCATCCACATTTCAAATGCTTCCAGTTGGTTCATACTACCAGCTTTGAGGGTCCATGATTCCACTACATGCAACAACACTGACCAAACGTAGCATTTAACTAACCGTTGTCGAAGTTTCAAGTTTGTCGAAGTTTCACCACCCATGAATTCTTTGGTCTTCCTCTGGTTGTAATTCGAATGTAATTCTGGTTGTAAGATCCATGGAGATTGCCTGGTTCACAATGTGATCGGGGGATCTGCGTCCAACGTGCCCATACCATCTCAATCGCCTCTCCTCCATCTTACTGTTGATGTATGTAACACCCAGGCTTCCACGAATACGTGAGTTTTTTATTTTGTCTCTTAGGAACACACCTGCTGACCATCAGCATACGCATTTCAGCAGTTTCTAGTTGCCTAGAGTAAGAGTTATACATCGTCCAGCATTCGGAGCCATACAGGAGTGCGGGTCTGACAATCGTTTGGTATACTTTTCCTTATAACTTTACTGGCATTTTCGGATCACATAGAACTCCCGTCATTGATCTAAACTTCATCCATCCCACACTAATTCTATGTGTTACATCTGCTGCACATCCTCCATCGCTATGGATGAGTGACCCAAGATACTTAAAGGAGTCACAATTTGGTAATGTTTCTCCATCCATTTGCATTACGGGAGTGACAGCATTTGTGTTCTCGAATGGTAGGTAGAGATACTCTGTTTTCTTTCTGCTCAGTCTCAATCCATTCATCCTCAACTCCTGTACAATTCATACCTTAATCCCTCTTATCCTTGAAATATTTCTTATCTTTAATTTTTAATTACTTTTTCCTAAATATTGTTTCCATATATTAAGTTTAAGGCATGTATACAGATTATAATATTACAACTAGTTAATTGTCAAAAAAATACTTTAAAGTAATAAATTCGCTCGGTGTGTTTGCATAAAAGTATGCCAAAACTTTGTACTATAACACTTGATTCAGATATTCGTATTACCCCCGTACACCATGTAGGTGGGATTAGAACCAGAAAACAAATACGGGTTAAAGCCAAAATGGTAAAAGTTTTAATTAATTTCGCAGAAATATTATTTTCCTCACAAATATCCTAAAATAATATTATATGGATCAATTATCCTAAAATAATATTATATGGATCAATTATCCTAAAATAATATCATATGGATCAATTATCCTAAAATAATATTATATGGGTCAATTATCCTAAAATAATATTATATGGATCAATTATCCTTAAATAATATTATATGGATCAATTATCCTAAAATAATATTATATGGATCAATTATCCTAAAATAATATTATATGGATCAATTATCCTAAAATAATATTCTATATAGATCAATTATCCTAAAATAATATAATATGGATCAATTATCCTCAACGAATTTAAACATTATTATAGTATATAGTTATTCTCTTGTAATTTGTTTTATAAAACACTGTTTATTCCACTTTTTGTAACGGTATAACCCTACTGGTTTCAAGGATTTCACCTCGTCGTAAGGAGAGCACAAAAAAGACTCTGATTAATAGGTGAAAGTATTGAAACCGGTAGGGTTATACCGTTACAAAAAGTGGAATAAACAGTGTTTGATAAAACAAATTAAAATGTCTTTAAACCTCCACAGTGTTAATGCCTTAACTATAAATAATATAATATTATATTCCTTTGAAAAACCTCACCAATGACAAGAAATAAACCAATAGTAGGTTTATAGATTATTTACAGTTAAAGCGTTAACACTGTGGAGGTTCAAAGACATTGTAATTTATTTAGTAAAAAACTGTTCATTTCACTTAACGTAACTGTATAACCCTACCGGTTTTTAGGTTTTCTCCTCATCATCAGGGGAGCACAGCCAAAAAAAAAACTTTTTTTAGCTCCCCTGACGATGAGATCAAAACATTGAAACCGGTAGGGTATGCTGTTATGTTAAGTGAAATAAACAGTGTTTATCTAAACAAATTACAATAGGTTTATTGATAGTAATGTAGTATGTTAATATATATCCAGAAATTGCGCATATACGAGTATGTTTAGGGAGTTAAAAATGCAATAGGTTTATTGATAGTAATATAGTATGTTAATATACGAGTATATCCTGAAATAGCGCATATATGTTTAGGCAGTTGAAAATTCAATAGGTTTATTGATAGTAATATAGTATGTTAATATATATCCTGAAACAGCGCATATATGTTTAGGCAGTTGAAAAGAAAATAAATTTGAAAGAACAGTTGTCAAAAATCTCATAACACCCCCCAATCAAGATACACCACCACCAATAAAGGGGCGAGCCCAGCTGTCAAGTGTTTTTCAGGCCACTCTCTAAAACATGTTAATTATTATACCAAATAAATAAACGTTAATAAATATGAATTTAATACAATAAGAAACTCAATGAAATTATACACAAATTTTCAAAAATATAAACGCACATACACGCATTCACATACGACCTCAGGTTAACTGCAAACGTAAAGAAAGAAAATAAAACAAGAGTCCAAATTTAGTCTCAATAATGTTGTTGATCTGCGTTTAGTCTGTGTGTATTTGCATAATAAAGTAATGCTGCTTTTTAAGTAGACAGAAATGTCGTTAACCAGCTTATCTCAGCTCATCTACCTTTTATTTGACAATCGCTTCGACCATTAGGCGGATTTTTCATTTAAATGCCGGCATTAATTTGAAGTTTAACCAAAATTGCTCCTTTACAATCCCAACGACAATTCATGAATATTATCTCAAGTTTATATCTTGCCGCTTTGTTCCGCAATGTTAAAGCGGCTCTCGCTAAATTCAATACATCCACACTAGGAAAGCTTTTGTGGCAAAGGCGTAGGTCTTCATAATATCATAGGGACGATACTCTGAATTACACTATTTGTATAATAAATAATATCATAGGGACGACTCTCTGAATTACACTATTTTTATAGTAAATAATATCGTAGGGACGACACTATGAATTATACTATTTGTATAATAAATATCATAGGGACGACACTTTGAATTACACTATTTGTATAATAAATAATATCATAGGGACGACACTTTGAATCACAGTATTTGTATAGTAAATAATATCATAGGGACGACACTCTGAATTACACTATTTGTACGAGTATAATACATAATATCATAGGGACGACACTCTGAATTACACTATAGTATTTGTATAATACTCGTACATAATATCGTAGGGACGACACTCTGAATCACACTATTTGTATAATAAATAATATCATAGGGAAGACACTCTGAATCACACTATTTGTATAATAAATATCATAGGGACGACACTCTGAATTACACTATTTGTTTAATAAATAATATTGTAGGAATACCTACCTAAATGAATAAATAAATAAATAATTGTTAAACACAATTATTTAAATTAATTATTGTCAGATAGTAAACATACAGGGTCAATGACCGATGAAGAATTCAATGATTGTTACACACTATGAACAACGACAATATTTACTATTTACAGCGTCTGCAAATTGGCTAGCCATCTCCAAATATAAATAATTAACCTACCGCCAGTTCATGCGCTAGAGCAAGGCAGATATATATCGCGAATGTATTTACTCATTGGTATAAATTACTCGGACGCCGAGAAATAAACATATTAGTATTGTCATTCATTCAACTGTCAAGACTTGTATTATTTATTTACCTGCTGTCCACTTATCGAGTTATATCCGCATTCCTGAGTCTATATTCATTGACCACAAATCAAGATCATCACGCGTAACAAGATAAGCAATCCGCTATATTGATGACCCTGAACGAGAAGGAATGCAGAATCGACTAAAACGAAGATAACGATGTCGATATCAAAATCATCAGCACGTCCTAATAGGACACATGCTATACTGATAACGACCATCGTTACAATATCATAGGTACGACACTCTGAATTACACTTTTTTTATAGTAAATAATATCATAGGGACGACACTCTGAATTACACTATTTTTATAGTAAATAATATCATAGGGACGACACTCTGAATTACATTATTTGTATTGTATAATAAATCAAGAGAAGTATCTTTTCAAGTACATATACAAGTTTTTTTTATGTGCTAACTATTGCTATTAAGTGCGCACATACCTTCTTCAAAATTTAATTTAATTTTTATTCTATAAAAAACAGATAATTCACCTGTCTTATAATATCGTTTGTTTAACGCTTACATTCATTATATACAGAACAACGGCACGAGCTTATTACCATTTAATAATCTTTTCCAATCAACCAGAGTGGTGTTAAATAAGACTTAAGTGAAAACCAAACTAAAACCCTTTGTAATTTATTTGCCTGTATTGTATTTTATTACACTTTCATTGTATATGGTACAACCAAGTGAGCATATTGCCATGTAACAATATCTTCCAACCAACCAAAAAATGTTCAAAAGGCCTTAAGTGAAAATCAGATTGGGATCCTTTAAAAAAAATCTGGGTTTCAACGGGTTAACCTATTTTTTTTTTAAATTCCTCATACTCCGGGTCGAGAATCAAGCGTTTTGCCAACTAGGCCTGTCGGGGAAGGCGAGAGGAAAGAATGCTAGAATTACCTAACTCAGCACATATATTTCGCCTATTTTAGATCAATACACCTTCTCATGTAAATCATACAATATCTCTGACTTTCAACGTTTCCTTTTTTTTTTTTTTCAAAATAACATTCACTTAATCTAACCATGCTTTCCGTCGTCTTCCTCTACCACGCCTTCTACTCACATTCTTACTTTATGCGTCGTTAGTGTTTCTTTATTAATTTGTTCTACACACGTTCTTCTTCGTCATACTCAAAACCTCAACCTTTATATCACAATTATCCCTAATTATTTCATTCCGTATTCTGTCAAACATTGTCCCCCAATGTATTACTTACAGTGTACGCATTTATACAATATTTTAGCTCTATTTAGGCTTGTTGTCTAAGTCCATGTTTCACTCCCATACATCAAAACTTTAAAAAAAAAGTGGTTTTAAAATTTTACAACTAATACATAAAGCGTTCCCCTGCCTAACTAGGTGCATGCCTTTTCTACGGCAGGTAGATTTCACAAAACAAAACAAAAACACTGAAGGAACACACATTAACCTTTCCTTCCCTGTGTTGGGTATCTTCTACACGTTGCTTCTAATAACCATCAATATCTCTATAAATATAATAAATACAAGGTTAAGATTTTAGGTATTCCTCCATAATATATTTACCCATTGATTTAAAAAATAATATTAATAATAATCAGAATTTATCGACTACATCGTGGGTATTTTGTGAAGATATCGGAAACAAATTCGCATTTAAACGCTGTGAGTGCCTCGACCTTGTGTCTTGACGATAGGTGAATAGTATGCGGGAAGCGCGACACTATATTTGCATCTCACTCTTGCATACTCCACTGAATTGCGAGGAGCTGAATTGTCTCAACGTCGCAAGCATAAGCGTAAGCGCCGGGGTATGCGACTGACGTTCCGCGTCACAGTAGCTTCTAGGCTTGCAAATAGGTTAGACATACGCCCGTTCCGTGAGCGTTGCCAGATGGTTTTTTAATGTTTTCAGCAAATAAATCTCAATTATTATAATTTTTAACTTCAATTATAATTATTTAAGGGGATTATCTATGAATGTTCTTATTTTTACGATTTAAAATCGCTAATCTTTGATCGCGTATTCACTACCCAACACCGGAGCACGCGTTTCAATTTTAAGGGAAGGGTTAATGTATTAAACACTTAATTTGCAAAAACAATCTGGCAGGCTTATTACTAGGCGGCAATTTCTTCCAATCGACCAAACAAAAGTAAATAAAGCAAGTTAAATATTAGAAAAAAAATGTTCTGTATGAAACATATAAATAAAATGTGGTCATATAAATAAAAATCACAGTTTAACAGAAGACATGTTTTACACATGACAAGAAATATACAACAGGTAATTTAATTTGGACATACAATTTTAATGGATCTGGGTGTGTTGCCTTTTATTTGTCGTGTACCCAGTAAACTAGGATTTTGCCTGTATCTCACTGAGGATATTTAGCATGAAAAAATAAATAGATACTTCTTTCCGATTTTCGATTACACTCAAACAAAACCCGGTTGCACATTATTTATTTTTATTTTATTTTATTAGGAAAACATACAGTGTTTATGTCGGTATCATTACTGATATCTATGGGTTTCGAAACACCATTTAATAGTTTTCGCATATAGTGCATATGTAATTATCATCAACCTGAAACACAGTGACACTCAATTACAACTGGAAACATCATGCAAAATCAAACTCCTCACACACCATCACTTCAGAAAGACCAAAAACGTTCATCTCACGATATACCGCACACAATCATAAAAATAAAAACAAAAATACAAATATAAAACAATAGAAAAACTCACACTCAAGAGCCCACACAAACTTTTTCCACACGTCATTCATATTGCAAGCCCAAGTACTCAAACTCCTGTCGCAATAACAACAACGCTCCGATCGAGTGCCTAAATTGTTTTCCTCCCTTTATCTTGATTGAATTCGGCACCACATATTACATTCAATCATTGTATCAACAACACTAAAAAATAGCATTTAAATCAGAAAACTTATATTCACAAAGGATAATTCAGAGGTTTGTAGACACAAAAAAGGACACATAAATCCGAAGAAATCAAGGAATAGGTAACTGCATATGAAATTGGGTTCCAACTGGAATAAAAACACAACATCGAGTTGAAAGACAGACATCTTACCAACATGCCCTCGGAGGTCTTTTTAATATCCATATTCTCTAAATTGTGTCTCTTTTGAATATGTTTTTAGAATATGCAATTTTCCTCTCAGTTTTTGATTTTTTTTTTCAAATTTCGAACACATATTAGTATACATATAATTTCTTTAAAATGAAGTCAACTTCAGGATAAAAATTATAATAAAATTGAACGTCATTTACAATTACTTTTGTTTCACCATAGACAATTTATCTAAAAAAAACAAAAATTATTCCAAAAATAGCGTTATCTGAAACCTACTTTAAATTTTATATGTTTAAAATTAATTAAAAGAAAACGGCCCGAGGCAAGATTCTTCTCTCGCAATTCTATATAAAAATCTTGTCTACAAGGATAATGAAACAGTTGAAAAAGTACGAAGCGTTAATTAAAATAATGATTTTAAAGAGGAAAATTTTAACCTTTAAGGACTAGACAGATTTTTTGTACAAGATCTTGGATATATTTTATTTATAATTATAATCAAAGGAAAACATATACAGTACAATACAGTACATCTACAATAGTTTCTTTGAAGTTCACCTTCGCTTGGTAAGTATTCTGCGGTTTTCTTACCAATTATATTTTTCTAAACAATGAAAAAGAATATTCGGGTGATTGTCCGTCTTTGTGGGGTTCGTGGGCATATGCTTACGTATGTGTTTATGGATTTCGTCGAGATGGATAATCATTCGAATTATTTATACAACCATGTAACTGACTTCATTTACTTTTGTCTGGTTGGTTAGAAGAGATGGCCGCCTGGCAATAAGCCCGCCAGATTGTAGTTGCAATAAAAGTGTTAAATAAATAAATAACGTATTAGAAAATTGTTCCTCAGGAATAGAGCACCATCTATCTATCCATATTTTAAGCGACCTTCCTGATATACCATGTCCTGCAAGGATCTTGTGAGCCACTATAAATGAAGTTCTACCTCTACCTGTCCTACCATCTTCTTTTTCTCCTCCATTTGACTTCATCTTCTGTGTCAAGTCCGTCAGATGTGAGTGTTTCTGAGTGGTTTTCTTGCAATGGTTCATAATATTCTTATCTCAGATGTTCGAAGACGACTTTTTATTCTAGGTGTGTCAGCTTTGATTTCAACACCATAAATCATGATCGTCCTGTCATTTACGTCCTGACATAACAATACTAAAAACCTTCCAGTTTGTAAATACTCACTAACAAAGCCTTTGACAAAATACTCTCATACCTTAATAACGAACTTCACGTATTTAAGATTGTTGAATAAGACTATTTGCTGAAGACACTTTGATTAATGTACACGTACATGAGCGAAATATAGTGGAAGCTTATATACGATGCAGAAAACATTGAAATGAAATGTTTTATCTTTGAAATATAAAAAATAATATGAGTACTTCAAAAAGCAAAAATTGATGTTTATTCTTAATACTTAAATACTCACTCACCGCTGAAACATTCACATTGTTACTCGTAAATTCAAAGTTATCACATACACAATTCCATTTACTGTGACGAGATAAATACATTCTGTTCTCTTGATTTATTTAAGTGATAACATTAATATTCTTAAATCAAAATATATAAAAAAAAAATTACACGGTTCTGATGTTTCTAGTCTGAACAAGTCAAAGAATATATGAATAGATGCTATACCGGCCACGTCCATGACAAAGTCACACATATTCCTATCAGTAGTATGTCAACTAGAGCCGATAAAAGACGTGTTGTTTTGTTATATTCTGAAATGTTACAAAATTGGGACAGTTTTCAAATTTATTTAAAAAAAATAGAAAAGTTCGGAACAAATTAAGACGTTAGCAGCTAAACACTGGAAAAGTCTATGTAAATGGCACTATAAACATTATCGTTTTATTATTAATAGTTATCAAAAACTCCTAAAAACATCAGAGAATTATTTTCTTGTTGTGAGGACGTTCATTATTTTTCCAAACATATTTTTTCAGAGCATTCTTGATGTGATCGATGACAGTAATCAACGGTTAATAAGTATTGTTTTTTCAGAGCGTTCTTGGTGTGATCAATGACAGCAATCAACGTTTAATAAGTATTGTTTTTTCAGAGCGTTCTTGATGTGATCGATGACAGCAATCAACGTTTAATAAGTATTGTTTTTTCAGAGCGTTCTTGATGTGATCGATGACAGTAATCAACATTTAATAAGTATTGTTTTTTCAGAATGTTCTTGATGTGGTCGATGACAGCAATCGACATTTAATAAGTATTGTTTTTTCAGAGCGTTCTTGATGGGATAATTGACAGTAATCAACTTTTAATAAGTATTGTTTTTTCAGAGTGTTCTTGATGTGATCGATGACAGCAATCAACATTTAATAAGTATTGTTTTTTCAGAGCGTTCTTGATGGGATAAATGACAGTAATCAACGTTTAATATATTATTTATTTATTTATATTATTTTATTATTACACATGACAAGAAATATACACAATTTGAGAAAAAACAACAGGTAATTTGATTTGGACATATAATTTTAATGGATCTGGGTATTGTTTTTTTTTCAGAGCGTTCTTGATGTGATCGATGACAGTAATCAATGTTTAATAAGTATTGATTTTTCAGAGCGTTCTTGATGTGATCAATGACAGTAATCAACATTTAATAAGTATTGTTTTTTCAAAAAGTTCATGATTTGATCGATGACAGTAATCAACGTTTAATAAGTATTGTTTTTTCAGAATGTTCTTGATGTGATCGATGACAGCAATCGACATTTAATAAGTATTGTTTTTTCAGAGCGTTCTTGATGGGATAATTGACAGTAATCAACTTTTAATAAGTATTGTTTTTTCAGAGCGTTCTTGATGTGATCGATGACAGCAATCAACATTTAATAAGTATTGTTTTTTTCAGAGCGTTCTTGATGTGATCGATGACAATAATCAACGTTTAATAAGTATTGTTTTTTTTTCAGAGCGTTCTTGATGTGATCGATGACAGTAATCAATGTTTAATAAGTATTGTTTTTTCAGAGCGTTCTTGATGTGATCAATGACAGCAATCAACGTTAAATAAGTATTGTTTTTTCAGAGCGTTCTTGATGTGATCGATGACAGTAATCAACGTTTAATAAGTATTGTTTTTTCAGAGCGTTCTTGATGTGATCGATGTCAGTAATCAACGTTTAATAAGTATTGTTGTTTTTTCAAACCGTTCTTGATGTGATCGATGACAGTAATCAACATTTTGTACCTGCCTGTTACCTACCTAAATGAATTGTCAAAAATAACGAGTGAATTGTTATTTTACACAAATAAATTAAATTAAGTATTGTTGATTTAAACATACAGGGTCATTGACCGATCAAGAATCCAATGATTGGCACACATTTCAAACAACGACAATATTTACTATTTACAGCGTGCAAATTGGCTAGCGATCTCCAAATATAAATAATTATCCTACCTTCCGTCCATGTGATAGAGCGAGGCAGATATATATAACCCATGTATTCACTCACTGGTATAAATTGTCTGCACTATGCGAAATAAACATACATTTTATTGTCATCCATTCAACTGTCAAGACTTTGTTATTTATTTACCTGCTGTCCACTTATCGATTTATATCTGCATTCCTGAGTCTATAAATAAACCGATATTGATCAAGATCATCATGACTTATAGAAATAAGCAATTCGCTATATTGATGATTCTGTACGAGAATTAACGCAGAATCAACTAAAACGAAGATAACGATGTCGCTATCAAAATCATCAGCACGTTCTAATAGAACACATGCGACACAGATAGCGTACATCGTTACATTGGTGACTCCGACGTACAGGGTTACATTGGTGACCCGACGCGAGCCCGACGACGAACAACGAACATGTTACATTGGTGACTCCGACGTACAGGGTTACATTGGTGACCCCGAAAGAAAACAGAACACGTACATCGACGAACTACACCATCGTTACATTGGCGAACCCGACGACGAACAAGTACACCGTTACATTGGCGAGTCCGACGACGAACAAGAACATCGTTACATTGGCGAGCCCGACGACGAACAACAACCACCGTTACATTGGTGACTCCGAACGAAAACCGAACATCGCCACATTGGTCATCGCCACATTGGTGAACCCGAACGAAAATCGAACATCGCTACATTGAGCCCGCACGAAGACTGAACCCGCACGAAAACTGAACCCGCACGAAAACCGAACCCGCACGAAAACCGAACCCGCACGAAAACTGAACATCGCTACGAATACGTACCTCGACTATATCGAATATCGCCGACTCGACAGCAATGTCAAAACAAGTGCAACCCGACACCGGCATCATCAGCAGCAACGCGATGAACAATTTCGTCAACGAGATTTTCGAGCGCACCGCCGCCAACGACAACCGCCTCGCCCACTACAACAAGATGAGCATCATCACAAGCAGACAAGCATCGCTACAACGTCGCTACAACCACGCTACAACCACGATACAACCACGCTACAACCATGCTACAACCACGCTGCAGCAACGAGCACCGCAGACTCCATCATCATCATCAAGCACCTGCAGATCAACCGTCCACCGCGGACGCCATCTGCAACTTGATCAACATCATCATCATCATCATCAAGCCACCGCAGATCAACCTTCCACCGCGGAAGCCATCTGCAACTTGATCTCCATCATCATCAAGCCACCGCAGATACACCTTCCACATCGGAAGCCATCTGCAACTTGATCTACATTATCACCATCACCATCAAGCCACCGCAGATCAACCTTCCACCGCGGAAGCCATCTGCAACTTGATCTACATCATCACTATCACCATCAAGCCACCGCAGATCAACCTTCCACATCGGAAGCCATCTGCAACTTGATCTTCATCATCACTATCATCATCAAGCAACTGCAGATCCACCTTCCACCGCGGACGCCATCTGCAACTTGACCCACACAACCAATCATCGACGATCAGCGCAACAACCAACCAAGCACCGCAAACAATCCAAAATTTAGCGACAGACGACCAAGCCTACCCCTGTTTCCGCATCACCCATCTGACCGACAGATCTGGGAAAAAACGCCACGCGCTGTCGCTGTCCACGTACCTACTTCGACACAGGGAACGGACAACCAGCCCGACGTCAGATGCACCCGAACCTATCGTTCACGCAAGGCACGCGCCCTCTGCGTTCACTAGGAAGGGAACTATGTACCTGCCTGTTACCTACCTAAATGAATTGTCAAAAATAACGAGTGAATTGTTATTTTACGCAAATAAATTAAATTAAGTATTGTTGATTTAAACATACAGGGTCATTGACCGATCAAGAATCCAATGATTGGCACACATTTCAAACAACGACAATATTTACTATTTACAGCGTGCAAATTGGCTAGCGATCTCCAAATATAAATAATTATCCTACCTTCCGTCCATGTGATAGAGCGAGGCAGATATATATAACCCATGTATTCACTCACTGGTATAAATTGTCTGCACTATGCGAAATAAACATACATTTTATTGTCATCCATTCAACTGTCAAGACTTTGTTATTTATTTACCTGCTGTCCACTTATCGATTTATATCTGCATTCCTGAGTCTATAAATAAACCGATATTGATCAAGATCATCATGACTTATAGAAATAAGCAATTCGCTATATTGATGATTCTGTACGAGAATTAACGCAGAATCAACTAAAACGAAGATAACGATGTCGCTATCAAAATCATCAGCACGTTCTAATAGAACACATGCTACACCGATAGCGGCCATCGTTACAATTTAATAAGTATTGTTTTTCAGAGCGTTTTTGGTGTGATCGATGACAGTAATCAACATTTAATAAGTATTGTTTTTTCAAAAAGTTCTTGATTTGATCGATGACAGTAATCAACGTTTAATAAGTATTGTTTTTTTTTTCAGAGCGTTCTTGATGTAATCGATGACAGTAATCAACATTTATTAAGTATTGTTTTTTCAGAGCGTTCTTGATGTGATCGATGGCAGTAATCAACGTTTAATAAGTATTGTTGTTTTCAGAACGTTCTTGATGTGATCGATGACAGCAATCAACGTTTAATAAGTATTGTTTTTTCAGAGCGTTCTTGATGTGATCGATGACAGTAATAAACATTTAATAAGTATTGTTTTTTTCAGAACGTTATTGATGTGATCGATGACAGCAATCAACGTTTAATAAGTATTGTTTTTTCAGAGCGTTCTTGATGTGATCGATGACAATAATCAACGTTTAATAAGTATTGTTTTTAAAGACAGTAATCAACGTTTAATAAGTATTGTTTTTCCAGAGCGTTCTTGATGTGATCGATGACAGTAATCAACGTTTAATAAGTATTGTTTTTCCAGAACGTTCTTGATGTGATCGATGACAGCAATCAACGTTTAATAAGTATTGTTTTTTTAGAACGTTCTTGATGTGATCGATGACAGCAATCAACGTTTAATAAGTATTGTTTTTTCAGAGCGTTCTTGATGTGATCGATGACAGTAATCAACGTGTAATAAGTATTGTTTTTAAAGACCTATTACATCGTACTTAAGTTAACTGTAAAAAGTCATATGTTAGATTTAAGAGTACTCCATCGTTTATTGAAGAAAACTTATTTTCATTTTCTTCACTATTATCTCGTCGTTTGTAACGAGTGGGTCTTCAAACTTCCTCAGCCAACGAGGAAATGAAAAGTTCTGCCAACTTTGTAAAATGATTCATCCGTATGTACATTAGCTTCCGTTTTATTATGAAGATTTTACTTGTGCTACTATCAAATGAAAAGTTATTTGGTTGCTTTTTAAGTACTTTAAATACCGTGCGGTAAATATTTTACAGTGAGTCAAAAGGTTTGATTAAACATGTATTGTTTATTCTTGAAAGCTTGAAAAAGTTTCAAATTTTTTAATGAATATCTTAAAGCTGATAAATTGTTGTATTGTTTTACACTTAATACGGGCAATTCTTACCGGGATTGCTCCTTCAACAATCAGAGCAGACATTAAAAGTGGTCTTTAGAGATTAATTATCCTAGACATCCTTGCATAACCAGCAGCACCCCATTCCTAGGTTGAAATCCAAGCAAAGTCTCATTGAAGGGCACTTAACTTCTGAAACAACCCCTTACTATACTAGGATGAACGAGTGGAAAGAAACTTCAGGATCTAGTGGATGTATTTTGCTTGTAGAAAACTTACTACCTGGTTCTAAACTACCTTAGAGAACCTAGAAATCTGTTAACGGGCTCCGAACACGAATAGTAAAAACCAAGGACAATATGTCAAATGGGGAATATTGCGTGATGGATCGATTCCATGTATCAACGAGAAGGAGCAGTCCATGTGACACTTGCTTCGATGCCCGAAGAGCCCGCAGTCTTGTACCGAATAGGAATTGATTTGTAAAACAACCAGAATTATCCAGATAACAGAATTCTGGGCAGAAGTAGTGCCTCTGAAACGATAAGAGGAAGTTATATATTGAGTTATATATTCTTTATAACAAATATATATTCGTTATATATTCTTTATAACAAATAAGTTATATATTCTTTATAACAAATTAGTCAATAATGTATTTTCATTCATTATTTACAACTTCTTGTCAACGTTCTACAAGTTTTTCAATACCTGTGCGATAAAAAGCCACCCGGTTTTGACTCGAGGAATTCGTCCAACCATGTCCGCAATTCGAGATCATTATTGAAGGAAACGCCGCGCTAACTGTTTGAAAGCGACTGTAAAAGGTAGAAATCCGACGACGCGAGGTCTGGAGAATATGGAGGGTGTAGCAGGACTTCCCAACCAAGCGTCTGAATGGCATTTTTCGTATTGTTGGCGATATGAAGGCGGGCGTTATCGTGTTGCAGAATAACGCCATATTGCCGATCCGGCCTTTTTTGTTGAATTGCAGTGTTGAGCCGCTGCATTTGCAGAATGTATAGCTCCGCATTGTAATCAAATAAAATAATATATGTGACGTAAAAGCAAACACAATACCTTTGTAGAACAGAAAATTTTCTTTCGAATGACCTATAACCTTTACCATTTTGTTTTATTTTTGGTGGTCATTTTTAAATTTGGAAAAAAACGGAAACAACGTATGTTAACACCTAATATATAGTTACTAAACTCTTGACAATTATGAAAATAGAACTAATTGATTTTTAAGTTAAAAAACGTATTTTAATACTTAAGTTAATATTGCTAGAACAAAAACAATTTTGGTATAGATTTTTTATATAGATTTTAACTAAGACTGATGACATCGTACGATTGGGTAAGCTAAGAAGACGTTTATTAGCGAGATCATGTTCAAAAAATTGTTTCATTTTTAAACGAATTTGAGGAATTTTTCGTATAGTTTCTCATGGTAACTCTAAAGTTAGCCAAACGCCAATCAGACCCTAAAAAAGGGACAAGAGAGCTGGTAATCTACATGCCAGAAAAAAAAACATATCAAATATCTAATGTAAGTCGAAGAGGGTGTAGACTTAGGGATGAACGGAATTATACAAAATGTGTAATTTGGACATGAGAAAAAAAACTTTTTGAAATATACGAGCGTGTATGATGAGATGTTTAAATGTGAATAAGGCAAAAGCTGTTTATGTCGATAGAAAAGTGAGGAGATCTGTCCTCTCTGCATGTCTAAAAAGTGACATAGTGTGCTAGTATACAGGGTGTCTCAAAGGGCAACGTCAAGCCGGTATCGAGGAAGAGGCCAGCTTATGACGGTTCAGAATTAAAAAAAAAATCTTGAAAAAGCCCTATACTTTTCGAGTTATAGGCATTTCTTAGAAAATTGTGAAAGTAGCTACC
This sequence comes from Odontocerum albicorne, assembly GCA_949825065.1. NCBI lineage: Eukaryota > Metazoa > Arthropoda > Insecta > Trichoptera > Odontoceridae > Odontocerum > Odontocerum albicorne. The sequence continues at coordinate 7,594,331 of OX463838.1, forward strand.
CTGAGCCGAATGTTTGTATATTGTGACTACAAATTGGTATATTTTATGATTTTAATGGTTGTATCGCAATCCTAGATAGCCCTGCTATTAGTCGAAGTCGATCTTTAATAACAGAAATTAATGTTTTAAAATAATTTTTAAAGAAGTAGTAGACATGTATTGTACCATTTTGAAATTCTGACTAAACAGGCCAACTTTTGATGTAACTTGCCAGGTTAGCGTAGTACATTATTTTTACAGTATGATGAGTTAAAGTTGGCTGATAAAAAATATTATTTTTTATGATCGGACAAAAACAATTTTTTTTTCAAACTTGCATATTTTTTTTGGTTTTATATCTGACTTCGACTAATAGCAGGGCTATCGAGGATTGCGATACAACCATTAAAATCATAAAATATACCAATTTGTAGTCACAATATACAAACATTCGGCTCAGGGTAGCTACTTTCACAATTTTCTAAGAAATGCCTATAACTCGAAAAGTATAAGGCTTTTTTAAGAATTTTTTTTAAATTCTGAACCGTCATAAGCTGGCCTCTTCTTCAATTCCGGCTTGACGTTGCCCTTTGGGACACCCTGTATATATATGGGGTTTCATTTGTAATTTTGACTTGGTTGCGGGTCTAGTTCCCATATTATTTAAAAAGGGCTCTAGCCTGGTTTTCACGCAAGGCTAACTTAAATATTTTTTCTAGTATACTAGAACAGGATGCCACTTGGCAATAAGTTCGACATGTTTTACTGTAAACTACGAAAGTGTTATACAAATAAATTGCTCACCTTCATCAGAGGCACATCATTGGATACTTTCAGAGTTCAGTAACTTGGTATAATATATATATTTTTTAATTACAAATTTATTTAGTCATTGTTCCTTACATCATATGAAGCTCATTCGAATAGATTTAAGATATATAAAGCTCATTCATGTGCCTCATAAACAGAATAATATTTGGAACTTATGAGCTTCACGAAGTACGTGTTACATAATAAAGATATCCATTGTGTCCGGAAATTGCCTTTCATCCGGTGGGGTGCAGCCATTTGCCGTAGTTTACACAGCAAACGTAGGCATTTTCTAAAAAAAATTACTTCTTTGAATAATCAAATACCTGAAAAATAAATTCTTACTCTTTTTCAGCAGTTTCTTTTTTACATGTCTATATCATCATCATCGTCATTGTCAACCAGGGTCGATCCACTGCTGGATGAAGGTCTTCCCAAGTTGACTCGAAATAGTTCGGTTTTTTGCTCGTTGATGCCATGTGATGCTGCCATGCTTCCTGATTTCATCTATCCAGCGTACCTTTGGTCTTCTTCTGGGCCTCTTTATGCCTCTTGGGTACCATTGGATTATTTCGGATGTCCATCGGGAGTCTGACATTCTGGCTACGTGTCCGGCCCATTGCCTATTCTGGCTCATTCTGGCCCGGCCCGGCCCATTCTGGCTACGTGTCCGACACATGTCGATATAATATGTTTCATATCCGAAAAATATATTCCTATTTTTCGGATCGATGTTATTAGGAAAAACTTTTCGTTGCTCACTTCATTTCAAACGTGCTGAATATAAATTTATAAGAAAGATAATGGTTCAATAATAATAATAAACGACCTCCGTGGCCTGGTGGTAAGACACTTGTCTGCCAATCCGAAGGTTGCGGGTTCGATCCCCGCTGGAACCCAGATTTTTTTAAATAAGATTCCAGTCCAGTTAACACTTAAGGCCTATAAAAAACAAATTGCTGGTTGGTTGGAAGAGATTGCCACATGGCAATAAACTCGCCAGGTTTAAAAAAATGGTTCAACGCATTTTAGGCGATTTACCCAAATTGCTTGAACGTTTTTTTACGTCATTTGGAAGAATGAAAAAAAAAAGCTTTTTTTTTCTTTGCTTTATATTTTTTTCCTACCACAAAGATAAAATGCAACACAAACAAAAAAAAACATGTATAATGACGATTATGCACTAAGCCATTGTGTGTATTAAATGTGATTATATTATTCTATCATTGATATGACGGTCTCCACTCTTGAGGGTCGATTACATACCATTGATGGCGACCAACTCAGTGATCGAGTACAACCGACGTTCTGCAACACGAGAGATTACCGAGATACTGAAAGAATGAAAAATCACCGTCCACAAGCATTTGGTTCAAGTTTGAATTTTACCTTAAAAGTACGAAATTACATTAACGGACAACCAATACATTACCAGACGACCTCTGTGACCAAGTTGGTAAGATGCCTATCTTCCAGCCTGAAGATATCGGGTTCAAATCCCGCTGGAACTTAATTTAAATTTTAAAAAAAGATTCCAGTTGGTTTTCGCCTAATGCCTCTTTAACATATTTTTGGTTGGCTGGTAGATATCGCTACATAGCAATAAGCCCACCAGATTTTACTGTATACAACGAGAATATAATTCAATGCAATACAATATTCGATTTAGTATCGGTCACAGTTGAAGGATTTTGCCAACAAACGCCATGTAACTGTTTTCAGGGACAAGTTTTTCTTAGTCGCAATTGTTCTTTTCGCATTACTCCCTTCTTCCTTTTCCTCTAGGTCTAGGTCGTATGACCTGTTTGTGACGATGGGCTGTCCTAGGATGGTGACGTCCAGCTGTCCTTCCACCTTTTCAGCGACCTTATCGGTAATCTCCTGCTGCTAGGGTTTTCAGTCTTAGCGATTTTTGCCAGTCTTGTATCCTCCACACGGTCCACATGATCTCTCCAGAAGCGCCTTCTGCTTCTTCCCCACTTCACTATGTCTTCAACACCACAGGCAGACCTTATCGTCTCATTTCTGATCCGATCTCTAAGAGTTCTGCCTGCGATGGAGCGTAGGGTTCTCATTTTCGCCACTTTTGAAAGGTTTTTTGTCCTGTTGGTATCGGCTCTCACTTCTACCCCATATGTCATGATGGGATAGAAGTGAGATTCCCTTATTATTCCCTTCTTTCATAATTCAGTTTTTTTTCAATTCCAGAATACCTTACGGTACCCCGTCAGCTATTTAAAAAAATACCTCATGAAAGAAAGCTCCAATTCCATAGCAGTTGCATATTCGGTTTATTTTTAATATTATAAAAATATTATCGTTTATCCTAATATCGCCAGACTCTAATTGCTAAAAATAAGGCAGCTAAGAAATCTCCACGTTATATCAACCCTCTTTGGAGTGTTTAACAATCCTAGCTGTCCTCAGTATTTGCCTGAAAATTTCAAATTTCTTTATGTGCATTTTACTGTACTTCCAGCCTGATGAGAGCAAACTGTACTGTAGAGTGTACAAACGCTTGCTTCGGCTCGAATCCGGAACGATTTTCCTGGCTCAGTCAGATGTTCTTACATTCTTATCGATATTTAAGAATAAACTTGAGAAACATTTCTTATCTACAAAAACAGTTACTTTTTATCCAATTATTTCTTACTTTATCCTTATAAATACACATTTGATACTAGATTTAATCATTTACAGGAAGCTTGTTTCAAATTCCTTGCGTATTGTTTTCCTCAATCTAAATCTGTTAAATAAATGTTGAAACATTAAAGAAGAAGATTAAATAACATTTCATCAACATTTCATCTACCTTTTTCATTCATTAGTATGAAACATGTTTAAAAGCGTAGCTGGGAGAATATTCATCGAGTATTCAAGTTTAAAAACACTTCATTAGACTTGGATCACGCGGTTAGTCATTGTCAAAAGAAAAAAAATTAAAGAAGATTAAATAACATCGTTTTATATACCTTTTTCATTCATTAGTATGAAAACTATTAAAAAGCGTAGCTGGGAGAATATTCATCGAGTATTCAAGTTTAAAAACACTTCATTAGACTTGGAACACGCGGTTAGTCATTGTCAAAAGAAAAAAAATTAAAAAAGATTAAATAACATCGTTTTATATACCTTTTTCATTAATTAGTATGAGACATGTTTAAAAGCGTAGCTGGGAGAATATTCATCGAGTATTCAAGTTTAAAAATATTTCATTAGACCTGGATCTCGCGATGAATCATTGTCAAAAGAAAAAAATTAAAGAAGATTAAATAAAACCATTTTGTATACGAGGCGTATCCAGAAAGTAAGTGTACTGAGGCTCTCACGACCGGATGGATTTTATTTTCGACATGTTGGCTACACTTCCGTGTAGCCTGGTTCGAGATCAGACGTTGAGAAGTGTCGACGCGACAACACGTTTCGTGAAAAATGTCAATTCAATTTCCTGCCAAGTGTGAAATACGCGGCGTCATCCGTTATCTCGTTTAGAAGGGAAAACCTCCGGTTGAGGTTTATAAAGAGGTGAAAACTGCATATGGTGATAAAGCTATGAATCGTACGAGTGTGTACAAGTGGTGTCGCGAGTTTGAAAACGGTCGTACGTCTGTGCATGATGATCAGAGGAGCGGAAGGCCTTCAATTGTGACTGATGAAATTGTGGAAAAAATCGAAAATGCGCTCCGTGACGATTGCAGATTAAATATATGCCTCAAGGGGAGACCATCAACTCTGCAAGATACTGTGAGATCCTAAAAAAAATGCGGAGGGCGATTCAGAACAAGAGGAGAGGCATGCTGACAAAGGGAGTCTGCCTGCTGCACGACAATGCCAGACCACACACGGCCAACGCCACGAAGGAACTGCTCGCCTCGTTTAAATGGGATGTCCTGAACCATCCCGCGCATTCCCCTGACCTAGCACCTTCAGATTACTATCTCTTTACCTCCCTGAAGCTGCACATGGGTGGAAAAAGGTTTTCAACCGACGAGGAGGTAAAGGAGGAGGTGGAGAAGTAGACGGAGGGGTTGGCGGGAAACTACTTCGAGGAAGGCATCAAAAAGTTGATACCCCGCTTCACCACCTGCATTGAGAGGAATGGCGACTATGTCGAAAAATAGCTTACATATGTACTACGGTAACCACGTAATTTTTTTGTTTAAATAAAAAAAAAATGTAACCTACAAAAATTCAGAACACTTACTTTCTGGACTTACCTAGTACATTTTTCATTCATTAGTATGAAACATGTTTAAAAGCGTAGCTAGGAGAATATTGATGGAGTTTTCAAGTTTAAAAACACTTAATTAGACATGGATCTCGTGGCAAGTCATCGTCAATAGAAAAAAAACTCATTCACGTCTCTCACATTTGTAAATATTGTTATACGACAAACTCTTTCACCAGACTGGGATTTTTTTTATATTTTTTATCTCGTACGGTTGTAATCAAACCCGAAACCCTCGAGTGGAAGTCAAATGACGCAGTGTTACGAAATTCTTATGAAGAGATTCGAACTATTTAAAATTTGTTTTCAAATTATTAAATAAACTTATATGAAATCACTTTATATTTTTTTTCAACCCATTAAAGTCTTTTTGGACTTAATAAACAAGATATCATAAAAAAGAAATTTCTACAAAATACGAATTTCGCTTTGAATTTTAAGATCCGATGTTTTCAGGTAATATAAACTCTCACAATATTGAGTGGGCTGTATCTAGTTCTGAAAAAGTTTATTTATGTTATATTGTTTTTATGTACTCGTAGTTTATAATATTTTTTTATCATTTGACAGTTTTCACTTAGAGTTCAACGAAATTTTCATCGTAATGATAATGGTCATAAACGTGAGTAATTATTTTACCATTGGAAGTCGAAACCGAAATACCTTAACTGTCTATTTAAACTAATGGAGCAGAGAATAAACTTGGATAAAAATCTTCTTCAGTCATGCATCGTATTCTTCAACATACAGACAATTATAATTCGATCATGATTCGATCATGAGACGATCATGAGACAATTATAATTTGATCTTTGATTTCGTAAATACTTGTTGTAAAGTATAAAGATGGTGGCTTTATTGCCGAACAGTAATGTATTTTAACCAATTCGACAAGAGTTACGGAGATTTCTTACATGCAACCCTTCAAAGTAATTGATTTGCTGATTTGAACATATTGAAGACCGTGGTCAGTAGACAATATTGTCTTTGGTTCCAATAATCGAGTTTCCGGGTAAGAACTAATGGAGTAGGCACGTAACTCATGGTTCATCTTTACACGTGTTGGTAACACTACCGCACGTGAAGGGGTCTTCATTTTAGAAAAAAAACTGGATTAACCACATGACTGCTTGTTTGTCGTTTTACATAAACTATTGCATACTGAAAGGTAACAATACCTGAATTGAATATTTATCAAACTGGGAACTCAAAACTATGTATGTTATCATTTAAGTGGAAGATAAGTGTTTTGAATGTTTAGACCATGGACTTACGAAAGGCGTCCTGAATAATATTCATTTGAATCAAAAACGAGTTTTTCAATTATAATAGTAATAATCGATATATTCAATAAGTGAAAAAACCTGAAAACGGAATAAGAATTTTAGGATTTCACAACCCTTGTATACCTACTATTTTCTCGTTAAGAAAAATGGATGTCCACATATCGCCAGTGTGACCAAATCAAGCCTTTCCGGAAGAAACTCAGCTGGTTGAACATAAGAAATCGGCGTCAAGTGCATGTAAGTAAATTTTGTAAAACATGCTTAACTGTCGTCGTCGTCGTCCCCTCCCTCACCCCCTCATATATACGTGATGAAAAATCGCAAAGTAAAGTTGCGTAAGATAGCTGACATCCTGAAGATATAATTTGGTAGTGTTTACACTATTTTGCACGAACATTTGGTCATGAAAAAGCTTTTTTCGAAATGGGTGCCGCGTTTGCTCACAATGGAACAGAAACAACAACGCATCGATGATTCAGAGCGCTGTTTGGCACTGTTTACGCGAAATAGATAGGAGTTTTTGCGTCGGTATGTGACAATGAATGAAATTCGGATCCAACACTATACTCCGGAATCAAATCGGCAGTCAGCTGAGTGGAGAGCAGCCGGTAAAAGTCGTCCGAAGCGACCAAAAACTCAACAGTCGGCCGGGTAGATTATGGCCTCCGTATTTTGGGATGCGCATGGTATAATATTCATCGATCACCCTGAAAAGGGAAAAACCATCAATAGCGAATATTACATAGCGTTTTTGGAGCGTTTGAAGGCAGAAATTGCAAAAAAACGGCCCCATATGAAGAAGAAAAATGTTCCCTTTCATCAGGACAATGCACCGTGTCACAAGTCGATGGTAACGATGGCCAAATTGCATGAGTTGAACTTCTAATTGCTTCCGCACCCACCGTATCCTCCAGATTTGGCCCCCAGCGACTATTGGCTGTTCGCAGACCTCAAAAAGATGCTCCAGGGAAAGAGATTTGGCTCCAATGAAGAAGTTATTGCCGAAACCAACACCTATTTTGAAACCAAAGATAAATCGTTCTACACGGCTGGCATAGAAAAGTTAGGAAAGCGTTGGAATGAATGTGTCGCTCTTGAAGGAAACTATGTTGATGAATAAAGAAGAATTTTGGCAAACGAATGTTGGTTTTAGTAGTTAGTTCCTCGACTTATTGATCGATGTGTTATATAGGATAGAGGAATGACTTATGGAAGAGGTTTGTGTAAGCTCTTGAGTGTGGTGTTTTTTGTTGTTTTATATTTATATTTTTATATGTGTTTATGATTGTGTGCGGTATACTGTAGGATGAATGTTTTGGTTTATCTGGAGTGATTGAATGTGAGGAGTTTGATTTCGCGCGATATATACATATGTAATTGAGTGTCACTGTTTGTCAGGTTGATGAGAATGTGCAACGGGGTTTTATATAATCCAAAATGGGAAATAATTATCGATTAATTATCATGCTATATGTCCTCAGTGAGATACAGGCAAAAGCCTAGTTTACTGGGGACACGACAAAGAAAATGAAAGGCAACAAACCCAGATCCATTAAAATTGTGTGTCCGAATTGAATAACCTGTTTGTTTTTCGCAAATTATGTATATTTCTTGTCATGTACTCGTATAATATAAATTTAAAAAAAAAAAAAAATACATATATATATATATATATATATATATATATATATATATATATATATATATATATATATATATATATATATATATATATATATATATATATATATATATATATATATATATATATATATATATATATATATATATATATATATATATATATATATATATATATATATATATATATATATATATATATATATATATATATATATATATATATATATATATATTTATTACCCAACATATCCCTGTCGGGATAGGCAGAGAGGACACAGCGCTAGATTTTCCTATCTCGCCTCACATATTTCGCCTCTTTCACATCCATACACTCTCTTATGTAACTCCCGCAATTTCTCTGAATTTCATCATTTCCTACTTTTACAATATCACTCACTTGATCCCTCAATACTTTCCTTAGTCTTCATCTCACAAGCCTTCCACTTGTATTTGCAATATATTTGTTTCGTTAGTATTTCTTCATTCATTCGTTTCTCATGTCCAAACCATCTCAGAGTGCTCTTCTTCATCTTCCTCAACACATGTTTTATATAATATTTAAAAAGTCTGATTTGCTTCTCCTTTTTTTACACTAGGAGTTTATGATTTATCATTTTATTTTCATTTAATAAAGCTCAAATGTATATTTTTTCCCCAACACTAAAAAGTCTGAAATTTTTTTTTAGTTGGTTTAAAGAGATTGCTCTTTGGCAACAAACCCGCCAAATTGTACATGGAAGAGTAAAAATCAAAAAATAAAAATACACATTTTTATAGTTAAAACTTTAACACTGTCGAGTCTACAGTGTAGAGATTTAAAGACATTGTTATTTGTTAAGTCAAACACTGTTTATTCTACTTTATACAATAATATATAACGGTATAACCCTACCGATTTCAAGGTTTTCACCTCATCATTAAGATGATGAGGGAAAAACTTTGAACAGGTAGGGTTATACCGTTATATAAAGCTGAACAAACAGTGTTTGACTAAACAAATTTCAAAAAATAAATATATATAACATATATCATCACCTACTCATCCGCTTGATAACCTCTAATCGCCTAAACGACATTTTGACGAATGGTATTGCCATTGCTCTTAACGTTTATTATTATCCAATTTCCTTATCATACATGAGTGTTTGCTTTTTACTTCAGTATATTTCCAATGGCAACAACATTTAATCGAGTAGACTACCAACCAAGGTTTCTGCATCATTTTGAATCCAAGTTTTTTATCATAATTAACTAACCTTTTTAAAGCCTATTTTATATTATATTGAATTACACTTTTCTTGTATTGTTTTACACTTTTGTTTGACAACCTAGCGGGTGTATTGCCACGTGTCAATTTCTTCCAACCAACCAGATATATGTTAAAGAGGCCTGTAGTGTAAATCAAGCTGGAATTATTTTTATAAAATATGGGGACCAGTGGAATTTGAACCTGCTGCTTCCGGATAGGGAGATAGGCGTATTACTAACTAGACGTCTTATTATTCTGTGTACAAGGAATACTATGACGACGACGGAGGTCCTCATAGTATTCCTCGTATACAGAATAATAGTATTCCTCGTATACAGATGACCTCCGTGGCCTGGTGGTAAGGAGCTTGTCTGCCGATCCGGAGGTTGCGGGTTCGATCCCCGCTGGAATCCAGATTTTTTAAAATGGAATTCCAGTCTGGTTTTCACTTAGGGCCCATTTAAAACATCTTTCTGGTTGGATGGAAGAAATTGCCACATGGTAATAAACTCGCCAGGTGAAAAAAAAATTATATGGTGGGCTTTTTAAACATTTTAGACAATATTACCTCACCAATCATTCATTAACACCCTACCTAAAAACGTTTCCACTGAGGTTGGTCTACAGTCTGACACTTTTATTGCATAACAGTTTCATTGTTGCAGTACAATGTTGAAAATTTATTATATTTTAACCAATCAAAAATGTTATTTAATATCTAAGTATTCAAATATGCTAATATGATAGTCTACAACAGTATTTTGGTGCCAACTTTGATTTATGGGAGTGTAACGTGTACGTGGAAAAATGCTGATGGGAGCCGAATACATGCGGGAAAAAATCTTAAGAGAAACATGCATGGAATGACAATGTATGACGGGAAACGGAATGAAGGGATACGGTAAACTTAAGGCTGATGTATTAAGTAAGATGAAGAAGAGCACACTGCGATGGCCTGGACATGTGGAACGAATGGATAAAGAAATACTATCGTGCAGATGTGAAGGATATATGTCGAGACAGGAAAGTCTGGCGCTCTGTCTTCTCTGCCTACCCCTACAGTGAGATGGCGTGAGGGTTTGTATAGATATAAAATATATTAAGGAGTCCAAGAGTGAAAACCAGAATGGAATATAAATGTGAGTTCCAACGAGAATCGAACCTGCAGTTATAAAGATAGACATGTTACCAATTAAGCCAAGGAGGTAATTGTGAAATAAAATGTTGCTTAGTTATCTGTTTGAAATGAAATTTAAACTGGTATTTTACTCACTCTGAATTTTTGAAGCTTTTTTTTTTCATTTCAATGAAAAAAATTATAGTGGTGACAAATGAAATTCGAGAGTGTTAGATTATTCAATAGCGACACACATATTAAGCCTTTTGTCACATAATAACTTTTCATGCAAGTCCTACGATTTCTTTATTTTTATAAGTTTCCTATTTCGAAATGTCATTCACTCGATCTAATCATATTTTCTTTAGTCTTCGTCTACCACACCTTCTCCTGAAATTTGCACAGTATATTTATACATTACAAATAATATGCAAATTATAATATAAACACTTGAGGTATATGAGGCAGCCTTTTGAGAAAATCGTACAAAATTAACATAGAAATTTTAATAAAAAAATTACTTTAATAATACTAACGTTGAACTTACTCGTATATTGCGAATGTTTGCTTGGCATTCCGATGTATTGGATTCACAACCACGCTACAACCACGCTACAGCCACGAGCACCGCAGACTCCACCATCATCAAGCACCTGCAGATCAACCTTCCACCTCGAACGCCATCTGCAACTTGATCTACACAACCAAGCATCGACGACCAACACACCGCAGACAATCCGAATTTAGCGAGACACGACCAAACCTACCCCCTGCTTCCGCATCACCCATCTGTACGACTCTGCAGATCCGGGAAAAAACGCCACTCGCTGCTGTTATCCACGTACCTACTTCGACAACGGGAAACGGATAACCAGTCCAGGCGTCAGATGCACCGGAACCTAACGTTCACGTAGGGCACGCGCTCCCTACGTTCACTAAGAGGGGAGCCATGTAGGGAATACCTACGTCCCTAAATAAATTGTCAAACATACAGGGTCAACGACCGATGAATCAACCTCTGGACATCTACAATTGTCACATACCTGAAACGTCAACACCGTGTTCTCGCAAATATTATTTACGCGGCATTCCACGGTAGAGGGAGAGCGCATCGCTTTGTCTCGCCGTTTCGGCAAATAAATATCCTACCCGCTATACTGGGGCACGCGCAGGAGTGAGACAAAGTATATATCGCGTGCGCATTCACGCACAACTATAAAATACCTACTTGTAGACAAATAAACATTATTATTCACTCGACCATTCATTGATTATTTACTCTCACTTTTATCCGCATTCCTGAGTTTTGTATTTATTTTAAATACAAGACGTATCAAAATCATCACGACGTATCAAGTTAAGCATCTCGCTATATTATCATTATTCTCAAAAGATGCTTGAAGGCACTTTTAGGAATATATTTGAGTGAGAATATAAGCACCCTGAAAGAAATATTCGATTTATTTAATGTACATGTTAACAGGCATTAATAATTGTTTTTTTTTTTAAATATCCTGTCATTTAAACACACGCATACCTTAATTTTTGTTTTAATCTTGATCTTAGATATAAAAATACACGAAAGCTTTGAGAAAAAACATGCCTTCAAACATTTAGGGATTAAACAAAGGATGCTAAGAGCCGCAATGGTTGAAGAGTATCTATCAACCACGACCATATTTACAAGAAAATAAAATATTTAAACACAGAAGTATACCAGTTCCTCTGTTTCCATTTTAAAACTTAACATGCTTTTTCTTAAAATATTTATTAAAAGTTAACGACACACGACTGCCTTTACTAAACAAAAGATAAAATATTTACTACTTCAAAAAATCCACACAATTCAAAATGCACATGGTGCATGAAATCACCATAGTTGGTACAATAACACTGAAATCACCATAGTTGGTACAATAACACTGTAATCACTATAGTTGGTACAATAACACTGAAATCATCATAGTTGGTACAATAACACTGAAATCACCATAGTTGATACAATAACACTGAAATCACCATAGTTGGTACAATAACACTGATATCACTATAGTTGGTATAATAACACTGAAATCACTATAGTTGGTACAATAACACTGAAATCACCATAGTTGGTACAATAACACTGAAATCACCATAGTTGGTACAAATAACACTGAAACGAAAATACAGATATTTAAGCAATCAAATATAGATTACAAAAAATTACACAATTGAAACAAAATAAAAATGCAAAAACTAATCTCTCAGTTAATTTATGAAATTGTGAAAATGACCCTTCCGAACTCGACAACATCTACATAAAAAATGTTCGTCAAAGGACTTTCCATATATTCAAATAACCTGGTTTTAACCCACTTCCGTTTGATAAACCAGTTTACCCTTTATGTTAAATGAAATCAAAAAACAGTTTTAAATCTGCTGAAACAATATTGACTTAGCTCTTCAATATTTCTACAATATACTGAAGGGTCTCGCACAAATGAGTGAATAAAAGTTATATTTTAAGTGCCACTCAATATATTCAGACCAACTTGCAAATCACTTTTCGTTATAGAAAAACTATCTGAGCTTTTCGGAGAGATATTTGAAGTTATTAATTTTAGACTTTACAAATGCCACGATCAATCGAGAATCAATGAGTATATGACATTTTTCGGACCATAAGACACACCTTTTTATTTAGAAAAATCGACTTAAAATTAGGATATGTCCAAAGGTAGGTAATACATGATAATAGTTGCCTGCAGAAAATAATTTGAGTTTTCAAAATAATATTATACAAGCATTTTTTTGTATACACATCTATTTAAGTTTAATACCTACGTATTATTTTATTCGTAAATTGAACTATATTTTAGTTACAGTATTTCATACTTTTTCTATACCTTATGGATCTTTTTACATTAATCGATAGTTTATTAAGCGCGCAAAACAAATACAGACGTCCGACACCATCGATAAGTTAGCGCTCGTGACTGAGGGGTAAATTTTTTTCATGTTATTTTATGCATTGTTCGACAATAATACAAATAGTGACAATAATGCGAGGATGAAGAGTGCCGAGAAGAGTGAATATGAACTGAAGGTGGCTTGTGGAAGATACGGTTTAATATTTTTTGTATAATATAATAAAATATTCTTCTCTAAAAATGGTATCATAAATGTGTGATGCATCTTGTGAACTGCATCATCTTATAGTCCTAAAAATTCGATAATTATAATGTATCGTCTTTGAGGAGAGTTTTCTACCTTAATGTCGCTAAATAAATTATCATTATTACTTAAATTAACCTTATTATTAAAGAAAGTTTGCTCTCTAAACGGTGATGTATAATTTTTCCTATTATCATTATTATTTTTAGCATCAATCAATAACATAAAACAGATTTGTATTAACATAATTAAAGCATTAAAACTGTACTAAATTCCAAAGTGATCAAACAAGTCCTGTTCGAGTCAGCTTGGAGAGCAGGCAATCAATAACTACGTATCTGAGCCCGCTTGCCCCTAGGGAGGGCAGTCAAACAATCCGTCTTGGCCCATTAACGAGACCCTCCACTGCTCCGCCTCTTCTGGGCTGATGGTACAGACGCCGGCACTACAGCTCTTCACGGGGAGCTAATTGGTACACCCCACTTTACGGTATCAAGCATCATTATTTCAAAATAACAACACGAATGTGAACGCAAATATGCAAAAAAGATTCAAACCCTACGATTTTTTATTGTTGTATTATTTTTTTTTTACATTACTATCTAGGAAGGTTGAAATATAGTTTCTGACAAACCAATCAAAGCAGTTATGTCCCCCAAAATACGAGCATATCAACCGGTTCCTTTACACAAATGTTCCATTTTTTTAGTTCCTGTCTATTTTTTAAATATTTTTTATGGTTTTAAGGTGGTTGGCAAATTCAGAAAAATAATATTGGATTGAGTTCTCCTACTCTGGCTCTAGGTGGTTGGCCAAAACATAAGCAATATTTTGGGATAGTGTTCTCTCACTTTGGTTTTAAAGTGGTCGGCAAATTCAGAAAAAAATAATATTGGATAGTATTCTCTTACTTTAGCTTTAAAATGGTTGGCAAATTCATCAAAATATTATTGGATATTGGATAGTTTTTCTTTTTCTGGTTTTAAGGTGATCGATAAATTCACAAAAGATATTAATAATGAAGTGTTATCTTATTTTGATTTTAAGTTGGTTGGCATATTCATAAAAATATTATTGGATATTGGATAGTCTTCTCTTACTTTGGCTTTAAGATGGTTAACGAATACAGGAAAAACATTATGGGAAAGTGTTTTCTTACTCTGGCTTGAAGATGATCGGCAAATTCACAAAACTATAGGGTATTGTTATATTGCACTTGCTTTAAAATAAGAAAAAAGTATGTAAAATTTAGTTAAAATAAATTTAAATTAGAATAAGTAATTGAACATTAATTGAAATTGCCAAATAAACTAATTGAAATGATCTTGACATGTTCGTATCCAAGATGAAATAATTCTTACACCGCTACACAATTCCCTCGCAGGATTCCGATAAGGAAGATTTAACACTTCCCTTGACAGATCTAGATTAGGGCCTTCTCACGTGCCGACCTATCCGACGTTTCAGATATATTACACTTTGTTGTCTTAGGACAATGGTATTTGTACATCCCATGAAAGTATCTCAAATATATTGCGAACTTCTTATAAAAGTATACATTATATAAATTTTTAATAAAATAAATAAAACACTTTTTTTTTTAATTCACCAATGTTTTATTTGAGTTCACTATCAGTTTCAAAGACCTTTGTCTTCTTCGTCAGGTCAAGAAAAATTTTATTAAGTATAAAATATATTTTTTCTAATTGTTATACGTACAGAAGAGGGGAGGGGAGAAGATAGGGTCAAAAGGGCGGCTTGTTGGAGAAGATGGTCGGGAAACATATTTAGCAGAGAACTAATATTGAAATTTAC
This sequence comes from Odontocerum albicorne, assembly GCA_949825065.1. NCBI lineage: Eukaryota > Metazoa > Arthropoda > Insecta > Trichoptera > Odontoceridae > Odontocerum > Odontocerum albicorne. The sequence continues at coordinate 7,609,615 of OX463838.1, forward strand.
TCGGTTGTTTATAATGTTGAGACTTAATTTATTGTATTTATTTACATGTTTATAATGTTGAGACTTAATTTATTGTATTTATTTAGATGTTTATAATGTTGGGACTTAATTTATTGTATTTATTTACATGTTTATAATGTTGAGACTTAATTTATTGTATTTATTTAGATGTTTATAATGTTGAGACTTAATTTATTGTATAAATTTAGATGTTTATAATGTTGAGACTATTTGAGCCTTAATTATGAACAACCAAGTCAATTACAATAATAACCTTCTGCTAAATATATTTTTCTTTAAAAGTCGTATTTTTTATGTCTACCCACTTCCCTCCCCCCCCCCCTTTCTCCTGTACTTATTACAATTAGAAAAATATACATTTTATACTTTAAAACCGGTGGTGATCTCAAATGAAACAGTGGTGAATGCAAAACGAAAGTGTTTTAGTGGCACCACAAAGTGAAACAAACGTATTTTCTCAGATTCAAGTATAAATTATAATTTATATGTTTTAAATAAATTAAGAGAAACTTTAAAATTAAGGAGAAGAAAAACCATTATTAAATTATAATTTAATAAATCTTATACTACATTTATATATACGCGAAGAGACCCAACAACAAAACACGTTTTTTTTTTATTTGGAACATTGATAAAAAAAAACTAAAAGATCAATCCTGTATGTGCAAGTCGTTTATTAAATGTATTTCATGGCTAATTACGTCATGTATTAGGTGTACAAATAAGTTTCCGCCGTTTTTTATCAAAAATTGGGCATTTATTGTGAAAGAACGGAACCTCATGTTTTATTCGAAGTATTGCCCATCGCTTGCCACTACCTTTTCCCATCTTTCTGGCAGCATACGGATACAGCGTCGGAAGAATGCTTCATCTTTTGAGGCTATCCACGAATCGACCCAATTTTTGGTATCTTCATATGATGTGAAGTGCTGCTCAGACAGGTCATGCGTCATCGATCGAAACAAGTGAAAATCAGAAGGAGCAATGTCTGGTGAATACAGCGGGTGGGGTAAAACTTCCCAATTGATTGTTTCCAAAAAGGTTTTGACCGGCGCCGCAACATGTGGACGAGCATTATCATGCAGGAGAATAATTTTGTCGTGTCTGGAGTAGCAGTGGGCGCGCTTTTCCTCGAGTGCTCGACTCAATCTCATCAATTGTGCTCGGTAGACAGCCCCAGCAATGGTTTCGTTCGGTTTGAGCAACTCATAATACACGACACCAAGCTGATCCCACCAAATACACAACAAGAGTTTTTTTCCATGAATATTTGGCTTAGCTGTAGATGTTGAAGCATGGCCAGGGGTTTCCCATGATTTCTTCCTTTTTGGATTATCATAGTGGATCCAATTTTCATCACCAGTGACTATACGGTGCAGAAAACCCTTTCGTTTATGCCTGGCAAGCAGCATTTCACATGTGGAAAATCGGCGTTCAACGTTTCTCGGTGTCAGTTCATATGGAACCCAATTTCCTTGTTTTTGAATCATTCCCAATGATTTCAACCTATGTGAAATTGCTTGTTGAGTCACTCCTAATGTAAGTGCAAGTTCTTCTTGCGTTTGGCACGAATCTTGATCCAATAATACTTCCAATTCCGCGTCTTCGTACACTTTCGGCCTTCCGCTACGTTCTTTGTCTTCGATGTCAAATTCACCGTTCTTAAACTTTTGAAACCACTCACGACAACTTCTCTCACTTAAGGCAGCCTCACCATATGCTTCTACAAGCAATTGATGCGCCTCAGCTGCAGATTTCTTCATATTGAAGAAGTAAATCAAAAGTTCCCGCAAATGACGCTTATTCGGCTCAAAACTTGACATTTTCGAACACAAAAAAATATGTTATACTGATAAAAATTCACTAATATTTCAAGGTCATGTTGTTGACAGATGTCCAACCTTACGATAATGACATTTTACATCTGACAATTTTAACCATAACTTACTGGTGGCGCCAACTTTTGTCAAACGGCGGTGACTTATTTGTACACCCAATATTTTTTGTTCTACACAAGTTCATAAAAACCGGCTAAGATGTTACTTCCATAAACTCGGTTAAATATGGGTAGGGTCCATAAATATGTTAAATATGGTCCTTTTTGCCCTCTAACATCCATATATGGCAATCCAATCTTTCTATTACAATTTTCAAAACTTTGAAACATGTTTGAACAACAAAATCATTTTTTTTATTTAACACACCATCACGCCGTTTCCCTGTCGAGTAGGCAGAGAGGACACAGCATCATACTATTATATCTCAAAACACAGATTCTCAGCTTCTCCTATATATCATACACGCAACTTCTACGATTTCTCTAATTTCTACATTTTCTTCTTTCAGAATATCATTTACTTGAATCCAACCATTCTTTTTTCGGCCTTCTTCACACACTCCTACTTATATTTGAAATATAGGTGTGTACCATGTATCTGTTTTTTAGTCTTTCTTCGTTCCCATTCGTTCCACGTTTTTTGAAGTGAAACTTCTATAAGCGCGGTAGGGCTTGAACGTCACGAAAAGTGAAACGGTGTATTATATTATTATTTTACTATTATTAAATAATAATTTATTAATTTTAAATATTTTATTTATTAATAAACTACTAGGTAAGTTCAGAAAGTAAGTGTACTGAATTTTTGTAGGTTACATTTTTTTTTATTTAAACAAAAAAATTACGTGGTTACCGTAGTACATATGTAAGCTATTTTTCGACATAGTCGCCATTCCTCTCAATGCAGGTGGTGAAGCGGGGTATCAACTTTTTGATGCCTTCCTCGAAGTAGTTTCCCGCCAACCCTTCCGTCCACTTCTCCACCTCCTCCTTTAGCTCCTCGTCGGTTGAAAACCTTTTTCCACCCATGTACAGCTTCAGGGAGGTAAAGAGATAGTAATCTGAAGGTGCTAGGTCAGGGGAATGCGCGGGATGGTTCAGGACATCCCATTTAAACGAGGCGAGCAGTTCCTTTGTGGCGTTGGCCGTGTGTGGTCTAGCATTTTCGTGCAGCAGGCATACTCCCTTTGTCAGCATGCCTCTCCTCTTGTGCTGAATCACCCTCCGCAATTTTTTTAGGGTCTCACAGTATCTTGCAGAGTTGATGGTCTCCCCTTGAGGCATATATTCAATTAAAATTATGCCTTGACAGTCCCAAAACAATTTCGGCAATTTCGTCAGTCACAATTGAAGGTCTTCCGCTCCTCTGATCATCATGCACAGACGTACGACCGTTTTTAAACTCGCGACACCACTTGTACACACTCGGACGATTCATAGCTTTATCCCCATATGCACTTTTCACCTCATTATAAACCTCAACCGGAGGTTTTCCCTTCCAAACGAGATAACGGATGACGCCGCGTATTTCGCACTTGGCGGGAGATTGGATTGACATTTTTCACGAAACGTGTTGTCGCGTCGACATTTCTCAACGTACTGACCTCGAACCGGTCTCGTTGCGGAGGAGAAGGGTCAGGCTACACGGAAGTGTAGCCAACATATCGAAAATAAAATCCATCCGGTCGTGAGAGCCTCAGTACACTTATTTTCTGGATACGCCTCGTATTATTAATTATTTTAATATTAATAATTGTTTATTATTATTAATAATAATTAATATTATTTTAATATTATTGAGTGTACTAACATACTCGTATATTATTATTTAAATTATTATTTATTATTAAAAATAAAAAAAATATTATTTTTTTATTAAATTTAGAGAGATTTTCTTGAATTAAATTCCACATAACCATTTCCTAATCCCAAAAAAAATCGTTAACAAATTGTTAAAAAGCAATGAATAAAATCAACTTTTCATAGGAGCTAAGAAGTTTTACTTCTACCGCGCGAGGGTCTCACGCATCTGTTTTTTTTTTTAATTTTATTTTATTGAATATTTTTTAAATTCTATATGATGCTTTCATTGAATACAGTCAAATCTACATAGCCTCTTCAGTTAGTTGATCAACTTATATCCAGCGATCCTGGTTTCAATTCCAAATAATACAAAAGGGTCCCAGTTTGATACAAAAGTTATTGTGGTAACAAAACTCGCACGCGCTGGACTTGTTGCTATCCCGCTAGACTTAACACTCGTACGAGTGTTATGGCTTCACGTGCGGGTTAGTATTGCTAGTTTAAACACCTTAAAAATTATAACATAATGACCAGTATGGATCATTTAAAAAAAAATAGGAACCAACAAGAATCGAACACGAAACCACTAGATTGGCAGACAATAGTGTGCTCAAATAAGTCACGGATTAATATAATTTATTATATCAAATATCTTCGCTTACGCCTACAAAAAATTAATTTCATTTAATTCTGATGTAGAAAAAATATAATTTTCTCCGCAAACGAATCCTAAGGCACCTCAGTATAGTTGGGAAGACTTCATCTCAGCTTTGGACCAAAATTACTTAATTTCAGGGGCAAGCAAATTCCAACCTCACCCGTGTCAATCTCCCTGCCTAATATTCTGGCCTTCGTCGAAAAAAGTTTTATTTTTAAATTGATATTTTACTAATTCAGTTTCTTGCGTACTTTTTTAAATGACAAAACTTCAATTTTCAAATCCCTTTATTATTTTTTTGGGTAATGGGTATTGAGTTTTCTTTGATCAATTTTTTTTCACTCTTAAAACCATTCACGTAAGACTTTATTACATTTATTTCTAAAGCGTCATTTAGAAACCAAAGTTAAGCTGAATATGTCATATTTAAAAACTTATTTTTTTCCTTTAAATCGTTCTTGAGTTTTATGACAATTGGGTTGTATATCACATATTATAATCTGCGAAGAGAATAAGATAACATATTGTTTATAGTTAAGGCATTTTAACGTTGTGCAGGTTTAAAGACATTGTAATTTGTTTTATCAAACACTGTTTATTCCACTTTTTGTAACGGTATAACCCTTCCGGTTTCAAGGCTTTCACCTCATCTTCAGGGGAGCACAAACAAGATTCTGGTCTTGTTTTTGCTCCCCTGAAGAAGCGGTGAAAGTCTTGATATCGGTAGGGTTATACCGTTACAAAAAGTGGAATAAACAGTGTTTGATAAAACTTACAAAAAATAAGAAAAGAGTTCACAACAGTATTTAAGTAACAATTTTGATCTATGGGAGTGAAACATGGACGTAAAAAAAGCTGAAAAGAGCCGAATTAATGCATGCATTGAGAAAATATGTACAATAGTCTTGTTTGTGCTCCCTTGAAGATGAGGTGAAAGCCTTGAAATCGGCAGGGTTATACCGTTACAAAAAAGTGGAATAAACAGTGTTTGTGATAAAACAAATTACAAAGAATGAGACAACAGTTCACAACAGTATTTAAGTAACAATTTTGATGTATGGGAGCGAAACGTGGACGTAGAAAAAAGCTGAAAAGCGCCGAATAAATGCATGCATTGAGAAAATATATACAAAAGTCTTGTTTGTGCTCCCTTGAAGATGAGGTGAAAGCCTTGAAACCGGTAGGGTTATAATACCGTTACAAAAAGTGGAATAATAAATGCATGCATTAAGAAAAATATAAATGGTAACAATGTATGATAAAGTACGACATGACGTGATAAGAGATGATTGTGAACATAGAGCTAATGGGTTGAATAAGTGGAAGAAATACTCTTAGATGGTTTGGGTTTGTGGAATCAATGAATGAAGGAATACTAAAAAAATAAACAATTAGTTCAAATTTGAGTGAAAGACACGATAAAGATAGGTCAAAGAAAGTATGGCTAAATCAACTGAGTGATATTTTGAAAGAAAAAATTGTAAATCGTCAGAGAAATCGAGGGAGTTTTGTGATAACGTGTATGGATATAGAGAAGAGGTGAAAGATGTGTGTCGTTATAGGAAAGTCTGGTGCTCAGTCCTTTTTGCCTATACTAACAGGGTATTGTACTCTTCCATTAAAATAGATATATTTTATTGTACATTAATTCACCCAAAACAATTAGTTCTTGCCTTTTCTTAAGGAAATATTTTTATTTGTGTTTATTTAATTTTACAGCATAATATGTAAAACAATTAGCATAAAGGAAATTAATACCAAATTAAAAATATGATTGTCACGAAAATTAAAAACCAACTTGTAGATAAAAATAATAAGGCAAATAAATATAAATCATGGAACCAAATGACAGCCTCCTTGACCTGGTTGGTAAGATAGTTGTTTTCTAGCCCAGAGATTGTGAGTTCATTCCCGTGGTACCCAGATTTTTCGGATTTAGGTGGAGTATAGAATATGTTAAGAGTATTAATATCAACACCTATCAAATAATCGTCTTCTAGTACTTCTTAAATTTGCCTATGCAAACCATATATTGAACACTTTTGAGAAAACGTACTGACGTAAGACTTGTTTAACACACATTTCTACCACATATTTACCTTACTTTTGTCCCTTTTTTGTCATCAACATCAATGATAAATATATATAAATCAGATAAAAAATACGCCATTGAAAAACGATATAATCGATGCTTTATATTCTCTTTAGTAACAGCTGAAAAATTGGCTCTTTTCAAGAACATTTTATTTCGAAATCATAATCTATGAAATTATTGTAAATAGTTCAGTTTATCGTTCTCTTTCAGGCATAAACTTAATTCAGTTGGCTGAATCCTCAGAATCAGTCTGTCATATCAAAGCCATGACATTGATACAATGATATGTGGTAATATTCGTCGGATTGCTTTAGCATACATTCCTCTACTGAGGAGGCGTTCATTTCAACCCCTAACATAAATATGTTACGGTTATTGGATTTTGGATGGTAATTTCGAAATTGTATTTTGGAACTATTGATATTTGAAAGCTTTCTTTTAATAACGTACTTTGTAATACAGGGTTAAGTGTAAAACAGTGTTAAGGGTTAAGGTTCTAAGTGTGCCAGTCTTGGTAATTTTTGTAACTTGGAAGCATGTTCACATCGGATGGCCGCACGAAGCGCAATATTGAAAAGTGAGTAGCAGCAGGCAATAGAGTGAATGGTAGATTATGCAAAGTGTTTACTGAAATGCTGGCTGCTCATAATATAACCGTGTTCCCAACATTATAATATGCAAACGAAACTTGTGCATAATTAAAAAGTTATAAAAATGATATTATATACTCAATAGTTGTAGCGTATTGAGTAGAATGTGCGGTAAAACAATGTATAACAGAAATAAAAATGAAGACATTAAGAAAGAAGTTGCAGTGATTATGAAGAAGAAAGGAACATTAATATGTTTCGGCCAACTAAAAAAAAAAATTTTTTCAAAAATATTTTTAACAAGTAATATAGAAGGTAGGTTAACTTTGAGAAGTCAAATAACATGGTACAGTACCTGGCGGTAAGTAATACGCATCGGGCTTAAGAAAGAGACTGTCAGTCATAATCGGCTAACTTCGGATTTGTAGAGCGTCGTCTTTGTCCGTAGAACGCTTGACAACGACTGACAAATCGCGACGGAACACGTATATGAATGACAGAGACGACGTTCTACAAAGCCGAAGTTAGCCGATTATGGCCGACAGTCTCTTTCTTGAGCCCGATGTGTATTACTTACCGCCGGGTACTGTACAGACAAGTAAATTCAATTCAAATAGAGGGAAGAGTGAACAGTCTTTGTAATGCGAAAGTATGTGATACGAGAGTACGAGATACGAAAGTACGAGATGTGAGAGTAACGTGAAACAAGCGATAAGTACGTGCCAGGATAGAATTAGGTGGATATATTTTCTCGTCTGTCTTCTTAATGGGGGCTTGACATGATGATGATTTTAACTAAAATTTCTATTATTTTAGTCTGTGAAGACAGACACATGCCATCCTTAAGAAAGTTTTAATTTTAAATATCTTCCACACATATATACCATCGCGACATCTCCCTATGGGGGGTGGCAGTGAGGACAAAGCACCAGACTTTCCTTTGCTTCTTCTACATAAGTACAATTTCTATGATGGATCCGACTTTTTACGTTTTTTTTCTTTCAAATTACCATTTACTTGATCCAACCATAATTTCTTTGGTATTAATCTACCACACCTTCCACTACCATTTATACTATACATATTTCTTTGGTATATTAATCCACCGCACCTTCCACTACCATTTGTACTATACATATTTATTTGGTATTAATCTACCACACCTTCCACTATCATTTATACTATACATATTTTTTTGGTATTAATCTACTACACCTTCCACTACCATTTATACTTTACATATTTTTTTGATATTAATCTATCACACCTTCTACTACCATTTGTACTATACATATTTCTTTGGTATTAATCTACCACACCTTTCACTACCATTTGTACTATACATATTTCTTTGGTATTCATCTACCACAGCTTCCACTAGCATCTGTACTTTACATATTTCTTTGGTATTAATCTACCACACCTTTCACTACCATTTGTACTGTATATTTATTTTTAAAATTTCTCTTCATAAATTTGTTCTACGAGTATATACCCAAAATATATCAGAAATTAAATTAAACCAAATATTTTTTTAAGAATTATTAAAATATTCCAAATGCGACATCTCGATGGAAAAATATTCCAAATGCGACATCTCGACGGCAAAATATTCCAAATGCGACATCTCGACGGAAAAATATTCCAAATGCGACATCTCGACGGAAAAATATTCCAAATGCGACATCTCGACGGAAAAAAAACCCTTCCCTGTTATGTTCGGGATGCTGCAATAATCGCCAATGCGAATACAACGTGGACGAAAAAGTGATAACATTTTTAACTCGTAACCTCAAATATGAAAATATTTTATTTTTGTATTTAAGGTTAAGAGCATCACGAGATGTGATATTTCATATTTTCTTTAAAATTTATATTTAAATATTTTACTCGATCATATTTTTTGTATTTTATAAATAATTATATATTTAATATAAAAAATATGATGTTCGAATAAAATATGGCAACAGTGAGATACTCAAATATATTATCAGATGTCACGAATTTTTTTTTTTAAATATTGTTCTATTTGACTCACAAACTGGCCTTATCAATGAATAATGAAATCATAAGTGAGAGTCGTGGGAAGAGGACAACAGTGAAAAGTATGACTGAACCGATTGAATGGAATTTTCATATAAGAAAAGGTTATGATTAAGAGGAACAGAGTGACCTGTTTGAGAAAATATATGAATGTGGAGGATGTTTTAGCGGATGTCTTAGTAGGACGTGCTGATGGTTATGATTGTTGTTTGGTATTTAAATAAAATACCTCGATTAGCAATGCGGAAAGTGAGAGTGAATAATCAATGAATAGTAAACAGCGATGAATGGTCAAGTGATTAATAATAAGTGATTCTTTATTTATCGATAAGTAGGTATATATACATATTCAGAACGGGGCGCGTGAGTGCGTCCGCAATATATTTTTATCTCACTCCTGCGCGTGCAGAGGTAGTCGCAGACGTTGCGAATAATATAGTGGGTAGATAATTTGTTGACGAAAACGGTGAGACAGCGCGATGCGTTCTCTTTCTACTGTGGAATGTAACGTAAATAGTATTTGCGGGTAAACAATATTAATGTTCTGGTATGCGACCTTTGGGCATGTCCGAAGGTCGGTTCGTCGGTCGTTGACCGTGCGTGTTGACAATATTCAGGGACGACGGTAGTCCCTACAATGTGAAGGAAGTGTGTCATGATTAGAAAGTTCGGCGCTCTGTCTTCTATGCCTAGCTCAACAGGGAAATGGCGTGACAGTGTGTTTACTCGTATATACAAATAAACACTTATGCAAGCAAACTGTATCAGAAAACAATTGCACGCCCAAGTTGGTAAGACGCCTCTCTTCGATTACCGTTGGAATTCGATTTAGATTTAAAGGGTTTCAGTTTGATTTTCTATTAAGGCGTCTTTATCAGGTTTAACATTGCCTTACTGTGCTAAAAAAATTCGCCAGCCACGGTGCTGGATGCTAAGCGTCCAATTAAAAATGTATGTTTTTAATTAAAATTATGCAAAATCTGCTAGGTTATTTTTTGTAATTAGCTATAAAAAATAATTTTATTATGTATTAAAACGTCAAAAAATCAAATAAATTATAAGTCTTGGTCACTCGCTATCCATCACAGGGTGATAAGAGTTAAAGAGATTTCTAAATAGCTATAAGTCTCTTGGATTATACTGTTAACAACGAAAGGGTGATACAATCTAATGCATTTAAACGTTAACATTTGACTATTTCGTAAAATGAAACAAAAAAAATTAAATTCAAGTTATGAATTAAAATGCAATGCACGGAAGAGTTTTTTTTAAATTATTTGGTTCAATTTACTTATTTTTCTTGGCTTTCCGTTTCCTTTATCTTTGTAAACAAGTAACTGTTAAAATTGATACAGATATATGCTGTTTATCTATAATAATAAACAGGCATGTACGTGTATAGTAAATCTGTCTCTCTTTTTCTTGGATAATGGCCGTGAAATCACTAAATTAAAACAGTATATGCCACTTTCAAGTTATGAGACCACAGAAGTTCTTTGTCTTCTCTAGAATAATGGCCGTGAACATGAAGAGGTACACGCCAGTATCACATGATGGACCATAGAAGTTGCCATTATAATAATTTTTAATAAAGAATATAAGTTACGAACAAATATTTAAAAAGTATTCAAAATAGATATCACTATAGGTATAATTTTGTTAAAGGCAAGTTTTTATGATTTAGACAACAAAAAAAACAATATTTTTTAAACTGTAAAACCAATCTTCCAAATAACGACGACCTTCGTCGTCAAGTTGGCAAGAAATCACAACAAATCCCACTGGAACTCATATTTATTAAAAAATATTCCAGTCTGGTTTTCCCTTAAGACTACTTTATCATCTTTCTAGTTGGTTGTAAGAGATTGCCACATGGCTGTCAGGTTGAACTGTAAACAACGAAAGTAAAAATTAATACAATAAATTACATAATTGAGTACAGAATTTTTTTATTATCTTTACCATTCATTCAACTCATATAAAATCTTCATAATTTTGATGAATCGATGTTCGAAAAACAAACTTTGGGGTTCTCAAACCGTTATAATGGAGAAGTTATTTTCTTTCGTTTTCAACTTTTTTAAACAAACATTATTTTCTTCTGTTTTTCTTTGTACTTTTCAGAAGCGTCGACACCTTATCAAAGTGAAAAGTTTACCTAAAAATGTCAGTTCAAGGATAAAAAAGTTTTCGAGTTGTAATACAATTATTTTTTTTCTTATATGTTTACGAAGTTCATATTTAAATAACTCTCATTGACAAACAATTTAGCAAACAACTTTCAAAGTATTATTTCAAAAAATTTTAAACTTTGTCAATAAAATGCTTTTTGAAACCCAAAGTGCAATAAATCTGCAAAAAAATATTATAAGTCTTGAAGTCACCTACCAGTCTTCACCTTTTTCAATATATCAACTAACAGCATTTTATTACTAAACTCCATTACTTACAAATGTTCATACATGTTAAGGAGGTTATAACGTTTTATGCCGTAATCAACGTCAATGCGTTTCTACTACACTTTTGTCTTGATTCATTTTAATTCTAGCAATTTTAAACCAAAAAATTTGCATTTTGAAAGTCAAAAGAAATAACATTCATTTATACTTAAAAAATATTGACGCAAAATATTGAAATTTTGCCAAATTTGTAGTTTATGACGAAAAACACGAAAACTCGTAGAACAAACAATATTTCTGTAATGATTTTGGACATATATTCATAAATAACTCGAAAACTCGAAGAACAAACCGGAAACTCGTAGAACAAACAATAATTGTGGGATGATTTTGTACATATATTCTTAAACTTGGTCGTCAATGGCAGTTTTTCGAGTGAAAAGTGTGAAATTTCCGTGTATTACTAACAAATGTTCATACATATTTTAGGAAGTTTTAACATTTTATGTGATAATCAACATCAACGCGTTTCTTCTAGTACACTCAAGTCTTGATTCAATATAATTCTAGCAATTCAATACCAAAAAATTGATATTTTGATAGTCGAAAGTAATAACATTCATTTATACTTGAAAATATTCTCGCAAAACATATTGAAATTTTGCAAAATTAGACGTTTAGCACGAAAAACACGAAAATTTGTAGAACAAACAATAATTGTGGGATGATTTTGTACATATATTCTTAAACTTGGTCGTCAATGGCAGTTTTTCGAGTGAAAAGTGTGAAATTTCCGTGTATTACTAACAAATGTTCATACATATTTAGGAGGTTTTAATGTTTTATGTCATAATCAACGGTCAACGCGTTTCTAGAACACTTTTGTCTTGATTCATTATAATTCTAGATCTTGATTCATTATATTACTAAAAATTTGGTCTTTTGAAAGTCAAAAAAAATTACATTCATTTATTATACTTGAAAATTTTGTCGCTAAATATTGAAATTTTGCAAAATAAGACGTTAAGGACGAAAAACCCGAAAACTCGTTAAACAAACAATAATTGTGTGACGATTTTGTACATCCATTCTTAAACTTGGTCGTCAATGGCAGTTTTTCGAGTGAAAAGTGTGAAATTTCCGTGTATTACTAACAAATGTTCATACATATTAAGGTTTTAATGTTTTATGTCATAATCAACGTCAACGGGTTTCTGGTACACTTTTGTCTTGATTCATTTTAATTCTAGCAATTCTATACTAAAAATTTGGTATTTTGAAAGTCAAAAGTAATTTAATTCATTTATACATGAAAATATTCTCGCAAAACATATTGAAATTTTGAAAATTAGACGTTTAGCACGAAAAACACGAAAACTCGTTGAACAAACAATAATTGTGTGATAATTTTATACATCCATTCTTAAACTTGGTCGTCAATGGCAGTTTTTCGAGTGAAAAGTGCTAAATTTCCGTGTATTACTAACAAATGTTCAGACATATTTAGGAGGTTTTAACATTTTATGTCATAATCAACGGGCAACGCGTTTCTAGTACTTTTTTGTCTTGATTCATTATAATTCTAGCAATAATATACCAAAAAATTGGTATTATGAAAGTCAAAAAAAATTACATTCATTTATACTTGAAAATTTTGTCGCTAAATATTAAAATTTTGCAAAATTAGACGTTTACGACGAAAAACACGAAAACTCGTTGAACAAACAATAATTGTGTGATGATTTTGTACAAACATTCTAAAACTTGGTCGTCAATGGCAGTTTTTGAGTGAAAAGTGGGAAATTTCCGTGTATTACTAACAAATGTTGATACATATTTAGGAGGCTTTAACATTTTATGTCATAATCAACGGTCAACGTGTTTCTTGTACACTTTTGTCTTGATTTATTATAATTCTAGCAATTCTATACTAAAAATTTGGTCTTCTGAAAGTAAAAAAAATTACATTCCTCTGTCGCTAAATATTGAAATTTTGCAAAATAAGACGTTTAGGACGAAAAACACGAAAACTCGTTGAACAAACAATATTTCCGTGATGATTTTGTACATATATTCTTAAACTTGATCGTCAATGGCAGTTTTTCGAGTGAAAAGTGTGAAATTTCCGTGTATTACTAAAAAATGTTCAAACATATTTAGGAGGTTTTAACATTTTATGTGATAATCAACATCAACGCGTTTCTAGTACACGTTTGTCTTGATTCATAATAATTCTAGCAATTCTATACTAAAAATTTGGTCTTTTGAAAGTAAAAAAAATTACATTCATTAGTCGCTAAATATTGAAATTTTGCAAAATAAGACGTTTAGGACGAAAAACACGAAAACTCGTTGAACAAACAATATTTCCGTGATGATTTTGTACATATATTCTAAAACTTGGTCGTCAATGGCAGTTTTTCGAGTGAAAAGTGTGAAATTTCCGTGTATTACTAACAAATGTTCATACATATTTTAGGAAGTTTTAACATTTTATGTGATAATCAACATCAACGCGTTTCTTCTAGTACACTCAAGTCTTGATTCAATATAATTCTAGCAATTTAATACCAAAAAATTGATATTTTGATAGTCAAAAGTAATTTAATTCATTTATACTTGAAAATATTCTCGCAAAACATATTGAAATTTTGCAAAATTAGACGTTTAGCACGAAAAACACGAAAACTCGTTGAACAAACAATAATTGTGTGATGATTTTGTACATCCATTCTTAAACTTGGTCGTCAATGGCAGTTTTTCGAGTGAAAAGTGTGAAATTTCCGTGTATTACTAACAAATGTTCAGACATATTTAGGAGGTTTTAACATTTTATGTCATAATCAACGGGCAACGCGTTTCTAGTACACTTTAGTCTTGATTCATTATAATTCTAGCAATTATATACCAAAAAATTGGTCTTATGAAAGTCAAAAAAAATTACATTCATTTATACTTGAAAATTTTGTCGCTAAATATTGAAATTTTGCAAAATTAGACGTTAACGACGAAAAACACGAAAACTCGTTGAACAAACAATAATTGTGTGATGATTTTGTACAAACATTCTAAAACTTGGTCGTCAATGGCAGTTTTTGAGTGAAAAGTGGGAAATTTCCGTGTATTACTAACAAATGTTGATACATATTTAGGAGGCTTTAACATTTTATGTCATAATCAACGGTCAACGTGTTTCTTGTACACTTTTGTCTTGATTTATTATAATTCTAGCAATTCTAAACTAAAAATTTGGTCTTTTGAAAGTCAAAAAAAATTACATTCATTTATTATACTTGAAAATTTTGTCGCTAAATACTGAAAATTTGCAAAATTAGACGTTAAGAACGAAAAACACGAAAACTCGTTGAACAAACAATATTTCCGTGATGATTTTGTACATATATTCTTAAACTTGATCGTCAATGGCAGTTTTTCGAGTGAAAAGTGTGAAATTTTCGTGTATTACTAACAAATGTTCATACATATTTAGGTTTTAATGTTTTATGTCATAATCAACGTCATCGGGTTTCTAGTACACTTTTGTCTTGATTCATTTTAATTCTAGCAATTCTATACTAAAAATTTGGTATTTTGAAAGTCAAAAGTAATTAAATTCATTTATACTTGAAAATATTCTCGCAAAACATATTGAAATTTTGCAAAATTAGACGTTTACGACGAAAAACCCGAAAACTCGTAGAACAAACAATAATTGTTTGATGATTTTGTACATACATTCCTTAAACTTGGTCGTCATTGGCAGTTTTTGAGTGAAAAGTGGGAAATTTCCGTGTATTACTAACAAATGTTGATACATATTTAGGAGGTTTTAACATTTTATGTCATAATCAACGGTCAACGTGTTTCTTGTACACTTTTGTCTTGATTCATTTTAATTCTAGCAATTCTATACTAAAAATTTGGTCTTTTAAAAGTCAAAAAAAAATTACATTCATTTATTATACTTGAAAATTTTGTCGCTAAATACTGAAAATTTGCAAAATTAGACGTTTTGGACGAAAAACACGAAAACTCGTTGAACAAACCATATTTCCGTGATGATTTTGTACATATATTCTTAAACTTGATCGTCAATGGCAGTTTTTCGAGTGAAAAGTGTGAAATTTCCGTGTATTACTAACAAATGTTCATACATATTTAGGTTTTAATGTTTTATGTCATAATCAACGTCAACGGGTTTCTAGTACACTTTTGTCTTGATTCATTTTAATTCTAGCAATTCTATACTAAAAATTTGGTATTTTGAAAGTCAAAAGTAATTAAATTCATTTATACTTGAAAATATTCTCGCAAAACATATTGAAATTTTAAAAATTAGACGTTTACGGCGAAAACCCCGAACACTCGTAGAACAAACAATAATTGTGTGATGATTTTGTACATACATTCTTAAACTTGGTTGTCAATGGCAGTTTTTCGAGAGAAAAGTGTGAAATTTCCGTGTATTACTAACAAATGTTCAGACATATTTAGGAGGTTTTAACATTTTATATCCTAATCAACGGGCAACGCGTTTCTAGTACACTTTTGTCTTGATTCATTATAATTCTAGCAATTATATACCAAAAAATTGGTATTATGAAATTCGAAAAAAATTACATTCATTTATACTTGAAAATTTTGTCGCTAAATATTGAAATTTTGCAAAATTTGACGTTTAGGACGAAAAACACGAAAACTTGTAGAACAAACAATATTTCCGTGATGATTTTGTACATATATTCTTAAACTTGGTCGTCACTGCAGTTTTTGAGTGAAAAGTGGGAAATTTCCGTGTATTTCTAACAAATGTTGATACATATTTAGGAGGTTTTAACATTTTATGTCATAATCAACGGTCAACGTGTTTCTTGTACACTTTTGTCTTGATTCATTTTAATTCTAGCAATTCTATACTAAAAATTTGGTCTTTTAAAAGTCAAAAAAAAATTACATTCATTTATTATACTTGAAAATTTTGTCGCTAAATACTGAAAATTGGCCAAATTAGACGTTTTGGACGAAAAACACGAAAACTCGTTGAACAAACCATATTTCCGTGATGATTTTGTACATATATTCTTAAACTTGATCGTCAATGGCAGTTTTTCGAGTGAAAAGTGTGAAATTTCCGTGTATTACTAACAAATGTTCATACATATTTAAGTTTTAATGTTTTATGTCATAATCAACGTCAACGGGTTTCTAGTACACTTTTGTCTTGATTCATTTTAATTCTAGCAATTCTATACTAAAAATTTGGTATTTTGAAAGTCAAAAGTAATTAAATTCATTTATACTTGAAAATATTCTCGCAAAACATATTGAAATTTTAAAAATTAGACGTTTACGGCGAAAACCCCGAACACTCGTAGAACAAACAATAATTGTGTGATGATTTTGTACATACATTCTTAAACTTGGTTGTCAATGGCAGTTTTTCGAGAGAAAAGTGTGAAATTTCCGTGTATTACTAACAAATGTTCAGACATATTTAGGAGGTTTTAACATTTTATGTCCTAATCAACGGGCAACGCGTTTCTAGTACACTTTTGTCTTGATTCATTATAATTCTAGCAATTATATACCAAAAAATTGGTATTATGAAATTCGAAAAAAATTACATTCATTTATACTTGAAAATTTTGTCGCTAAATATTGAAATTTTGCAAAATTTGACGTTTAGGACGAAAAACACGAAAACTTGTAGAACAAACAATATTTCCGTGATGATTTTGTACATATATTCTTAAAATTGGTCGTCACTGCAGTTTTTGAGTGAAAAGTGGGAAATTTCCGTGTATTACTAACAAATGTTGATACATATTTAGGAGGTTTTAACATTTTATGTCATAATCAACGGTCAACGTGTTTCTTGTACACTTTTGTCTTGATTCATTTTAATTCTAGCAATTCTATACAAAAATTTGGTCTTTTAAAAGTCAAAAAAAAATTACATTCATTTATTATACTTGAAAATTTTGTCGCTAAATACTGAAAATTGGCAAAATTAGACGTTTTGGGCGAAAAACACGAAAACTCGTTGAACAAACCATATTTCCGTGATGATTTTGTACATATATTCTTAAACTTGATCGTCAATGGCAGTTTTTCGAGTGAAAAGTGTGAAATTTCCGTGTATTACTAACAAATGTTCATACATATTTAGGTTTTAATGTTTTATGTCATAATCAACGTCAACGGGTTTCTAGTACACTTTTGTCTTGATTCATTTTAATTCTAGCAATTCTATACTAAAAATTTGGTATTTTGAAAGTCAAAAGTAATTAAATTCATTTATACTTGAAAATATTCTCGCAAAACATATTGAAATTTTGAAAATTAGACGTTTACGGCGAAAACCCCGAACACTCGTAGAACAAACAATAATTGTGTGATGATTTTGTACATACATTCTTAAACTTGGTTGTCAATGGCAGTTTTTCGAGAGAAAAGTGTGAAATTTCCGTGTATTACTAACAAATGTTCAGACATATTTAGGAGGTTTTAACATTTTATATCCTAATCAACGGGCAACGCGTTTCTAGTACACTTTTGTCTTGATTCATTATAATTCTAGCAATTATATACCAAAAAATTGGTATTATGAAATTCGAAAAAAATTACATTCATTTATACTTGAAAATTTTGTCGCTAAATATTGAAATTTTGCAAAATTAGACGTTTAGGACGAAAAACACGAAAACTTGTAGAACAAACAATATTTCCGTGATGATTTTGTACATATATTCTTAAACTTGGTCGTCACTGCAGTTTTTGAGTGAAAAGTGGGAAATTTCCGTGTATTTCTAACAAATGTTGATACATATTTAGGAGGTTTTAACATTTTATGTCATAATCAACGGTCAACGTGTTTCTTGTACACTTTTGTCTTGATTCATTTTAATTCTAGCAATTCTATACTAAAAATTTGGTCTTTTAAAAGTCAAAAAAAAATTACATTCATTTATTATACTTGAAAATTTTGTCGCTAAATACTGAAAATTGGCCAAATTAGACGTTTTGGACGAAAAACACGAAAACTCGTTGAACAAACCATATTTCCGTGATGATTTTGTACATATATTCTTAAACTTGATCGTCAATGGCAGTTTTTCGAGTGAAAAGTGTGAAATTTCCGTGTATTACTAACAAACGTTCATACATATTTAGGTTTTAATGTTTTATGTCATAATCAACGTCAACGGGTTTCTAGTACACTTTTGTCTTGATTCATTTTAATTCTAGCAATTCTATACTAAAAATTTGGTATTTTGAAAGTCAAAAGTAATTAAATTCATTTATACTTGAAAATATTCTCGCAAAACATATTGAAATTTTGAAAATTAGACGTTTACGGCGAAAACCCCGAACACTCGTAGAACAAACAATAATTGTGTGATGATTTTGTACATACATTCTTAAACTTGGTTGTCAATGGCAGTTTTTCGAGAGAAAAGTGTGAAATTTCCGTGTATTACTAACAAATGTTCAGACATATTTAGGAGGTTTTAACATTTTATGTCCTAATCAACGGGCAACGCGTTTCTAGTACACTTTTGTCTTGATTCATTATAATTCTAGCAATTCTTAACTAAAAATTTGGTCTTTTGAAAGTCAAAAAAAATTACAATAATTTATTCTTGAAAATTTTGTCACTAAATATTGAAATTTTGCAAAATAAGACGTTTAGGACGAAAAACACGAAAACTTGTAGAACAAACAATATTTCCGTGATGATTTTGTACATATATTCTTAAACTTGGTCGTCACTGCAGTTTTTGAGTGAAAAGTGGGAAATTTCCGTGTATTTCTAACAAATGTTGATACATATTTAGGAGGTTTTAACATTTTATGTCATAATCAACGGTCAACGTGTTTCTTGTACACTTTTGTCTTGATTCATTTTAATTCTAGCAATTCTATACTAAAAATTTGGTCTTTTAAAAGTCAAAAAAAAATTACATTCATTTATTATACTTGAAAATTTTGTCGCTAAATACTGAAAATTGGCAAAATTAGACGTTTTGGACGAAAAACACGAAAATTCGTTGAACAAACCATATTTCCGTGATGATTTTGTACATATATTCTTAAACTTGATCGTCAATGGCAGTTTTTCGAGTGAAAAGTGTGAAATTTCCGTGTATTACTAACAAATGTTCATACATATTTAAGTTTTAATGTTTTATGTCATAATCAACGTCAACGGGTTTCTAGTACACTTTTGTCTTGATTCATTTTAATTCTAGCAATTCTATACTAAAAATTTGGTATTTTGAAAGTCAAAAGTAATTAAATTCATTTATACTTGAAAATATTCTCGCAAAACATATTGAAATTTTAAAAATTAGACGTTTACGGCGAAAACCCCGAACACTCGTAGAACAAACAATAATTGTGTGATGATTTTGTACATACATTCTTAAACTTGGTTGTCAATGGCAGTTTTTCGAGAGAAAAGTGTGAAATTTCCGTGTATTACTAACAAATGTTCAGACATATTTAGGAGGTTTTAACATTTTATGTCCTAATCAACGGGCAACGCGTTTCTAGTATACTTTTGTCTTGATTCTTATAATTCTAGCAATTATATACCAAAAAATTGGTATTATGAAATTCGAAAAAAATTACATTCATTTATACTTGAAAATTTTGTCGCTAAATATTGAAATTTTGCAAAATTAGACGTTTAGGACGAAAAACACGAAAACTTGTAGAACAAACCATATTTCCGTGATGATTTTGTACATATATTCTTAAAATTGGTCGTCACTGAGTGAAAAGTGGGAAATTTCCGTGTATTACTAACAAATGTTGATACATATTTAGGAGGTTTTAACATTTTATGTCATAATCAACGGTCAACGTGTTTCTTGTACACTTTTGTCTTGATTCATTTTAATTCTAGCAATTCTATACTAAAAATTTGGTCTTTTAAAAGTCAAAAAAAAATTACATTCATTTATTATACTTGAAAATTTTGTCGCTAAATACTGAAAATTGGCAAAATTAGACGTTAACGACGAAAAACACGAAAACTCGTTGAACAAACCATATTTCCGTGATGATTTTGTACATATATTCTTAAACTTGATCGTCAATGGCAGTTTTTCGAGTGAAAAGTGTGAAATTTCCGTGTATTACTAACAAATGTTCATACATATTTAGGTTTTAATGTTTTATGTCATAATCAACGTCAACGGGTTTCTAGTACACTTTTGTCTTGATTCATTTTAATTCTAGCAATTCTATACTAAAAATTTGGTATTTTGAAAGTCAAAAGTAATTAAATTCATTTATACTTGAAAATATTCTCGCAAAACATATTGAAATTTTGAAAATTAGACGTTTACGGCGAAAACCCCGAACACTCGTAGAACAAACAATAATTGTGTGATGATTTTGTACATACATTCTTAAACTTGGTTTTCAATGGCAGTTTTTCGAGAGAAAAGTGTGAAATTTCCGTGTATTACTAACAAATGTTCAGACATATTTAGGAGGTTTTAACATTTTATGTCCTAATCAACGGTCAACGCGTTTCAAGTACACTTTTGTCTTGATTCATTATAATTCTAGCAATTCTTAACTAAAAATTTGGTCTTTTGAAAGTCAAAAAAAATTACATTAATTTATACTTGAAAATTTTGTCACTAAATATTGAAATTTTGCAAAATAAGACGTTTAGGACGAAAAACACGAAAACTTGTAGAACAAACAATATTTCCGTGATGATTTTGTACATATATTCTTAAACTTGGTCGTCACTGCAGTTTTTGAGTGAAAAGTGGGAAATTTCCGTGTATTACTAACAAATGTTGATACATATTTAGGAGGTTTTAACATTTTATGTCATAATCAACGGTCAACGTGTTTCTTGTACACTTTTGTCTTGATTCATTTTAATTCTAGCAATTCTATACTAAAAATTTGGTCTTTTAAAAGTCAAAAAAAAATTACATTCATTTATTATACTTGAAAATTTTGTCGCTAAATACTGAAAATTGGCAAAATTAGACGTTAACGACGAAAAACACGAAAACTCGTTGAACAAACCATATTTCCGTGATGATTTTGTACATATATTCTTAAACTTGATCGTCAATGGCAGTTTTTCGAGTGAAAAGTGTGAAATTTCCGTGTATTACTAACAAATGTTCATACATATTTAGGTTTTAATGTTTTATGTCATAATCAACGTCAACGGGTTTCTAGTACACTTTTGTCTTGATTCATTTTAATTCTAGCAATTCTATACTAAAAATTTGGTATTTTGAGAGTCAAAAGTAATTAAATTCATTTATACTTGAAAATATTCTCGCAAAACATATTGAAATTTTGAAAATTAGACGTTTACGGCGAAAACCCCGAACACTCGTAGAACAAACAATAATTGTGTGATGATTTTGTACATACATTCTTAAACTTGGTTGTCAATGGCAGTTTTTCGAGTCAAAAGTGTCAAATTTCCGTGTATTACTAATAATTTCCGTGTTCATACATATTTAAGAGGTTTTAACATTTTTTGACATAATCAACGCCAACGCGTTTCAAGTACACTTTTGTCTTGATTTATTATAACTCTAGCAATTTTATACCAAAAATTTGATATTTTGATAGTCAAAAGTAAGAACATTCATTTATTCTTGAAAATTTTGTCGCTAAATATTGAAATTTTGCATAATTAGACGTTTAGGACGAAAAAAACAAAAACTCGTAGAACAAACAATAATTGTGTGATGATTTTGTACATATATTCTTAAACTTAATCGTCAATAGCAGTTTTTCGAGTCAAAAGTGTCAAATTTCAAAAGTAAGAACATTCATTTATTCTTGAAAATTTTGTCGCTAAATATTGAAATTTTGCATAATTAGACGTTTAGGACGAAAAAAACAAAAACTCGTAGAACAAACAATAATTGTGTGATGATTTTGTACATTTATTCTTAAACTTAATCGTCAATAGCAGTTTTTCGAGTGAAAAGTGGGAAATTTCCGTGTATTACTAACAAATGTTCAGACATATTTAGGAGGTTTTAACATTTTATGTCCTAATCAACGGTCAACGCGTTTCTAGTACACTATTGTCTTGATTCATTATAATTCTAGCAATTCTTAACTAAAAATTTGGTCTTTTGAAAGTCAAAAAAAATTACATTAATTTATACTTGAAAATTTTGTCACTAAATATTGAAATTTTGCAAAATAAGACGTTTAGGACGAAAAACACGAAAACTCGTAGAACAAACAATAATTGTGTGATGATTTTGTACACATATATTCTTAAACTTAATCGTCAATAGCAGTTTTTCGAGTGAAAAGTGTGAAATTTCCGTGTATTACTAACAAATGTTCAGACATATTTAGGAGGTTTTAACATTTTATGTCCTAATCAACGGGCAACGCGTTTCTAGTACACTTTTGTCTTGAATCATTATAATTCTAGCAATTCTTAACTAAAAATTTGGTATTTTGAAAGTCAAAAAAATTACATTAATTTATACTTGAAAATTTTGTTGCTAAATATTGAAATTTTGCAAAATAAGACGTTTAGGACGAAAAACACGAAAACTCGTTGAACAAATAATATTAATGAAAAGATTTTGTACATATATATGTTAATCTTGGTCGTGAATGGCAGTTTTTCGAGTCAAATGTGTCAAATTTCCGTGTATTACTAATAATTTCCGTGTTCATACATATTTAAGAGGTTTTAACATTTTTTGACATAATCAACGCCAACGCGTTTCAAGTACACTTTTGTCTTGATTTATTATAATTCTAGCAATTCTATACCAAAAATTTGATATTTTGATAGTCAAAAGTAAGAACATTCATTTATTCTTGAAAATTTTGTCGCTAAATATTGAAATTTTGCATAATTAGACGTTTGGGACGAAAAAAAACAAAAACTCGTAGAACAAACAATAATTGTGTGATGATTTTGTACATATATTCTTAAACTTAATCGTCAATAGCAGTTTTTCGAGTCAAAAGTGTCAAATTTCAAAAGTAAGAACATTCATTTATTCTTGAAAATTTTGTCGCTAAATATTGAAATTTTGCATAATTAGACGTTTAGGACGAAAAAAACAAAAACTCGTAGAACAAACAATAATTGTGTGATGATTTTGTACATTTATTCTTAAACTTAATCGTCAATAGCAGTTTTTCGAGTGAAAAGTGGGAAATTTCCGTGTATTACTAACAAATGTTCAGACATATTTAGGAGGTTTTAACATTTTATGTCCTAATCAACGGTCAACGCGTTTCTAGTACACTATTGTCTTGATTCATTATAATTCTAGCAATTCTTAACTAAAAATTTGGTCTTTTGAAAGTCAAAAAAAATTACATTAATTTATACTTGAAAATTTTGTCACTAAATATTGAAATTTTGCAAAATAAGACGTTTAGGACGAAAAACACGAAAACTCCTAGAACAAACAATAATTGTGTGATGATTTTGTACACATATATTCTTAAACTTAATCGTCAATAGCAGTTTTTCGAGTGAAAAGTGTGAAATTTCCGTGTATTACTAACAAATGTTCAGACATATTTAGGAGGTTTTAACATTTTATGTCCTAATCAACGGGCAACGCGTTTCTAGTACACTTTTGTCTTGAATCATTATAATTCTAGCAATTCTTAACTAAAAATTTGGTATTTTGAAAGTCAAAAAAATTACATTAATTTATACTTGAAAATTTTGTTGCTAAATATTGAAATTTTGCAAAATAAGACGTTTAGGACGAAAAACACGAAAACTCGTTAAACAAATAATATTAATGAAAAGATTTTGTACATATATATGTTAATCTTGGTCGTGAATGGCAGTTTTTCGAGTCAAAAGTGTCAAATTTCAAAAGTAAGAACATTCATTTATTCTTGAAAATTTTGTCGCTAAATATTGAAATTTTGCATAATTAGACGTTTAGGACGAAAAAAACAAAAACTCGTAGAACAAACAATAATTGTGTGATGATTTTGTACATTTATTCTTAAACTTAATCGTCAATAGCAGTTTTTCGAGTGAAAAGTGGGAAATTTCCGTGTATTACTAACAAATGTTCAGACATATTTAGGAGGTTTTAACATTTTATGTCCTAATCAACGGTCAACGCGTTTCTAGTACACTATTGTCTTGATTCATTATAATTCTAGCAATTCTTAACTAAAAATTTGGTCTTTTGAAAGTCAAAAAAAATTACATTAATTTATACTTGAAAATTTTGTCACTAAATATTGAAATTTTGCAAAATAAGACGTTTAGGACGAAAAACACGAAAACTCGTTGAACAAATAATATTAATGAAAAGATTTTGTACATATATATGTTAATCTTGGTCGTGAATGGCAGTTTTTCGAGTCAAATGTGTCAAATTTCCGTGTATTACTAATAATTTCCGTGTTCATACATATTTAAGAGGTTTTAACATTTTTTGACATAATCAACGCCAACGCGTTTCAAGTACACTTTTGTCTTGATTTATTATAATTCTAGCAATTCTATACCAAAAATTTGATATTTTGATAGTCAAAAGTAAGAACATTCATTTATTCTTGAAAATTTTGTCGCTAAATATTGAAATTTTGCATAATTAGACGTTTAGGACGAAAAAAACAAAAACTCGTAGAACAAACAATAATTGTGTGATGATTTTGTACATATATTCTTAAACTTAATCGTCAATAGCAGTTTTTCGAGTCAAAAGTGTCAAATTTCAAAAGTAAGAACATTCATTTATTCTTGAAAATTTTGTCGCTAAATATTGAAATTTTGCATAATTAGACGTTTAGGACGAAAAAAACAAAAACTCGTAGAACAAACAATAATTGTGTGATGATTTTGTACATTTATTCTTAAACTTAATCGTCAATAGCAGTTTTTCGAGTGAAAAGTGGGAAATTTCCGTGTATTACTAACAAATGTTCAGACATATTTAGGAGGTTTTAACATTTTATGTCCTAATCAACGGTCAACGCGTTTCTAGTACACTATTGTCTTGATTCATTATAATTCTAGCAATTCTTAACTAAAAATTTGGTCTTTTGAAAGTCAAAAAAAATTACATTAATTTATACTTGAAAATTTTGTCACTAAATATTGAAATTTTGCAAAATAAGACGTTTAGGACGAAAAACACGAAAACTCCTAGAACAAACAATAATTGTGTGATGATTTTGTACACATATATTCTTAAACTTAATCGTCAATAGCAGTTTTTCGAGTGAAAAGTGTGAAATTTCCGTGTATTACTAACAAATGTTCAGACATATTTAGGAGGTTTTAACATTTTATGTCCTAATCAACGGGCAACGCGTTTCTAGTACACTTTTGTCTTGAATCATTATAATTCTAGCAATTCTTAACTAAAAATTTGGTATTTTGAAAGTCAAAAAAATTACATTAATTTATACTTGAAAATTTTGTTGCTAAATATTGAAATTTTGCAAAATAAGACGTTAAGGACGAAAAACACGAAAACTCGTTAAACAAATAATATTAATGAAAAGATTTTGTACATATATATGTTAATCTTGGTCGTGAATGGCAGTTTTTCGAGTCAAAAGTGTCAAATTTCAAAAGTAAGAACATTCATTTATTCTTGAAAATTTTGTCGCTAAATATTGAAATTTTGCATAATTAGACGTTTAGGACGAAAAAAACAAAAACTCGTAGAACAAACAATAATTGTGTGATGATTTTGTACATTTATTCTTAAACTTAATCGTCAATAGCAGTTTTTCGAGTGAAAAGTGGGAAATTTCCGTGTATTACTAACAAATGTTCAGACATATTTAGGAGGTTTTAACATTTTATGTCCTAATCAACGGTCAACGCGTTTCTAGTACACTATTGTCTTGATTCATTATAATTCTAGCAATTCTTAACTAAAAATTTGGTCTTTTGAAAGTCAAAAAAAATTACATTAATTTATACTTGAAAATTTTGTTGCTAAATATTGAAATTTTGCAAAATAAGACGTTTAGGACGAAAAACACGAAAACTCGTTGAACAAATAATATTAATGAAAAGATTTTGTACATATATATGTTAATCTTGGTCGTGAATGGCAGTTTTTCGAGTCAAATGTGTCAAATTTCCGTGTATTACTAATAATTTCCGTGTTCATACATATTTAAGAGGTTTTAACATTTTTTGACATAATCAACGCCAACGCGTTTTAAGTACACTTTTGTCTTGATTTATTATAATTCTAGCAATTCTATACCAAAAATTTGATATTTTGATAGTCAAAAGTAAGAACATTCATTTATTCTTGAAAATTTTGTCGCTAAATATTGAAATTTAGCATAATTAGACGTTTAGGACGAAAAAAACAAAAACTCGTAGAACAAACAATAATTGTGTGATGATTTTGTACATTTATTCTTAAACTTAATCGTCAATAGCAGTTTTTCGAGTGAAAAGTGGGAAATTTCCGTGTATTACTAACAAATGTTCATACACATTTAGGAGGTTTTAACATTTTATGTCATAATCAACGGTCAACGCGTTTCTCGTACACTTTTGTCTTGATTTATTATAATTCTAGCAATTTTTAACTAAAAATTTCTTCTTTTAAAGTAAAAAAAAATTACATTCATTTATACCTGAAAATTTTGTCGCTTAATATTGAAATTTTGCAAAATAAGACGTTTAGGACGAAAAACACGAAAACTCGTTGAACAAATAATATTAATGAAAAGATTTTGTACATATATATGTTAATCTTGGTCGTGAATGGCAGTTTTTCGAGTCAAATGTGTCAAATTTCAAAAGTAAGAACATTCATTTATTCTTGAAAATTTTGTCGCTAAATATTGAAATTTTGCATAATTAGACGTTTAGGACGAAAAAAACAAAAACTCGTAGAACAAACAATAATTGTGTGATGATTTTTTACATTTATTCTTAAACTTAATCGTCAATAGCAGTTTTTCGAGTGAAAAGTGGGAAATTTCCGTGTATTACTAACAAATGTTCATACACATTTAGGAGGTTTTAACATTTTATGTCATAATCAACGGTCAACGCGTTTCTTGTACACTTTTGTCTTGATTCATTATAATTCTAGCAATTTTTAACAAAAAATTTCGTTTTTTAAAGTCAAAAAAAATTACATTCATTTATACCTGAAAATTTTGTCGCTTAATATTGAAATTTTGCAAAATTAGACGTTTAGGACGAAAAAAACGAAAACTCATTGAACAAATAATATTCATGAGAGGATTTTGTACATATATATCTTAATCTTGGTCGTCAATGGCAGTTTTTCGAGTGAAAAGTGTGAAATTTCCGTGTATTACTAATAAATGTTCATACATATTTAAGAGGTTTTAAAAATTTTTGACATAATCAACGCCAACGCGTTTCAAGTACACTTTGGTCTTGATTTATTATAATTATATCAATTCTTAACCAAAAATTGATATATAATGAAAGTCATAAAAAATTACATTAATTTATACTTGAAAATTTTGTCGCTCTATATATGTAAATTTTGCAAAATAAGACGTTTAGGACGAAAAACACGAAAACTCGTAGAACAAATAATATTTATGAGAGGATTTTGTACATATCCATGTTAATCTTGGTCGTGAATGGCAGTTTTTCGAGTGAAAAGTGTCAAATTTCCGTGTATTACTAACAAATGTTCATACATATTTAGGAAGTTTTAACATTTTATGTGATAATCAACATCAACGCGTTTCTTCTAGTACACTCAAGTCTTGATTCAATAATAATTCTAGCAATTCTTTACCAAAAAATTGATATTTTGATAGTCAAAAGTAATAACATTTATTTATACTTGAAAATATTGTCGTTAAATATTGAAATTTTGCAAAATAAGACGTTTAGGACGAAAAACACGAAAACTCATAGAACAAACAATAATTGTGTGATGATTTTGTACATATATTCTTAAACTTAATCGTCAATAGCAGTTTTTCGAGTGAAAAGTGTGAAATTTCCGTGTATTACTAATAAATGTTCAGACATATTTAGGAGGTTTTAACATTTTATGTCCTAATCAATGGGCAACGCGTTTCTAGTACACTTTTGTCTTGAATCATTATAATTCTAGCAATTCTTAACTAAAAATTTGGTATTTTGAAAGTCAAAAAAATTACATTAATTTATACTTGAAAATTTTGTTGCTTAATATTGAAATTTTGCAAAATAAGACGTTTAGGACGAAAAAAACGAAAACTCATTGAACAAATAATATTCATGGGAGGATTTTGTACATATATATCTTAATCTTGGTCGTCAATGGCAGTTTTTCGAGTCAAATGTGTCAAATTTCAAAAGTAAGAACATTCATTTATTCTTGAAAATTTTGTCGCTAAATATTGAAATTTTGCATAATTAGACGTTTAGGACGAAAAAAACAAAAACTCGTAGAACAAACAATAATTGTGTGATGATTTTTTACATTTATTCTTAAACTTAATCGTCAATAGCAGTTTTTCGAGTGAAAAGTGGGAAATTTCCGTGTATTACTAACAAATGTTCATACACATTTAGGAGGTTTTAACATTTTATGTCATAATCAACGGTCAACGCGTTTCTTGTACACTTTTGTCTTGAATCATTATAATTCTAGCAATTCTTAACTAAAAATTTGGTATTTTGAAAGTCAAAAAAATTACATTAATTTATACTTGAAAATTTTGTTGCTTAATATTGAAATTTTGCAAAATAAGACGTTTAGGACGAAAAAAACGAAAACTCATTGAACAAATAATATTCATGGGAGGATTTTGTACATATATATCTTAATCTTGGTCGTCAATGGCAGTTTTTCGAGTGAAAAGTGTGAAATTTCCGTGTATTACTAATAAATGTTCATACATATTTAAGAGGTTTTAAATTTTTTTGACATAATCAACGCCAACGCGTTTCAAGTACACTTTGGTCTTGATTTATTATAATTCTATCAATTCTTAACCAAAAATTTGGTATTTTGAAAGTCATAAAAAATTACATTAATTTATACTTGAAAATTTTGTCGCTCTATATATGTAAATTTTGCAAAATAAGACGTTTAGCACGAAAAACTCGAAAACTCGTAGAACAAACAATAATTGTGTGATGATTTTGTACATTTATTCTTAAACTTAATCGTCAATAGCAGTTTTTCGAGTGAAAAGTGGGAAATTTCCGTGTATTACTAACAAATGTTCAGACATATTTAGGAGGTTTTAACATTTTATGTCCTAATCAACGGTCAACGCGTTTCTAGTACACTTTTGTCTTGATTCATTATAATTCTAGCAATTCTTAACTAAAAATTTGGTCTTTTGAAAGTCAAAAAAAATTACATTAATTTATACTTGAAAATTTTGTCACTAAATATTGAAATTTTGCAAAATAAGACGTTTAGGACGAAAAACACGAAAACTCATTGAACAAATAATATTCATGGGAGGATTTTGTACATATATATCTTAATCTTGGTCGTCAATGGCAGTTTTTCGAGTGAAAAGTGTGAAATTTCCGTGTATTACTAACAAATGTTCATACATATTTAAGAGGTTTTAACATTTTTTGTCATTATCAACGTCAACACGTTCTAGTACACTCTAGTCTTGATTTATTATAATTCTTGCAGTTCTGAACTAAAAATTTGGTATTTTGATAGTAAAAAAAAATTACATTAATTTATGCTTGAAAATTTTGTCGCTTACTATTGAAATTTTGCAAAATAAGACGTTAAGGACGAAAAACACGAAAACTCGTTGAACAAATAATATTTATGAGAGGATTTTGTACATATCTATGTTAATCTTGGTCGTGAATGACAGTTTTTCGAGTGAAAAGTGTCAAATTTCCGTATATTACTAATAAATGTTCTTACATATTTAAGAGGTTTTAAAATTTTTTGACATAATCAACGCCAACGCGTTTCAAGTACACTTTGGTCTTGATTTATTATAATTCTATCAATTCTTAACCAAAAATTTGGTATTTTGAAAGTCATAAAAAATTACATTAATTTATACTTGAAAATTTTGTCGCTGTATATATGTAAATTTTGCAAAATAAGACGTTTAGCACGAAAAACACGAAAACTCGTAGAACAAATAATATTTATGAGAGGATTTTGTACATATCTATGTTAATCTTCGTCGTGAATGGCAGTTTTTCGAGTGAAAAGTGTGAAATTTCCGTGTATTACTAATAATTTCCGTGTTCATACATATTTAAGAGGTTTTAACATTTTTTGACATAATCAACGCCAACGCGTTTCAAGTACACTTTTGTCTTGATTTATTATAATTCTAGCAATTCTATACCAAAAATTTGATATTTTGATAGTCAAAAGTAAGAACATTCATTTATTCTTGAAAATTTTGTCGCTAAATATTGAAATTTTGCATAATTAGACGTTTAGGACGAAAAAAACAAAAACTCGTAGAACAAACAATAATTGTGTGATGATTTTGTACATATATTCTTAAACTTAATCGTCAATAGCAGTTTTTCGAGTGAAAAGTGGGAAATTTCCATGTATTACTAACAAATATTCATACACATTTAGGTGGTTTTAACATTTTATGTCATAATCAACGGTCAACGCGTTTCTTGTACACTTTTGTCTTGATTCATTATAATTCTAGCAATTTTTAACTAAAAATTTCGTCTTTTAAAGTCAAAAAAAATTACATTCATTTATACCTGAAAATTTTGTCGCTTAATATTGAAATTTTGCAAAATAAGACGTTTAGGACGAAAAAAACGAAAACTCATTGAACAAGTAATATTCATGGGAGGATTTTGTACATATATATCTTAATCTTGGTCGTCAATGGCAGTTTTTCGAGTGAAAAGTGTGAAATTTCCGTGTATTACTAACAAATGTTCATACATATTTAAGAGGTTTTAACATTTTTTGTCATAATCAACTTCAACACGTTCTAGTACACTCTAGTCTTGATTTATTATAATTCTTGCAGTTCTGAACTAAAAATTTGGTATTTTGATAGTCAAAAAAAATTACATTAATTTATGCTTGAAAATTTTGTCGCTTAATATTGAAATTTTGCAAAATAAGACGTTAAGGACGAAAAACACGAAAACTCGTTGAAGAAATAATATTTATGAGAGGATTTTGTACATATCTATGTTAATCTTGGTCGTGAATGGCAGTTTTTCGAGTCAAAAGTGTCAAATTTCCGTGTATTACTAATAAATGTTCATACATATTTAAGAGGTTTTAAATTTTTTTGACATAATCAACGCCAACGCGTTTCAAGTACACTTTTGTCTTGATTTATTATAATTCTATCAATTCTATACCAAAAATTTGATATTTTGATAGTCAAAAGTAATTTAATTCATTTATATTTGAAAATATTGTCACAAAATATTGTAATTTTGCAAAATTAGACGTTTTGCACGAAAAATACTAAAACTTGTAGAACAAACAATAATTGTGTGATGATTTTGTACTCATATTCTTAAACTTGGTCGTCAATGGCAGTTTTTCGAGTGAAAAGTGTGTAATTTCCGTGTATTACTAACAAATGTTCATACATATTTAGGAGGTTTTAACATTTTATGTCATAATCAACATCAACGCGTTTCTAGTTCATCTTTGTCTTGATTCATTATAATTCTAGTAATTCTATACCAAGAATTTGATCTTTTGAAAGTCAAAAGTAATAACATTCATTTATACTAGAAAATATTGAAATTTTACGAAAACTTGTTGGACAAATAATAATTCTGTGGTGTACTTGTACATACTCGTTTACATCTTCAACTCTTTATCTTAATCTTGGTCGTCAATGGCATTTTTTCGAGTGAAAAGTGTGAAATTTCATACATGTTTAGGAGGTTTTAACGTTTTATGTCATGATCAACGTCAATGCGTTTCTCCTTCGCTTTTGTCTCGATTCATTATAATTGCACCGTTTTTGTACGAAAAATTTGTATTTTGTTAGTCAAATGTAATAAAATTCATTTATACTTGAAAATATTTACGCAAAATATTGAAATTTGGTAAAATTAGAGGTTTTGGACGTTAAAACACGAGAAATCGTTGAACAAAAACTCATTCTATGGCTATTTTGTAGATATATTCCGAAACTTGGTCGTCAATGGTAGTTTTGTGAGTAAAAAGTGTGATATTTCCGTCCATTACTAACAAACGTTTATACATATTAAGGAGGTTTTATGTCATAATCAACGTCAATGCGTTTCTACTACGCTTTTGTCTTGATTCATTATAATTCTAGTATTTTGGCACGAAAAATTGGTATTTTGTTAGTCAAACGTAAAATAATGCATTTATAATTGAAAATATTGAAGCAAAATATTGAAATTTTGCAAAATTAGACGTTTCGGACAAAAAAACACGGAAACTCGTAGAACGGCAGAACTTGGTCGTAAATGGCAGTTTTTGGAGTGAAAAGTGTCAAATTTCCGTGTATTACTAACGAATGTTCATACATATTAAGGAGGTTTGAACGTTTTTATATCATTTTCATTTTAATTCTAGCATTTTGTTTCGAAAAATTGATATTTTAGGAGTCAAAATTAACAAAAGTCATTAACATTTGAAAATATTGACTTGAAATTATTTACGTATTAGAATAAAGTCAGAATGACCACGTTTATTTGTTTTAAAACAGCCTCTCATGAGTTAAAATCAAGTATCGAAGAAACCTTCACATTCTGTCGACATTATTTTGCGTGCTTTATAATCCCAATTTCCCTTCATATCTTCACGAAAAATTCCAGTTTCTTTTAGAATACGGACGTTCCTTTCAGGGGATGAGAGACATCTTTGCATACCAACACATTACACCATATTTTACACATTTTCATTTACGATTCATTCGGCGTGCCTGCGGAACGAATTTCATAGATTCAGATGTGCTCTATTTTTATTTTCGTTAGGGAGAAAATTTAAAATATATAACATCACTCAGAATATCATTTCATCCTTATTTCCTTCGATTCCCTTCCTCTTATCCTTGAACGAATTTCTTTTCTCAAGTGCTACCATTATTTATAGAGATTCGTCATTAACTTGGATTTTTTACGTTAATTTAAACAAATACATATTTTTATTAAATCTGTGTAAAATGTATTAAATCATTTTGATGTATCCAAGATGAGCTGGTTGCTTGGAAGAAATTACTGTGTGGCATTTAGATTGAATAACATTGTATTATATAACACTTTTGCTTTATACAACACATTATTGTGGACTTAGTGCTATTTAGCAATCTCTTCAAATCAACTAAGAAAAAATTTCAACGAATTTTATGTGAAAACCTGATAGGATTTTTGTTTTTTAATTCAGTTTTCCAACGGCAATCGAACCCGCAACTCCCGGGATGTCAATCGTTTGATCAACGAGACCCCACAGTGGTCGTTCATTGTTTGAATAAAATCAATGAAGTATATTGTATGATAATTATATTTCCTTAAGCTCAATTGTAATTAAACTGTGACTTAAATCAAATTAAGGAAACTCAACAAAAACAGCCTATGGGCTATATAAATACTATATGTACTTGCAGTTATAACCAAATAAAATACATCCGATTAAAAGACTAAGGAATATCTAGAAGAAACAAAAGAAAATCATTTCTCGATCGAATTGTGACTGGCGATGAAAAATGGATATATTTCGAGAATCCTAAGCGTAAAAGATCATGGGTAATTCCAAGCAAATCAGCGACATCGACTGCAAGGCCAAATCACTATGGACGGAAGACAATGTTCTGTGTTTGGTGGGATCAGAAGTGTGTTATCTATTATGAGCTGCTAAAACCTGGCGAAACCATTCATACTGAATGCTACCGAAAACAAATAATAGATTTAAACCGAGCATTGCGTGAAAAATGACCAGAATATAAAAGAGGCAACACAAAGTGACTTTGCTTCATGATAATACACAACACACACAGCGAAATCGGTTAAGGAAACGATTGAGGAATTTAGAACATACTTTTGCATGCGGTTTACTCAACAGACTGGGCTCCATCCGATTACTACTTATTTGCATCGATGGGACACGCACTTTCTGAGCAGCGCTTCACTTCTTACGAAAATGTACGAAAATGACTTGATGATTGGTTTGCCTCAAAAGAGCAACAGTTTTTTTTTTTGGCGTGGGATCCACAAATTGTCAGAGAGATGGGGAAAATGTGTAGCTAGCGATGGGCAACATTTTGAATAAAATATTTTTTACCATTTTCATAAAATAAATGTGTATTTTCTATGAAAAAAAATCCGGTTTCATACTATATTTACAGACCTATGTGGTATATATAACCTTTAAATGTAAGCTTAATATTTTGTCAATTGTAAACCATTTCATTTATCAATATTACTTTCCAGCTTCGAAATAGTTGAGATTATTTTTGTCTTATATTTTATAACCTTTGTTATATACACTACTAGCTAATGGATTGATTGGCTTATATAAATATCTAATAACCAATGAGAAATATATGTTTAAGTCCCATTGGCATTTGAAAAAATGGGTACCATGAGGAATCGAAAATAAAATCTCAGTTAGAACAAGGTCTTATCGACTAGGTCACAAAAGTCGACATTTTTTTACATTTTTATTTCGTTTTCCTTTGTAATGAACTCACTAATTATCCTATATACAACGTTCCCTCTAAGGTGTGCGCGTGTGCGGCCGCACATCTGTTTAAAATGGTCCGCACACATGTTTCCATCTTCCGCACACATCTCAAAGAATGGAACTTGTAACCATATTTGGTTTTGCGCAATTGAATATTTTATTTGATATTTCATGATGGGTTCTTAGGTTCCTTTCTTTGTGTTATGTGCGGAACATGGAAACACCATATAGAGTCCACGCGCCGTAAGGAGCCTCTTTTTTTCTTACACATTGAAAAAATTAGGGGGAACGTTGCCTATATGTATAAATTACTTAATACATATTCAGATTTGGTCAATTCAAACATTTCATTTTGATATATCTTGCAGGTTATATGTTAAATATTATTATTTTTATAATTATTTCAAATTAAACAAATCCCCAAAAGCATAAAACTTTTTGAAATGTTATTAAAATGAGTACGGTTGAAAACCGAAATGAATTTGAGCACAACTCTTCCTAACTAAGGGGTATAACATTTATTTAAAGCTTTTTCGCTTTGCAGTGAGGGTCAATAAAACTTAAGTAGGAAAGTTAGAATTTTTTCCAAAGGACAAGGGGAGTCATCAAATTTAGTTTAGTACCTTGAAACTTTCTTGGAACGAATAAATCTTCGAAAAAAACTATTAAAAATTTAGACAAACTGATATACGAGTCGAATAATTTTTGCATTAGTTTACGTTTCTGTAAAGTATGTACTCGTACATTATAAATTTTGCTCTCGTTTCGTATTCGTTGTTCTTCATACATACTCTTCATAGACTTAATTAATTTTACCAACATTACTTTTTGACATAAATTTCTTAGTACGATTATTATAAAAAAAGTCATACACAAGTATTTAAGGGTTGAATTCTTAAGTAGAATTTTCATATTTATAGTACAAACTACTTGTAAATTCTGAATCTTCAATTCAGATACAATATACGAGTAGTTTAATGGAAACTGGGTGGCAAGAAAATACAAAAAACCTACTATCCACCAAAAAAAAATTACCGACAATTGTGTCTTTGATTGTCTAGATTATGAATGCTAAGTTTTCATGAAGAATTATGATGAGTCGAATGAGGTTAATATACAATAGAAAACGCGAAGGTTGTTTAAACAACCTCTGCTTTACGACGGCTAATTAAAATATGTAATTCATTAAAAAAAAATTATAATAATAATACTGAAATCAGTTGTATAAGTGCGGGGTTTAGAGTAACTATAATATAAAAGATAGACTAGGTTAAACAATAAAAACGCATTGAACGATATGTCGATCCTTAACTTTTATATAAGAGACAGACTAGGTTAAACAATAAAAACGTATTGAACGATGTGTCGATCCTTAACTTTAATATAAGAGACAGACTAGATTAAACAATAAAAACGCATTGAACGATATGTCGATCCTTAACTTTTATATAAGAGAGAGACTAGGTTAAACAATAAAAACGCATTAAATGATATGTCGATCCTTAACTTTTATATAAGAGACAGACTAGATTAAACAATAAAAACGCATTGAACGATGTGTCGATCCTTAATTTTTATTTAAGAGACAGACTAAGTTAAATAATAAAAACGCATTGAATGATATATCGATCCATAACTTTTATATAAGAGACAGACTAGATTAAACAGTAAAAACGCATTGAACGATGTGTCGATCCTTAACTTTTATATAAGAGACAGACTAGGTTAAATAATAAAAACGCATTGAATGATATGTCGATCCTTAACTTTTATATAAGAGACAGACTAGATTAAACAGTAAAAACGCATTGAACGATGTGTCGATCCTTAACTTTAAAGAATAAAGAATCTCAATTAACCTTGCTAATACATCTGTTGACAATTTCATCTAATCGTATCCTAAAGATATCTAGTTGAAATACCTTCGAAGATAGGAAATTGACAGAAGAAAGAATTGTTTCTAACAAACCATGTCTGAAATGGTCCAAGACAAGCTCGCATGGGTTTGTACTGTACCAAATTTTCAACATCAAATCATAATAATAAAGAGGAACGGAGAAGGAAATTTATTCAAAGCTTACGCCTTTTTAATTACAAATTGAAATGAGAATTGAATAAAACAATATTTGTCCATTGGTTTACATTTGACTCCTGTCTTGTTCCATCAAGCTTTAATGATTCTAGACGTCTGAATACAAAGTTAATAATTATCTTTAAAATTACCTAAAACACTTTGACAAAGTCCTTCTCCGTGAGACTTCTGCCAATCAAGCTGTCTGACATTGTTCAAATCACTTAACCAGAGATCGTAAAGCAAAAGAACGCGAGCCACGATCGGTTAGTGAAAACAATTACATCATATCTACGTGAAAACAATTACATCATATCTACGTGAAAACAATTACATAATATCTACGTGAAAACAATTACATCATACGCCGGAAGTAGGGATTTAAAAAAATATTCATTTTAATTTAGATGAAGATTTTTTTTTAATATTGTTTTCAATGTATAAAAAATACATTTCTTTTGAGACACGTTTAATTAATATAATAAGAACTCGAAGGTTTATTTCTTGTTTTTTCTTATATTGTATTTTATCACTCTTTAACGTTATTTTTATTTTAAAAGCTATTTTTTTATCACCACATAACTTTTTTTATTGTTTCGTATGCTTTAAATGCACAAAATTCAAAATTATGGTAAAATCATTGTAATTTATTATATGTAACACTTTCGCTGAATTACAATACAACCTGATGAGCTAATTGCTATGTGACAATCTTTTTTAATCCACCAGATAGATATACGAATATGTTAAAGAGTCCTCAAGTGAAAACTCATGGTAATTAGTTAATTTTATTAAAAATACAAGTAAAACGCTTTTTTATACTTATGTTGCATAGAGATATACAGGGTTTAGTACTTTGCTCTAAATACATCTCAAATCTGCACAAAAAAATATTTTATTTGATAAGAATGCATTAAAATTCAAATAGCATTGGAATACAAATTTAACGCCATGGTTTTATTCCATGCTATGGACATTATCGTAAATATTATATAATTTAACATTGTGGTTTTATTCCATGGTATGATATTGTTGCACATATTATCTAATTTAACACAATGGGCTTATTTCAAATTGTTGCAAATATGATCTAACTTAACAATTTGGGTATATTCCACTTTATGGATATTGTTATAAATGTTATCTTATTTAACACTTTGGGTTTATTCCATGGTATGGATATTGTTGCACATATTATCTCATTTAACACAATGGGCTTATTCCAAATTGTTGCAAATATGATCTAATTTAACACTTTGGGTATATTCCACTTTAGGGATATTGTTATAAATTTTATCTTATTTAACACTTTGGGTTTATTCCATGGTATGGATATTGTTGCACATATGATCTAATTTAACACTTTGGGTATATTCCACTTTATGGGCATTGTTATAAATTTTATCTTATTTAACACTTTGGGTTTATTCCATGGTATGGATATTGTTGCACATATTATCTCATTTAACACAATGGGCTTATTCCAAATTGCTACAAATATGATCTAATTTTAACACTTTGGGTATATTCCACGTTATGGGCATTGTTATAAATGTTATCTTATTTAACACTTTGCGTTTATTCTATGGTATGGATATAGTTGCAAATATTATCTAAAAAAACATTAGACAATACTGGGCTTAATGGATTAACTAAAGTTGATAACTTTTACGACTTAGTTAATTTTTTCCATATATTAGATTAAGGTAATATTATTTGGTTTCACTAGAAAAAGAAAATATATATGCTTGTTATTTTTTGAATTACGACGTGGGAATCACAAACAAATTTTTCGTTTTTTTTTAATAAATTTAAGTTATTACTTTTGTTGAAACCGGCGTAATCGAGTTCGTATGAGAACAAAAAGCAACATTTCAACGCTTATTAGTTTTCTACATTTAAAAATCAATTTATTTTAATTAATTTATTTAACACTTTTATTGCAAATACAACCTGGCGGGATTATAGCCAGGCGGCAATCTCTTCCAACCAACCAGACAACCTCCGTGGCCTGGTGGTAAGACATTGTCTGCCGATCCGGAGGTTGCGGGTTCGATCCCCGCTGGATCCCAATTTTTTTTAAATAGGATTCCAGTCAGGTTAACACTTAGCGCCTATAAAAACATCTTTCTAGTTGGTTGGAAGAGATTGCCACATGGCAATAAACTCGCCAAGTTAAAAAAAAAATATATATTTATTTACTTAAGAACATTTATCTATACTTAAGAAAAAACTTACCTATCAGGGAGTTAGTTTTCGAAAAAACTGATTCAAAGTTAATGTTTTGTAAAATTTTTTTTACATTTACAGACAATATTTTACTTACGTTTGGTTTTTTTTTATTGACCCGGCGTATTGAGTTAAACACCACTGCATTGGACCATGGACCAACTCTCCAATGAATACAGACATCAATCATTTGAATAGGACAAACCGCCTAATGACCAGGGCCTCGCTGTTTTCCCCAGTCTATTCATTAAATTAATGAACGCTTGTTAACACTTCTACGAAGATATTCTTTTAAGTCATTCTTCTGAATGAAATCTTCCCTTGAGATAATTTAATTACAGAATAAATATCAAGATTTCCCTGGATTTTGTTTTTGACTTTAAATATACTTTAAAAAATATTGATAGGCACTTTGTACTTAAAAGTGTATGAAATATCAGTTTGTCACCCGATTTTGTGCCCTGGGTACAATTTACAAATGGTCTATGAAAGTTATTTCTCTATTCAGGGCATTTTAAATTTAGTAAATTCTTGTGTTTGCGCTACTTCGATTAAGAAAGGCATTAATGTTTTTTTTTTTTTCGATAAGCGTTTACAATGCATTTTTTTTCTTTCTTGAATCTTCGAAAAGACTGTAGCGACCGTGCGTGCGGTCACTGAACCCACTGGGGCGATCCTTGACCGCGCGGTCATTGAACTCGCTCTGCAAGAAATACGAGACGGCGCTGGGCGAAGGTCGCCGCGCGGTCATTGAACTCACTAGTAGCGAACAGCGAGAGTGAGACGCCGACATATCTCTTGCTTCTCCTACAGACCGTAGTATGAAATGTATATGGAACACGTGACAATAACCAGTGTGTCCGGCGAAGTGAGACGGTGACATCTTCTGCACCGTTCTATACATTATAAATACATACGCTCTCAATAAACTCCCTCTCTTTGCTTATCTCGATCTCGACGACTTTTATTAAAACAACCTCATCCTTCTATGCGAATCACAATTCCCTAAAAGACTATAGTTTAATTTTGTGGTGCCATTTTTTATATAAAAGGAAAAAATAAGTAAAATAAAAAACTAATTTTATATTTTTGTGTTCACCACTGGTTTAATTTATGTTCGCAACTAGTTTCGAAGACCACCGTCTTCTTCGTCAGTTTATATTCACCTGACGAAGAAAACGGTGATCTTTGAAACTAGTTGTGAACCTAAATTAAACATGTGGTGAACACAAAAATATAAAATAAGTTTTTTATTTTACTTATTTTTTCCTTTTATGCCATTTTTTTTCTTTTACATATTTATCATAGTAAAAGAATTAAATTCCTCTCCCTCTCGTTAGGTTTTAAAAATAGAAAATAAATAAAGCTGTTTATTAACATAATGGTTTATCAAGGAGTTTCCCAGTTTAAATAAACAATTCGTTTAAAAAAACACTCTAAAAAGAAATCTTCAGATCTGTCAGGAGTAAAACCTTGTCAACATCATACAAGGATTTCATTCCCATGCTGTGTATCCATTTATTGTTATTATTAATCTCCTCGATCAGGAGTCATTTAATATATAATGTTGTCTTATAATATGGATGTCAGCAGGGGTTACATTTATACGAATGCTCAGAAAACGTTTTTTCGTTACCTCTACGGAAGACACTTGTATATAAGCAGCAATAATATATTAAGCTTTTTTATCTTAATAATAAATAAAGAAATATGCAATAAATTTATTAAAATCAATATACAATAGCTTGTAAACACGTGTACATATATTCAGCCAATGGAAAAGACAATACATTGAAGAGAGAAGCTATTGAAATGTCTGGATCCATCTCATAACATTCTACCAGCCGAGATACAAGAGTCACACATTTTTCAGCTTACACATGAAATAATTGTTAACTTGTATATTATTTTATAAATTATAAAATAAAATAAATAGCATAATTTAAATAATTATTTTTTGTATAACTATTACGGTTTAGTATTGAGCATATATTTTTCGATGATAGTTTAACGTCATAACAGGTCTCTCATTCAGGACAATTCCAAGACAATTGTTACGAAAGAATCAATGTTTCTTTTCATTACATATTATTAATACACGTGGTATAACCGACGTGTCTTCGATTTAGTAATATCGAGAATGGAATTGAACACGTTTTCTGAAGAAACGTGTATGAATTTAACTTTGTCTCCTCACGCGCATTTCTCAGAACTCGTTTTCGATTTTTCGACGAAACCATTAAAAATTCTGACAATAGGTTCTAAGAGTTTCCACTAAAAAAAACGTTTAAACATTTTGTAACTGTGGAATAAAAACGACGAATATTTTATAAATATAATGACAGATATTTTTTAATATTATTTACACTTTATAAACGAAGAAAGATTAACACAACAAATATACGATGCAATTTTGAGTGAAAGACATAATAGAGGTAGACCAAGAAACGTATGACATAACATAATTTGGAGTGAAAGACATAATAGAGGTAGACCAAGAAAAGTATGACATAACATAATTCGGATTATTTTAGACATATTTCACTTATAAACAGTATTTAAGTACATGGAAAGACGGAACAGAGTGAAATAAATGCGTGCACTGAAAAAAAACAACACGGAGTGACAATTTGTGACGAAATGCGGAATACAATTATTAGGGATGAAAGTTAACTTAAGGCTTGATATATCAAGTAATATAAAGGACAACACTTGTCCTGAAGAGGATTAAGAAATGAAGAATAAATAAATAAAGACTAACATTATATACAGTGCAAATGTGAATGAAAGAGGAAGACGTCATATATTGAAAGAAGGAAATTTAAGAATTCTTAGTAATTGTAGGAGTTGTATAAGAAGGTATGTAGATGTAAAAGAGATGTACGATGTGTGTAGTGATAGAAAAGTTTGGGCATATGTCCTATCTACCTACTCTGAAAGAAAAGTGATACGATGGTTTATGCATATTTAAAAAAAAACTATTGAACTATGAATAGTTATTGAAAATTAAAGAGTTTGTGACCGAAAAAAATATCGATTTATATGATATGAATATGTTACATGAGTTGTAATTTGATTGAATTAAAATCAATATTTTTTTATCAAAAAAATGTTAACAAATTTGTATTGTATAAAAAATGTAAGCTCATTAATTTGACACAATTAATCTGCTTGACTATATACTACTCGTGTATTCCATCGATTGACATTTATACTTTTTTTGCAGGCGCCAATAAGTTGATTTTTTTCTCAAATATTGTGAACTAAATCCTCTGGAATGCATCAGCCAAACTTTACTCAAACAGAAGTTTATTTAATTACTTGATGACATTAAAAGATGTTGAATTATTTGACGTCAAAATACACAAAGCATTTTGTAAAATCACATGTTCTTTTTTTATATCATATGTAACATAGCAAACACAATATCTTGTAGAGCAGAAAATTTTCTTTGGACTGACGTAAAACCTTTACCATTTTGTTTTACTTTCGGTGCTCATTTTTAATTTTGAAAAAAAACGGACACAACTTATGTTAACACCTAATAGAATAGTCCTTTCATAAGAGGCCAACGTTCGAATAACGATGTTCACATTACTGAAAAGTATTTCATTAAAGCGTCATCTGAAAACATCCTGGTGAAAGCACAACACAGGCAATATTTCAACTCATTTCCATCTAGAGTGGTTTTATAAAGAGTAAGCAGGCTTTGCATTTTGCTATTTCATATTCGATCATTCACTGATCCGGACTGTTTTCCATTTTCCATCTGCATTTTTTTGTATTGCCACTAAATTTTGTATTAAACTTCCGTCGTATATCGTAAAACTTGGTGAACCTGAACGCATACGAAATATTTTTTCAAACGAAACAAAAATATAAATTTTAAAAGATTTCCAATAAAAACATTGTAGACATTCACAAAGAATTTTTTTTTATAAACATACACATCTTCAAAGGTTGTCAATATACTCATCGATACAACTGTCATCTTCAAAGAACACCAATATACCCCTTGATGTTATTATCATCTTCAAAGGACACCTATATACTCCTCGTTGTTACTATCATCTTCAAAGAACCATAATTTACTCTTTAATATTATTTTACTCTTCAAAAAACATTAATATACACCTTGATGTTACTATTATCTTGCAAAGAAACCAATTTTCCTCGACATAACGATCGTCTTCGAAGGACACCAATACACTCCTCGCTATTGTTATAATTTTCAAAGGACACCAAAATATCCCTCAATATTATTGAATTATCAACTTCAAAGGTTGTTAACATACTTTTTGATATTACTATCATCTTCAAAGGACGCCAATATACTTTTCGATATTACTTTCATCTTCAAAGGACAGCAATACACTCCTCGATATTGTTATAATTTTCAAAGAATGCCAAAATACCCCTCAATATTATTGTACTATCAACTTCAAAGGTTGTCAATATACTTCTCGATATTACTATCATCTTCAAAGGATGTCAATATACTTTTCGATATAACTTTCATCTTCAAAGAAGACCAATATAAACCTCGATATTGTTATAATTTTCAAAGAACACCAAAATACCCTTCAATATTTTTTTACTATCAACTTCAAAGGTTGTCAATATACTTCTCGATATTAATATCATCTTCAAAGGATGTCAATATACTTTTCGATATTACTTTCATCTTCAAAGGACACCAATATACTCCTCGATATTGCAATACTCTTCAAAGGACGCCAATATACCCCTCAATATTATTGTACTATCAACACCAAAGATTAACAATATACTTCTCAATATTACTATCATCTTCAAAGGATGCCAACATACTTTTCGATATTACTTTCATCTTTAAAGGACATCAATATGCTCCTCGATATTGCTATAATCTTCCAAGGATGCCAAAATACCCCTCAATGTCACTATCATCTTCAAAATACACCAATATACTCCACGATATTACTTACAACTTCAAAAAACTCTTTTAATATACGAGTCCATCATATTCAAATGAGTATATTAGTGTCCTATTGGAGATAGGACGGATAATAATTTTAATAAACCATCGAAGTAGAAAAAAATGTATTTTTTTTAA
Organism: Odontocerum albicorne; assembly: GCA_949825065.1. Lineage (NCBI taxonomy): Eukaryota > Metazoa > Arthropoda > Insecta > Trichoptera > Odontoceridae > Odontocerum > Odontocerum albicorne. The sequence continues at coordinate 7,654,083 of OX463838.1, forward strand.
CCTGGCGAGTGTATTGCCATGTGGCAATCTCTTCCAACCAACCAGAAAGATGTTTTTATAGGCCCTAAGTGTTAACCAGACTGGAATCCTATTTTAAAAAATCTGGGTTCCAGCGGGGATTGAACCCGCAACCTCCGGATCGGCAGACAAGTGTCTTACCACCAGGCCACAGATTTGAGTTCAAATATTCTACCGACCACACCACAGATATCGTCGTGCTATACATATACATGGATCATATATTGGAATAGCGTTAAATAGAAATAAATTTGGTCAATTTAACAGCGCAATACATTCACGCTGTAATAACGACTGAAGTCTACAAGTACCCCAATTTAAATTTTAGTAGTGACACCGTTTTTTTCAACTTTATTTTAGTAATTTCAGTTAGGCGTTGATCTTGCTAAGAAAGTTTCATTACGAAAAATAAGCTTACTTTTATTTCAAGAGATAAAATGAGGTATACTTAAACCGTTAAAAAGATTAAACAAAAATTCTTGAAGTATTATTTTATCGTGAAAAGAAGCACTTTAAAAGTTTCGTCCTATAATGATATATACCTATATAACAGGGTAATATAAAAATATATACCTATATAACAGGGTAATATAATGATATATACCTATACTGCCCTCATAAGCACAAACGCAGCTAAAGGAAAAAAAATCAGAAATTTAACTAAGTATAAGGCAATATTCCATATCAAATTCTGAACCATAATCCACAAAAAAATTACAGAAAACCATTTATTTCAATACAAAAATTGACATAATGTATTTTTTAATTTTACAAAATACTAGGTTTTTCCAAGCAAAAAAAACAGTAAAATGTGATTCATAAGCAAAAAGACAGCAAGTGTTTTTGCTTATGAATCACATTTTACTGCTTTTTTTATGAATCAAGACTTTTTTAAGCAGCAATGAACACATAAAAGTACAGTTTTCTCAAAACTTAACTTTTACCATAAGCTGCGTTTTTGCTTATGAGGGCAGTATATAACAGGGTGATATAATCGTATATACCTATATAACAGGGAAAAATATCGTCAAAAAGTTGTCACCTTTATCAAGTGCAGTTGACCTATTTTGAGTTTTCCTCTGGTTTCAGGATAAACAACGTCTACAAACAAATCCTTAATGAACTCAGTTGAATACGAAACTCCGTACACAAAACAACCTGATTCCACACACGCTCTGCAGCCTTCTCCGCTTAACGTTACCGGAGGATTTGAAAAGGTTGTTTCAACTTCCTTCAGAATTGAATATTTTCATATATAAGGAGTGTTTCAATCAGTTCTTAACCAGAACTATTTTTTTAATAAAATTAGATCGTTTTAAATAATATTAAAATATAAAGAAACTGAAATCAATAAGTTAAAAGAACGAATTGTGTAATTTTGTTCTCACTTTTTCCATAATTCATATTGTCGACTTCTATGGTTCAATTTGTTAGAAGCTTGTGTATAAAAGAGCTACGGATTTGATAATCAACGATCCTCAAAAAAATATTTACAAATATGGTTCCAATCAAATTGAGAGAAATGTGTTCAATCAGTTTTCTGTCTAATCTAATGTTTCTGAGCTATTCGATTTATAGGTGCAAAAGACTATGTCATCTTCTAACTACGATCTTTAAAATTTCCGCATCACTGATACGAATATATTAAGGAGTACTATTTAATTGAATCAAATATTGTTTATGGGCAAAATGCAAAAATACATAAATCTTCCGTAAATCTATATTAAAGTGCGAAGTGAATGCATTTATTTTTAATTTCGAATATATTAAGATTTTGACAAATATGTACATCGTACATCATTGATAAGTATTTTTTTCTTACTGCTTAGATATTTGTTACTATAGACAATTCGAATATATGTCCGTTAAAATATTAATAATAAAAAGTACAATTGATATCTTCTTCTTCTTATCAGTGTCATGGCAGGTCCCTCCAACGTTGAATATTACCTGAGAGTAGGCATATTTGTCCCCGGCAGCCCGAAAAAGATCCCCAATGCTTCTTATACCAGTCCAATCACTCGGAATTCGAATCCACTATTATTTTAAATACTAGTGATAAATAGCTGACAATGTCTCCTGACACAGGACAGTTTCAGCCATCACATACATAGGACAAATCAATTCTAAAATTTAAGTATCAAATATATTAAAGGTTTTAGGACGATTGATAGGTTCTAGTTAGTAGGTGGAGCTTTTTGGTAAACAAAATGGTACAGTCCAAGTTTTTTATATATTTTTTTTTAAAGTAACTTACGTTTTAAATTTATTTGGCACGTTACTGCACAATCGACGGTTGTACACCCTGCCATATTTTTTTTATTCTAACCTGACGAAAATTATGCAGGTTGTGCTTATAACTAATTGAGTTACATGTGAACAGGAAAAAGTTTAACAAAAATAACACGCTAAAGTTATAATGAAATTACAAATTAAAGTTGAAAAAAAAAATAAGTGAAAGTATTGAAATAGTTAAATACACAAATATGAATTCATAACACTTGTCTTCTAAACCAAAGGTTGCAGGCTAGATTCACATTAGAACCTGTGTTTTGTTTGTTTTTTTTTTCAAAACAGAGTTTTCATTAGTTTTTTACATAATTCCTATTAAAAAAAAAATCTGTTTGGTTGAAGGAAAAGGTCAAATATAAATCAGCCTAGCAAGTTTAACTGTACACAACAAAAGTGTTGTATAATACAATAATAAACAACTACCTTCTGTTCATGCTTAACGTTTAATGACATCAAACATTGTAGACCGACCTGTAATCAGTTTTATAATACTGCCATGAGTTATAGATACATAATGTATCCGTAATTCGAAGTATGGATTCGTATACATAATTAATGTATTTTATTTTTTATCATCATGATCTGAGACCAACCAGAGCAATTCAAAAAAAAAGCTGGCTGTTCATAAAATAAATTTGGTTCCAATATTAAGATATGAAAAAGAACGTTCGGGTGATTGTCCGTCTTTGTGGGGCTCGTGGGTATACCATATGCTCACGTATGTGTTTATGGATTTCGTGGGGATGGATAATCATTTGAATTATTTATGCAACCATGTAACTTGCTTCATTTACTTTTGTCTAGTTGGTTGGAAGAGATTGCCTCCTGGAAATAAGCCCATCAAATTGGATTTGCAATAAAAGTGTTAAACAAATAAGATATACAAGTGAAAGTTAAACGTGGTAATATGTGATAAAAGGATTACTTTAAATTTTCAAGTATTTCATCTCTAAATCACACCGTCGAAACCTTATTCGTCAGATAAGCTTTATTAATTTCCTTGTTTACAGTAATTCCGATATTTTTTTACGAATAAACTGTATTTTTTTTTAATATCTTGTCCCTTCTTTTTTTTTAATAGTAAACTTTTACAAAGTTCTACTTGCAAATCCGCTAACTTACTAGCACTGGAACACTGAAAAAAAAAGACGAAAGCTCTCTTGACTATGTAAAACAAATTACACAACTTGAAATGTTGTTAAGGATACTAAGAGAAAACTTTGCCTTTCCAATATATGAAAAACGATGTGGAAAAACTTTTGTGACTAAGTTGTGAAATGGTTTTTAATGGTTAACGTTTAAACCTTTAGACGCCTTCTTGAACTGCTTTGAATTCGAACTCTAAGTTTATTTTTAACCATTCACTCTTTTCACTCGACTTATTTCAATAGTTTGAAAAGAATTTCTATAATTTCGGTTCTCAAATAAAAATCATTTTTAATTAAATCTATTTTGAGACTTTTGCGGTTCTCCGTATCAGTTGTATAAAGAACGTGGTTTCGCTAATTATGTCGACGACACGAAAGCGTTGTCAGTTTTTATCTTTAAGGCTTGTTCGTAGTCAACTTCGCCATAAGTGGATGCACATTGGATACCGCTGGCGTACAGTAGAAGCTCAACCGCAACGAAAAAACGCATGGGCCCGTTCCGGTTTGTGACCGTAACGCGAGCCATTGTTTCTTCCCACTACGAGAGAACAAGCACGCAGCTTTTGCAAATTTCGAAGTTATTGTAAATTTTGATTTACCTGTCGTTACGATTTTATTACGGGGTGCTTTGCTTATTTGAGGGGAAATCCGTCGTCTTTGTTAATATTGTTTGGATATTTATATTTTTTTTATTGCCTCTTTGATTAATTGGGCGTGATAACTCTAGTTTGCCAAGGAATTTTTAATCAAATGTGAAACGGTAGCCTGTCTCGTGAAGTGTTCAGCCAAAGCTGATTTTTCGGGATAAGTGAGTCGACAGGCTCTCGCATGTTCGACTATTTTTTGTTCACCGTTCTCGTAATTTATTCTATGTGTAACTTCTCGTATCCCTGCCAATCGAATATTTAGACGCCTATTAACTCTCTGATTTTTCAAAATTTACTTACAAAGAATATTCTCGTTCATACACATTGCAGCAAAAACAGTTTATTTTTTTTCTTCTGATAAATATAACTGAATTAGTCAAATTACAAAGTCGTGCTTCAGGTTACGTTCTTGCCACTATTTCACCTCCGGTACCTACCCACTGGTCCCAACACACGAGTGCCATATGCGTGCTTGCACGCGACAACTTTGTTTGACCTCCCATTATTTAACACTCCTGAAAAAGCCGAAACAAAAAAAATCTGCAATGCTCTATACATTACTTTTTAAGTAAAAAATCTTACAAATTGGCTTTTCTCAAAAAAATCTCAGCTTTTCCTCAAATATCACGGTATTGATCACCATCACCAACTTTTTTCACAATTTTGTCGACTTTATTTTTCTATATACATTATTTTTTATTTTATATAATTTTTTTTTTGTTCTATGTAATTTTTCTTCTTCTTTAATATGTCTTGTATTTTTCAAAGTAATTGGACTAAGCCTGTTTTGAAAAAATAAATAAATTACACTCTTGTTATATACAGTACAACCTGGTGGGTTGTACTGTATCAGAGAGATGTTAAAGAAGCTTAGAGGGAAAATCAAAGGGGAATCCCTTTTAAAAAAAATCTGGGATCTAACGAGAATGACACCCGCCCAACGTCATTTGAAAAAATATTTTTCGGTTTCTCAAAACTTTTTAAAATAACTCATCTGGCAACAATTCTACATACACGCCAGATGCATACGAAAATCGTAACGTTTACACGAGTTATTGATACATATGAAATTCGAGTGATGTGCCACTATTCAGTGGTTTTTAACCGGAAGTCACGTAATAGAAATGAAAACGTATTGTGTCTTCCGGTCACACTCTTAAACAAACCAACAACCAAGATTCTATTGTGATAAACCATTTTTGTTTCTTTAGAAAACTCCGTTCGTTATAAGTTTTAAATAAAAAATCACTAAGTAATTTTCTGCTGTTTCTACAAAACTTCCTAAATGGATTACAGCAAGGAGACAATATGAATCTTTACGACATTATAAATAAACAAGTTATATAAAAATCCAAATATCTATAATGAGATCGATTAAAAAGAGTCATGTGGCGTATAATGGTTGGCCTCCAAATATTAGAAATTGTGGAGATTTAGGAAGCACATGAAAACAACATTTTTGAGATGCTGGATCAAAAGTTATGATGACCTATGAACACGTCACACAAACACTACACCTAAAGTCAAATATATTTCATTTCATATCACATATCACAAGAGAAGTCAAACTGCAAAAGTGTTTTGTACTTTATCAACCCTTGGTGCGTTTTCAGTGGTTCTCTTACCAAATATGTATAACTTAAGTTTTAAAGCCAAGATTACATTGTGTCATTATGACCAACCAATATTGCTTCTCTAGAAAACTTCATTCATTGTTGACAACGTATAATACTCGTAACCATCAATTTTGCTGTTCTTACTATTTTTTACAGCAAGAAGAACAAATATGAATGATTCAAGGTATCACAAAAACGAATTTATGTAAAAATACAAATATTTAAAATAAAATCGACCACAACATCCCTCAATGGATTGTTTAGCCAATAGCGTAAAAAACTAAAAACATTTTCAAAATAATTCAAGTATCACGTACAAATAAAGCAACGTGATACGTTCAAAGGCTGCATTAGTATTCAGAGGAGAGAGCCATCTTCCATCCCTCCGTCGCCTGTGTGCTACCCTTACACAATTTATCATCACTCCGGATCCATTTGCATGTTCCACTGTCACACACAACAGATGACCTTAGCTTAAGGTTATCAAGGAAAATATTGGTGGCTGAAATTATTTAATACAGTTCTTTGATAAAAATTCTGCTACGAGTACGTCCTATATTCTGGATAAAATATCCATAAATGGAAATAGTTTCATGTTAAACTCTCGGTATCGTACGATTTTGACTTTTTATCATCATCAGCATCGCAATTACACCAAGTCAAGAGTCCTTTTTATGGCATTTCATCAATCTTAGCTCTTAGCTGGGGAGTTGTTATTAATTGTTTATTAATCTCACAGTATTTTTTTGGAATTTGTCCTGTAATATGCCTTTGAGAGGGATTCTACTTTGTTAGTTATGTTTTGTAGCTTTATACTGTCGATTTATTATGTTTTGTATTGATATGTTTAAGCATCATACGACGAAGGATATACATATCATAAATTGTAAGATTTTTTAAGGATATTTTATTGTATTTAAATAAAAGTGAGTGCTTTTTTTCAAATATCCATAATAATATTTAAATTAAATAAAGTAAAAAAATTAACAATTCAATAAACCTTAAAGAAATACATCAATATAATAAAAACAGTTTAATAATACTTGAGTAAGTAACTTGGTTAGGTCAAAATTATTACAAAAATATTAATGTAACTACACATATATACACAGTTGATTAAACGATACGGGGGCATCTCCAATCAGCTGTCCGCACCTCACCCTACTCATTCGACATACGAAAAGAATAGTCAAATACAAAGTCAATACTTTATTTATCCTGCAATCAGCCTACTTTTATAGCTCAACACACTTTATTCAAATATATCGGCAATCTGAGACAACTTTGAACAAAGTTAATATGCATGTTCATTCGTTATCTATTTTACTTTAAGTTTTACTATGTTATGTAAAGGTTTTTTAAGTATCGTTTATTATTTTAATAAATGGAAGAATAAAATGTTAATATTTGGGTAGGCAGAGACACTTTCTTCCTTCCTAGCACACATATTTCAATATACATTTCGTAATGCATAATCTTCCTCTAAAAAGACTTTTCACTCCTACTTCTACAAAAATTTGTTGGTTTATATTAATATGGAGTTTATTTGCTGTTTAAGTGACTTGAGAAACTTCTAAGGTAATGTTTTGAATGTGTTTACATTGGTAACATTTATATCATACCATCACGCTGTGTCCCTTTTCAGGTAGACAGAGAAGACATATCTCCACGTATTTATATCCACGCCTCAGTGTTATCTTTTTCACATATATACATCTCCTCATACACACTTTTCTTTTTCGCATACTTCTTACCTTTCCCTTAGCTATTATCTTTATTATTCCTTTATTTCTCGGTTCATTTGTTCCTTCCTTGACATCCATTACAAATGTATATATATTTTTATGTAATTCCCGACTCGTTCTGTAATTGTATAAAAACTATCTGAATATTTTTTCTTTTTTTTATATCCACCACTTATTACATACATACCAACATAACATTTCCCTGCCATGGTAGACAAAGAGGACAGAGCGCCAAACGTATCTCGATACACATATTCCGCCTCTTCCACATCTGTATACCTTCTCATACATCAATACACCTCTAAGATACTATCATTGATTCACTTATTTCTTAATTATCATAATCATTAATTGTAAGCCAGAAACTCTTCAATAAAAAAAGCTTTTATTCGACTCTGATTACTCTTCACTTATATTCACGCTTATATGCGACACTGCTTATTCGTCACTTATATTCTCGCTTATACACTTATATGCACACTATAGATCGTTCAGCCAGAAGAGTCATTTTGCAATAGTATGAGTAACACTCTCTGCATTACACAACTTAACACATCGATCAATAATTCCCTGGAATCACTACTAAAAAAACATTTGTTTGCCAAAATTCTTCTTTATTCATCAACATAGTCTCCTTCAAGAGCGATACATTAATTCCAACGCTTTCGTAACTTTTCTATGCCATCGGTGTAGAACGGTTTATCTTTGGTTTCAAAATAGGCGTTAGTTTCGGCAATCACTTCTTCATTCGAGCCAAATCTCTTTCCCTG
>OX463838.1:7662518-7846378 GCA_949825065.1 Odontocerum albicorne
TATAATCAACGTCAATGCATCTCTATTACACTTTTGTCTTGATTTATCATATTTCCAGCATTTTTATACCAATAATATGGTATTTTGAATGAAAAAAGTAATAAAATTCAATGACACTTGAAAATATTGACCCAAAATATTGAAATTTTGCAAAATTAGACGTTGAGGACGAAAAACAAAAAAAACTCGTAGAACAAACAATAGTTCTGTGATAATTTTGTACAAACATTCTTAAACTTGGTCGTCAATGGCAGTTTTTCGAGTGAAAAGTGTGAAATTTCCGTGTATTACTAACAAATGTTCATACATGTTTAGGAGGTTTTAACCTTTTATGTCATAATCAACGTCAATGCGTTTCTATTACATTTTTGTCTTGATTTATCATATTTCCAGCATTTTTTTATAAATAATTTGGTATTTTGAATGCCAAAGTAATAAAATTCATTTATACTCGAAAATATTGAAGCAAAATATTGAACTTTTGCAAAATTAGACGTTTAGGAAAAAAAACACGAAAACTCGTAGAACAAACAATAATTCTTTGATGATTTTGTACATACATTCTTAAACTTGGTCGTCAATGGCAGTTTTTCGAGTAAAAGTGTGAAATTTCCGTGTATTACCAACAAATAATCATACATGTTTAGGAGGTTTTAACATTATATGTCACAATCAACGCCAATGCGTTTTAAATACACTTTTGTCATGATTCATCATAATTCTATCAATTCTTTACCAAAATTTTGTATTTTGAAATAAAATTCATTTATACTTGAAAATATTGAAGCAAAATATTGAAATTTTTCCAAAATTAGACATTTAGGATGAAAAACACGAAAACTCGTAGAACAAACAATAATTCTGTGATGATTTTGTACATACATTCTTAAACTTGGTCGTCAATGGCAGTTTTTCGAGTGAAAAGTGTGAAATATCCGTGTATTACTAACAAATGTTCATACATGTTTAAGAGGTTTTAACCTTTTATGTCATAATCAACGTCAATGCGTTTCTATTACACTTTTGTCTTGATTTATCATATTTCCAGCATTTTTTTATCAATAATTTGGTATTTTGAATGCCAAAGTAATAAAATTCATTTATACTCGAAAATATTGAAGCAAAATATTGAACTTTTGCAAAATTAGACGTTTAGGAAAAAAAAACACGAAAACTCGTAGAACAAACAATAATTCTGTGATGATTTTGTACATACGTTCTTAAACTTGGTCGTCAATGGCAGTTTTTCGAAGGAAAAGTGTGAAATTTCCGTGTATTACCAACAAATAATCATACATGTTTAGGAGGTTTTAACCTTATATGTCACAATCAACGGCAATGCGTTTTAAATACACTTTTGTCTTGATTCATCATAATTCTATCAATTATTTACCAAAAATTTGGTATTTTGAAATAAAATTAATTTATACTTGAAAATATTGAAGCTAAATATTGATTTTTTTCCAAAATTAGACATTTAGGATGAAAAACACGAAAACTTGTAGAACAAACAATAATTCTGTGATGATTTTGTACAAACATTCTTAAACTTGGTCGTCAATGGCAGTTTTTTGAGTGAAAAGTGTGAAAAATCATGTATTACTAACCAAATGTTCATACAAGTTTAGGAGGTTTTAACATATTAGGTCATCATCAACGTCAATGCATCTCTATTACACTTTTGTCTTGATTCATCATATTTTCAGCATTTTTATACCAATAATATGGTATTTTGAATGAAAAAAGTAATAAAATTCATTTATACTTGAAAATATTAAAGCAAAATATTGAAATTTTGCAAACTAAGACGTTTAGGACGAAAAACAAAAAAAACTCGTAGAACAAACAATATTTCTGTGATGGATTTGTACAAACATTCTTAAACTTGGTCCTCAATGGTAGTTTTTCGAGTGAAAAGTATGAAGTTTCCGTGTATTACGAAGAAGTATTCATACATGTTAAGGAGGTTTTAACCTTTTATGTCATAATCAACATCAATGCGTTTCTAATACACTTTTGTCTTGATTTATCATATTTCCAGCATTTTTATACCAATAATTTGGTATTTTGAATGTCAAAAGTAATGAAATCTGTTTATACTTGAAAATATTGAAGCAAAATATTGAATTTTTTCCAAAGTAGACATTTAGGACGAAAAACACGAAAACTCGTAGAACAAACAATAATTCTGTGATGATTTTGTACATACATTCTTAAACTTGGTCGTCAATGGCAGTTTTTCGAGTGAAAAGTGTGAAATTTTCGTGTAGTACTAACAAATGTTCATACATGTTTAGGAGGGTATAACCTTTTATGTCATAATCAACGTCAATGCGTTTCTATTTCACTTTTGTCTTGATTTATCATATTTTCAGCATTTTTATATCAATAATTTGGTATTTTGAATGTTAAAAGTGATAAAATTAATTTATACTCGAAAATATTGAAGCAAAATATTGAAATTTTGCAAAATTAGACGTTTAGGACGAAAAACACGGAAACTCCTAGAAGAAACAATAATTCTGTGATGATTTTGTACAAACATTCTTAAACTTGGTCGTCAATGGCAGTTTTTTGAGTGAAAAGTGTGAAAAATCATGTATTACTAACCAAATGTTCATACAAGTTTAGGAGGTTTTAACATTTTAGGTCATAATCAACGTCAATGCATTTCTATTACACTTTTGTCTTGATTTATCATATTTCCAGCATTTTTATACCAATAATATGGTAATTTGAATGAAAAAAGTAATCAAATTCATTGATACTTGAAAATATTGACCCATAATATTGAAATTCTGCAAAATTAGACGTTTAGGACGAAAAACAAAAAAAACTCGTAGAACAAACAATATTTCTTTGATGGATTTGTACATACATTCTTAAACTTGGTCCTCAATGGCAGTTTTTCGAGTGAAAAATATGAAGTTTCCGTGTATTACGAAGAAATATTCATACATGTTAAGGAGGTTTTAACCTTTTATGTCATAATCAACGTCAATGCGTTTCTATTACACTTTTGTCTTGATTTATCATATTTCCAGCATTTTTATACCAATCATTTGGTATTTTGAATGTCAAAAGTAATGAAATCTTTTTATACTTGAAAATATTGAAGCAAATTATTGAAATTTTGCAAAATTAGACGTTTAGAACGAAAAACACGAAAACTCGTAGAACAAACAATAATTCTGTGATGATTTTGTACATACATTCTTAAACTTGGTCGTCAATGGCAGTTTTTCGAGTGAAAAGTGTGAAATTTCCGTGTATTACTAACAAATGTTCATACATGTTAAGGAGGTTTTAAGAGATCATAATCAACGTCAATGCATTTCTATTACACTTTTGTCTTGATTTATCATATTTCCAGCATTTTTATACCAAAAAAATGGTCTTTTGAATGTCAAATGTAATAAAATTCATTTATACTTGAAAATATTGAAGCAAAATATTGAAATTAGGCAAAATTAGACGTTTAGGACGAAAAACACGAAAACTCGTAGAACAAACAATAATTCTGTGATAATTTTGTACATACATTCTTAAACTTGGTCGTCAATGGCAGTTTTTCGAGTGAAAAGTGTGAAGTTTCCGTGTATTACCAACAAATAATCATACATGTTTCGGAGGTTTTAACCTTATATGTCACAATCAACGGCAATGCGTTTTTAATACACTTTTGTCTGGATTCATCATTATTCTATCAATTATTTACCAAAAATTTGGTATTTTGAAATAAAATTCATTTATACTTGAAAATATTGAAGCAAAATATTGAAATTTTTCCAAAATTAGACATTTAGGACGAAAAACACGAAAACTCCCAGAACAAACAAAAATTCTGTGATGGTTTTGTACATATATTCTTAAACTTGGTCGTCAATGGCAGTTTTTCGAGTGAAAAGTGTGAAATTTCCGTGTATTACTAACAAATGTTCATACATGTTTAGGAGGTTTTAACTTTTTATGTCATAATCAACGTCAATGCGTTTCTATTAAACTTTTTTCTTGATTTATCATATTTCCAGCATTTTTTTATCAATAGTTTGGTATTTTGAATGCCAAAGTAATAAAATTCATTTATACTCGAAAAAATTGAAGCAAAATATTGAAATTTTGCAAAATTAGACGTTTAGGACGAAAAACACGAAAACTCGTAGAACAAACAATAATTCTGTGATGATTTTGTACATACATTCTAAAACTTGGTCGTCAATGGCAGTTTTTCGAGTGAAAAGTGTGAAATTTCCGTGTATTACTAACAAATGTTCATACAAGTTTAGGAGGTTTTAACATTTTAGGTCATAATCAACGTTAATGCATTTCTATTACACTTTTGTCTTGATTTATCATATTTCCAGCATTTTTTTATCAATTATTTGATATTTTGAATGTCAAAAGTAAAAAAATTCATTTATACTCGAAAATATTGAAGCAAAATATTGAAATTTTGCAAAATTAGACGTTTAGGACGAACAACACGAAAACGCGTAGAACAAACAATAATTCTGTGATGATTTTGTACATACATTCTTAAACTTGGTCGTCAATGGCAGTTTTTCGAGTGAAAAGTGTGAAATTTCCGTGTATTACCAACAAATAATCATACATGTTTAGGAGGTTTTAACTTTATATGTCACAATCAACGGCAATGCGTTTTAAATACACTTTTGTCTTGATTCATCATAATTCTATCAATTATTTACCAAAAATTTGGTATTTTGAAATAAAACTCATTTATCCTTGAAAATATTGAAGCAAAATATTGAAATTTTTCCAAAATTAGACATTTAGGATGAAAAACACGAAAACTCGTAGAACAAACAATAATTCTGTGATGATTTTGTACAAACATTCTTAAACTTGGTCGTCAATGGCAGTTTTTTGAGTGAAAAGTGTGAAAATCATGTATTACTAACCAAATGTTCATACACGTTTAGGAGGTTTTAACATATTAGGTCATCATCAACGTCAATGCATCTCTATTACACTTTTGTCTTGATTTATCATATTTTCAGCATTTTTATACCAATAATATGGTATTTTGAATGAAAAAAGTAATAAAATTCATTGATACTTGAAAATGTTGACCCAAAATATTGAAATTTTGCAAACTTAGACCGTGTATTACCAACAAATAATCATACATGTTTAGGAGGTTTTAACCTTATTTGTCACAATCAACGGCAATGCGTTTTTAATACACTTTTGTCTTGATTCATCTTAATTCTATTAATTTTTATATCAAAAATTTGGTATTTTGAAATAAAATTCATTTATACTTGAAAATATTGAAGAAGAATATTGAAATTTTTCCAAAATTAGACGTTAAGGACGAAAAACAAAAAAAACTCGTAGAACAAACAATAATTCTGTGATGATTTTGTACATACATTCTTAAACTTGGTCGTCAATGGCAGTTTTTTGAGTGAAAAGTGTGAAATTTCCGTGTATTACTAAGAAATGTTCATACATGTTAAGGAGGTTTTAACCTTTTATGTCATAATCAACGTCAATGCGTTTCTATTACACTTTTGTCTTGATTTATCATATTTCCAGCATTTTTATACCAATAATTTGGTATTTTGAATGTCAAAAGTAATAAAATTCATTTATACTTGAAAATATTGAAGCAAAATATTGAAATTTTTCCAAAATTAGACGTTTAGGACGAAAAACTCGAAAACTCGGAGAACAAACAATAATTCTGTGATGATTTTGTACATACATTCTTAAACTAGGTCGTCAATGGCAGTTTTTCGAGTGAAAAGTGTGAAATTTCCGTGTATTACTAACAAATGTTCATACATACTATTAAGTAGGTTTTAGCCTTTTATGTCATAATCAACGTCAATTCTTTTCTTCTACATTTTTGTATTGATTCATTATAATTCTAGCATTTTGGTTCGAAAAAATAATGTTTTTTGAGTCAAAAGTAAAAAAAATTATTACCATTAGAAAATATTGACTAGAAATTAATTACGTATTAGAATAAAGTCAGAATGACCACATTTATGTGTTTTAAAACAGCTTCTTATGAGTTAAAATCAAGTATCGAAGAAACCTTCACATTCTGTCGACATTATTTTGCATGCTTTGTAATCCCAATTTCCCTTCATATCTTCGCGAAAAATTCCAGTTTCTTTCAGAATACGGACGTTTCCTTCAGGGTATGAGAGACATCCTTGCATACCAACACATTACACCATATTTTACACATTTTCATTTACGATTCATTCGGCGTGTCTGCGGAACGAATTTCATAGATTCAGATGTGCTCCATTTTTATTTTCGTTAGGGAGAAAATTGAAAAAATATAACATCACTCAGAATATCATTTCATCCTAATTTCCTTTGATTCCCTTCCTTATCCTTGAACGAATTACTTTCCACAAGTGCTACCATTATTTATAGAGATTCGTTACCAACTTGGCTTTTTTACATTAATTTAAACAAATACATATTTTTAATTAAATCAATGTAAAATGGATTAAAACATTTTGATGTATCCAAGATGAGCTGGTTGCTTGGAAGAAATTACTGTGTGGCATTTAGATTGAATAACATTGTATTATATAACACTTTTGCTTTATACAATACATTATTGTGGACTTAGTGCTATTTGGCAATCTCTTACAATCAACTAAGAAAAAATTTAAGCGAGGTTTGAAGTGAAAACCTGATTGGATTTTTTGTTTTTTAATTCAGTTTTCCAACGGGAATCGAACCCGCAACTCTCGGGATGTCAATCGTGTGATCAACGAGACCACAGTGGTCGTTTATTGTTTGAATAAAATCAATGAATTATATTTCATGATAAGTTTATTTCCTTAAGCTCAATTGTAATTCAACTGTGACTAAAATCAAATTAAGGAAACTCAACAAAAACAGCCCATACAAATACTATATGTACTTTCAGTTATATTATAACCAAATAAAAAACGCCCGATTACACGACTATGGAATATCTTGAAGAAACAAAAGAAAATCATTTCTCCGTCGAATTGTGACTGGCGATGAAAAATGGATATATTTCGAGAATCCTAAGCGTAAAAGATCATGGGTAATTCCGAGCAAACCAGCGACATCGACTGCAAGGCCAAATCGCTATGGACGGAAGACAATGCTCTGTGTTTGGTGGGATCAGAAGGGTGTTATCTATTATGAGTTGCTAAAACCTGGCGAAACCGTTAATACTGAACACTACCGAAAACAAATGATGGATTTAAACCAAGCATTGCGTGAAAAATGACCAGAATATTAAAAGAGGCAACACAAAGTGACTTTGCTTCATGATAATACACAACACACACAGCGAAACCGGTTAAGGAAACGATTGAGGAATTTAGTTGGCAAATACTTTTGCATGCGGTTTACTCAACAGACTTGGCTCCATCCGATTACTTCTTATTTGCATCGATGGAACACGCACTTTCTGAGCAGCGCTTCACTTCTTACGAAAATGTACGAAAATGACTCGATGATTGGTTTGCCTCAAAAGAGCAACAGTTTTTTTTGGCGTGGGATCCACAAATTGCCAGAGAGATGGGGAAAATGTGTAGCTAGCGATGGGTAATATTTTGAATAAAATATTTTTTACTATTTTCATAAAATAAATGTGTATTTTCTATTAAAAAAATCCGGTTTAATATTTACAGACCTATGTATATATATTTGCAGACCTATATATAACCTTAAAATACAAGCTAAATATTGTATTTTGTCAATTGTAAACCATTTCAGATATAAATATTTTATAAGTTGACCAATCAATCTATCGCGGCAAGTTGAGCTACAGTTCTATCAGATAATTAATAATTATAATTAGGCATTCATACTTTTTATTAATATTACTTTCCAGCTTCGAAATAGTTGAGATTTTTTTGTCTTATATTTTATAACGCTTTGTTATATGCACTACTAGCTAACGGATTGATTGCCTTATATAAATATCTAACAACCAATGAGAAATATATGTTTAAGTCCTATTGGCATTTGAAAAAATGGGTACCATGAGGAATCGAAAATACAATCTCAGTTATAGAACAAGGTCTCATCAACTAGGCCACAAAAGTCGACATTTTTTTACATTTTTATTTCGTTTTCCTTTGTAATGAAGTCACTAATTATCCTATATGCAACGTTCCCTCTAAGGTGTGCGCGTGTGCGGCCGCACATCTGTTTAAAATTGTCCGCACACATGTTTCCATCTTCCGCACACATCTCAAAGAAAGGAACTTGTAACCATATTTTGTTTCGCGCATTGGTATATTTTATTTGATATTTCATGATGGGTGCTCAGGTTCCTTTCTTTGTGTTATGTGCGGAACATGGAAACACCATACAGAGTCCACGCGTCGGAGCCTCTTTTTTTCTTACACATTAAAAAAATTAGGGGGAACGTAGCCTATATGTATAAAATACTTAAGACATATTAAAATTTGGTCAATTCAAATATTTCGTTTTGATATATCTTGCACGTTATATGTTTAATATTATTATTTTTTTAATTATTTCAAATTAAACGAATCCCCAAAAGCATAAAACTTTTTGAAATGTAATTAAAATGAGTACGGTTGAAAACCGAAATGAATTTGAGCACAACTCTTCCTAACTAAGGGGTGTAACATTTATTTAAAGCTTTTTCGCTTTGCAGTGAGGGTCAATAAAACTTTAGTACGAAAGTTAGAATTTTTTCCAAAGGACAAGGGGAGTCATCAAATTTATTTTAGTACATTGAAACTTTCTTGGAACGAATAAATCTTCGAAAAAAACTATTAAAAATTTAGACAAACTGATACGAGTCGAATATTTTTTGCATTAGTTTACGTTTCTGTAAAATATGTACATTAAATTTTGCTCTCGTTTCATACTCGTTGTTCTTCATGCATACTCTTCAAAGACTTAATTAATGTTACCAACATTACTTTTTGACATAAATTTCTTAGTACGATTATTATAAAAACACAAGTGTTGAAGAGTTGAATTCTCAAGTAGAATTTCCATATTTATAGTACAAACTACTTGTAAATTCAGATACAATGTACGAGTAGTTTAATGGAAACTGGGTGACAAGAAAATACAAAAAACCTACTATCCACCACAAAATTTTTACAGACAATTGTGTCTTTGATTGTCTAGATTATGAATGCTAAGTTTTCATGAAGAATTATGATGAGTCGAATGAGGTTAATATACAATAGAACACGCGAAGGTTGTTTAAACAACCCCTGCTTTACGACGGCTAATAAAAAAATGTAATTCATTAAAAAAAAAATTATAATAATAAAACTTAAATCAGTTGTATAAGTGCGGGGATTAGAGTAACTATAATATAAAAGACAGACTAGGTTAAACAATAAAAACGCATTGAACGATATGTCGATCCTTAACTTGTTTATAAGAGACAGACTAGGTTTAACAATAAAAACGCATTGAACGATGTGTCGATCCTTAACTTTAATATAAGAGACAGACTAGATTAAACAATAAAAACGCATTGAACGATATGTCGATCCTTAACTTTTATATAAGAGACAGACTAGGTTAAACAATAAAAACGCATTGAACGATATGTTGATCCTTAACTTTATAAGAGACAGACTAGGTTAAACAATAAAAGCGCATTGAACGATATGTCGATCCTTAATTTTTATATAAGATACAGACTACGTTAAACAATAAAAACGCATTGAACGATATGTCGATCCTTAACTTTTATATAAGAGACAGACTAGGTTAAACAATAAAAACGCATTGAACGATATGTCGATCCTTAACTTTTATATAAGAGAGAGACTAGGTTAAACAATAAAAACGCATTAAATGATATG
Source organism: Odontocerum albicorne (assembly GCA_949825065.1). Classification (NCBI taxonomy): domain Eukaryota; kingdom Metazoa; phylum Arthropoda; class Insecta; order Trichoptera; family Odontoceridae; genus Odontocerum; species Odontocerum albicorne. The sequence continues at coordinate 7,672,355 of OX463838.1, forward strand.
TCGATCCTTAAGTTTTATTTAAGAGACAGACTAGATTAAACAATAAAAACGCATTGAACGATGTGTCGATCCTTAACTTTTATTTAAGAGACAGACTAGGTTAAATAATAAAAACGCATTGAATGATATATCGATCCTTAACTTTTATAAGAGACAGACTAGATTAAACAGTAAAAACGCATTGAACGATGTGTCGATCCTTAACTTTTATATAAGAGACAGACTAGGTTAAATAATAAAAACGCATTGAATGATATGTCGATCCTTAACTTTTATATAAGAGACAGACTAGATTGAACAGTAAAAACGCATTGAACGATGTGTCGATCCTTAACTTTAAAGAATAAAGAATCTCAATTAACCTTGCTAATACATCTGTTGACAATTTCATCTAATCGTATCCTAAAGATATCTAGTTGAAATACCTTCGAAGATAGGAAATTGACAGAAAAAAGAATTGTTTCTAACAAACCATGTCTGAAATGGTCTAAAACAAGCTCGCATGGGTTTGTACTGTACCAAATTTTCAACATCAAATCATAATAATAAAGAGGAATGGAGAAGGAAATTTATTCAAAGCTTACGCCTTTTTAATTACAAATTGAAATGAGAATTGAATAAAACAATATTTGTCCATTGGTTTACATTTGACTCCTGTCTTGTTCCATCAAGCTTTAACGATTCTAGACGTCTGAATACAAAGTTAATAATTATCTTTAAAATTACCTAAAACACTTTGACAAAGTCCTTCTCCGTGAGACTTCTGCCAATCAAGCTGTCTGACATTGTTCAAATCACTTAGCCAGAGATCGTAAAGCAAAAGAACGCGAGCCACGATCGGTTAGTGAAAACAATTACATCATATCTGCGTGAAAACAATTACATCATATCTGCGTGAAAACAATTACATCATATCTACGTGAAAACAATTACATCATACGCCGGAAGTAGGGATTTAAAAAAATATTCATTTTAATTTAGATAAAGATTTTTTTTAATATTGTTTTCAATGTATAAAAAATACATTTCTTTTGAGACACTATAATATAATAAGAACTCGAAGGTTTGTTTCTTATTTTTTTCTTATATTGTATTTTATCACTCTTTAACGTTATTTTCATTTTAAAAGCTTTTTTTTTATCACCACATAATTTTTTTTTTGTTTCGTATGCTTCGAATGCACAAAATTCAAAATTATGGTAAAATCATTGTAATTTATTATATGTTACACTTTCGCTGAATTACAATACAACCTGATGAGCTAATTGCCATGTGGCAATCTTTTTTAATCCACCAGATATATGTTAAAGAGGCCTCAAGTGAAAACTCAGACTTGAATCGTTGTAAAGAAAATCTGAGATCCAACAGGAATCAAACCTGCAACTCGTGGGTTGGGAGACAAGCCTCTTACTAACTAAGCCACGGAGGTCATAAAAAATACATAATAAAGTAGTTAGGTATGTTTTATGGTAATTAGTTAATTTTATTAAAAATACAAGTAAAACGCTTTTTTATACTTATGTTAACTAGATATACAGGGTTAGTTCTTTGCTCCAAATAAATCTCAAATCTGCACAAAAAAAATTTTTATTTGACATGAATGCAATAAAATTAAAATAGCATGGGAATAAAAATTTAACACCATGGGTTTATTCCATGATATAGACATTATCGTAAATATTATATAATTTAACATTGTGGGTTTATTCCATGGTATGGATATTGTTGCACATATTATCTCATTTAACACAATGGGCTTATTCCAAATTGCTGCAAATATGATCTAATTTAACACTTTGGGTATATTCCACTTTAGGGATATTGTTATAAATTTTATCTTATTTAACACTTTGGGTTTATTCCATGGTATGGATATTGTTGCACATATTATCTAATTTAACACAATGGGCTTATTTCAAATTGTTGCAAATATGATCTAATTTAACACTTTGGGTATATTCCACTTTATGGATATTGTTATTAATTTTATCTTATTTAACACTTTGGGTTTATTCCATGGTATGGATATTGTTGCACATATTATCTCATTTAACACAATGGGCTTATTCCAAATTGTTGCAAATATGATCTAATTTAACACTTTGGGTAAATTCCACTTTATGGACATGGTTATAAATTTTATCTTATTTAACACTTTGGGTTTATTCCATGGTATGGATATTGTTGCACATATTATCTCATTTAACACAATGGGCTTATTCCAAATTGTTGCAAATATGATATAATTTAACACTTTGGGTATATTCCACTTTATGGACATTGTTATAAATTTTATCTTATTTAACACTTTGGGTTTATTCCATGGTATGGATATTGTTGCACATATTATCTCATTTAACACAATGGGCTTATTCCAAATTGTTGCAAATATGATCTAATTTAACACTTTGGGTATATTCCACTTTATGGATATTGTTACAAATTTTATCTTATTTAACACTTTGGGTTTATTCCATGGTATGGATATTGTTGCACATATTATCTAATTTAACACAATGGGCTTATTTCAAATTGTTGCAAATATGATCTAATTTAACACTTTGGGTATATTCCACTTTATGGACATGGTTATAAATTTTATCTTATTTAACACTTTGGGTTTATTCCATGGTATGAACATAGTTGAAAATATTATCTAAAAAAAACATTAGACAATAATACTGGGCTTAATGGATTAACTAAAGTTAATAACGTTTACGACTTAGTTAATTTTTCCATATATTAGATTAAGGTAATCTTATTTTGTTTCACTAGAATAATAAAATATATATGCTTGTTAGTTTTTGGATTACGACGTGGAAAGCACAAACAAGTTTTTCGTTTTTTTTTTTTTATAAATATAAATTATTACTTTTCTTAAAACCGGCGTAATCGAGTTCGTATGAGAACAAAAAGAAACATTTCAACGCTAATTAGTTTTCTAAATTTTAAAAATCAATTTATTTTAATTAATTTATTTAACACTTTTATTACAAATACAATCTGGCGGGCTTATTGCCAGGCGGCAATCTCTTCCAACCAACCAGATGACCTCCGTGGTCTGGTGATAAGACACTTGTCTTCCGATCCGGAGGTTGCGGGTTCGATACCCGCTGAAACCATTTTTTTTAAATAGGATTTTTAACACTTAGAGCCTATAAAAACATATTTCTGGTTGGTTGGAAGAGATTGCCACATGGCAATAAACTTCATCATGGATTTAAAGTTAATGTTTTGTAAAAAAAATTTACATTTACAGACAATATTTTACTTACGTTTGTTTTTTTTTTTTTTTTCATTTAATTGACCCGGCGTATTGAGGAGTTAAAGACCACTGCATTGGACCATGGACCGACTCTCCAATGAATACAGACATCAATCATTTGAATGGGACAAACCGCCTAATGACCAGGGCCTCGCTGTTTTCCCCAGTCTATTCATTAAATTAATGAACGCTTGTTAACATTTCAACGAAGATATTCTTTTAAGTCATTCTTGTGAATGAAATCTTCCCTTGAGATAATTTAATTACGGAATAAATATCAAGATTTCCCTGGATTCTGTTTTTGACTTTAAATATACTTTAAAAAATATTGATAGATACTTTGTACTTAAAAGGGTATGTAATATCAGTTTGTCACCCAATTTTGTGCCCTGGGTACAATTGACAAATGGTCTATGAAAGTTATTTCTCTATTCAGGGCATTTTAAGTTTAGTAAATTCTTGTGTTTGCGCTACTTCGATTAAGAAAGGCATTAATGTTTTTTTTTTCGATAAGCGTTTACAATGCAATTTTTTTCTTTCTTGAATCTTCGAAAAAACTGTAGCGACCGTGCGTGCGGTCACTGAACCCACTGGGGCGATCTTTGGCCGCGCGGTCATTGAACTCGCTCTGCAAGGAATGCGAGACGGCGCTGGGCGAAGGTCATTGAACTCACTAGTAGCGAACAGCGAGAGTGAGACGCCGACATATCTCTTGCCTCTCCTACAGACCGTAGTATGAAATGTATATGGTACACGTGACAATAACCAGTGTGTCCGGCGAAGTGAGACGGTGACATCTTCTGCGCCGTTCTATACATTATAAATACATACGCTCTCAATAAACTCTCTCTCTCTTTGCTTATCTCGATCTCGACGACTTTTATTAAAACAACTTCATCCTTCTATGCGAAACACAAGTCCCTAAAAGACTATAGTTTCACTTTGTGGTGCCATTTTTTACATAAAAGGAAAAAAATAAGTAAAATAAAATAAAAAACTTATTTTATATTTTTGTGTTCACCACAGGTTTAATTTATATTCACAACTAGTTTCGAAGACCACCGTCTTCTTCATCAGTTTATACTCACCTGACGAAGAAGACGGTGGTCTTTGAAACTAGTTGTGAACCTAAATTAAACCTGTGGTGAACACAAAAATATAAAATAAGTTTTTTATTTTACTTATTTTTTCCTTTTATGCCATTTTTTTCTTTTACATATTTATCATAGTAAAAGAATTAAATTCCTCTCCCTCTCGTTATGTTTTGAAAATAGAAAATAAATAAAGCTGTTTATTAACATAATGGTTTATCAAGGAGTTTCCCAGTTTAAATAAACAATTCGTTTAAAAAAACACTCTAAAACGAAATCTTCAGATCTGTCAGGAGTAAAACCTTGTCAACATCATACGAGGGTTTCATTCCCATGCTGTGTATCCATTTATTGCAATTATTAATCTCCACAATCAGGAGTCATTTATAATGTTGTCTTATAATATGGATGTCAGCAGGGGTTACATTTATACGAATGCTCAGAAAACGTTTTTTCGTTACCTCTACGGAAGACACTTGTATATAAGCAGCAATAATATATTAAGCTTTTTTATCTTAATAAATAAAAAAATATGCAATAAATTTATTAAAATTAATATAAAATAGCTTGTAAACACGTGTACATATATTCAGCCAGTGGAAAAGACAATACATTGAAGAGAGAAGCTATCGAAATGTCTGGATCCATCTCATAACATTCTACCAGCCGAGATACAAGAGTCGCATATTTTTCAGCTCACACGTGAAATAATTGTTTACTTGTATATATTTTTTTTATAAATTATTAAATAAAATAAATAGTATAATTTAGATAATTATTTTTTGTATATCTATTACGATTTAGTATTGAGCAAATACAGCATATTTTACGATGATAATTTAATTGGTCTCTCATTCAGGACAATTCCAAGACAATTGTTACGAAAGAATCAATGTTTCTTTTCATTACAAATTATTAATACACGTGGTACAACCGACGTGTCTTCGATTTAGTAATATCCAGAATGAAATTGAACACGTTTTCTGAAGAAACGTGTATGAATTTAACTTTGTCTTCTCACGCGCATTTCTCAGAACTCGTTTTCGATTTTTCGACGAAACCATTAAAAATTCTGACAATAGATTCTAAGAGTTTCCACTAAAAAAAACGTTTAAACATTTTGTTACTGTGGAATAAAAACGACGAACATTTTATAAATATAATGACAGATATTTTTTAATATTATTTACACTTTTAAAAAAATTAATAAACGAAGAAAGATTAACACAACAAATATACGATGCAATTTTGAGTGAAAAACATAATAGAGATAGACCAAGAAACGTATGACATAACATGATTTTGAGTGAAAGACATAATAGAGGTAGACCAAGAAACGTATGACATAACATAATTTTGAGTGAAAGATATAATAGAGGTAGACCAAGAAACGTATGATATAACATAATTTTGAGTGAAAGACATAATAGAGGTAGATCAAGAAACGTATAATATAACATAATTTGGATTGAAAGACATAATAGAGGTAGACCAAGAAACGTATGACATAATATAATTCGGATTATTTTAGACATATTTCACTAACAAACAGTATTTCAGTACATGAAAAGACGGAACAGAGCCAAATACGAGTAAATGCGTGCACTGAAAAAAAAACAATTTTGTCTAAATGCGGGATACAATTATTACGGATGAAAGTGAACTTAAGGCTTGATATATCAAGTAATATAAACAACACTTGTCCTGAAGATGATTTAGAAATGAAGAACAAATAAATAAAGAAGGACTAACATAATATACAGTGCAAATGTGAATGAAAGAGGAAGACGTCATATGAATAGTATATTGAAAGAAGGAAATTTAAGAATTCTTAGTAATTGTAGGAGTTGTGTAAGAAGGTATGTAGATGTAGAAGAGATGTACTATGTGTGTAGTGATAGAAAAGTTTGGGCATATGTCCTATCTACCTACTCTGAAAGAAAAGTGGTACGATGGTTTATGCGTATGTAAAAAAAAACTATTGAACTATGAATAGTTATTGAAAATTAAAGAGTTTGTTAAGGATATTTGTGACCGAAAAAATATCGATTTATATGATATGAATGAATATGTTACATGAGTTGTAATTTGATTGAATAAAAATCAAGATTTTTTTATCAAAAAAATGTTAACAAATTGGTATTGTATAAAAAATGTAAGCTCATTAATTTGACACAATTAATCCGCTTGACTATATGCTACTCGTGTATTCCATCGATTGACATTTATATTTTTTTTGCAGGCGCCAATAAGTTGATTTTTTTCTCAAATATTGTGAACTAAATCCTCTGGAATGCATCAGCCAAACTTTACTCAAACAGAAGTTTATTTAATTACTTGATGGCATTAAAAGATGTTGAATTATTTGACGTCAAAATAAACATAGCGTTTTGTAAAATCACATGATCTTTTTTATATCATATGTAACATAGCAAACACAATATCTTGTAGAGCAGAAAATTTTCTTTGGACTGACGTAAAACCTTTACCATTTTGTTTTACTTTCGGTGCTCATTTTTAATTTTGAAAAAAACGGACACAACTTATGTTAACACCTAATAGAATAGTCCTTTCATAAGAGGCCAACGTTCGAATAACGATGTTCACATTACTGAAAAGTATTTCATTAAAGCGTCATCTGAAAACATCCTGGTGAAAGCACAACACAGGCAATATTTCAACTCATTTCCATCTAGAGTGGTTTTATAAAAAGTAAGCAGGCTTTGCATTTTGCTATTTCATATTCGATCATTCACTGATCCGGACTGTTTTCCATTTTCCATCTGCATTTTTTTGTATTGCCACTAAATTTTGTATTAAACTTCCGTCGTATATCGTAAAACTTGGTGAACCTGAACGCATACGAAATATTTTTTCAAACGAAACAAAAATATAAATTTTAAAAGATTCCCAATAAAAACATTGTAGACATTCACAAAGAATTTTTTTTTATAAACATACACATCTTCAAAGGTTTTCAATATACTCATCGATATTACTGTCATCTTCAAAGAACACCAATATACCCCTTGATGTTACTATCATCTTCAAAGGACACCTATATACTCCTTGATGTTACTATCATCTTCAAAGGACCATAATTTACTCTTCAATATTATTTTGCTCTTCAAAGAACATTAATATACACCTTGATGTTACTATTATTTTGCAAAGAAACCAATTTTCCTCGACATAACTATCGTATTCGAAGGACGCCAATATGCTCCTCAATATTACTATAATTTTCAAAGGACACCAAAATACCCCTCAATATTATTGTATTATCAACTTCAAAGGTTGTCAACATACTTCTCGATATTACTATCTTCTTCAAAGGACGCCAATATACTTTTCGATATTACTTTCATCTTTAAAGAACATCAATATGCTCCTCGATATTGCTATAATCTTCAAAGGATGCCAAAATACCCCTCAATGTCACTATCATCTTCAAAATACACCAATATACTCCACGATATTACTTTCAACTTCAAAAAACTCTTTTAATATACGAGTCTATCATATTCAAATGAGTATATTAGTGTTCTATTGGAGATAGGACGGATAATAATTTTAATAAACCATCGAAGTAGAAAAAAATGTTTTTTTTTAACCTGGCGAGTTTCTTGCTCTTTAATCTCTTCCAACCAACCAGAAAGATGTTTTTATAGGCCCTAAGTGTTAACCAGACTAGAATCCTATTTAAAAAAATCTGGTTTCCAGCGGGGATCGAACCCGCAACCTCCGGATCGGCAGACAAGTGTCTTACCACCAGGCCACGGATTTGAGTTCAAATATTCTACCGACCACACCACAGATATCGTCGTGCTATACATATACATGGATCATATATTGGAATAGCGTTAAATAGAAATAAATTTGGTCAATTTAACAGCGCAATACATTCATGCTGTAATAACGACTGAAGTATTTAAGTACCTCAATTTAAATTTTAGTAGTGACACCGTTTTTTCAACTTTATTTTAGTAATTTCAGTAAGGCGTTGATCTTGCTAAGAAAGTTTCATTACGAAAAATAAGCTTACTTTTATTTCAAGAGATAAAATGAGGTATACTTAAACCGTTAAAAAGATTAAACAAAAATTCTTGAAGTATTATTTTATCGTGAAAAGAAGCACTTTAAAAGTTTCGTCCTATAATGATATATACCTATATAACAGGGTAATATAAAAATATATACCTATATAACAGGGTAATGTATGTATGAATCAAGACATGATATATACTATACCTATACTGCCCTCATAAACACAAACGCAGCTAACGGAAAAAAAATCAGAAATTTAACTAAGTGTCAGGCAGTATCCCATATCAAATTCTGAACCATAATCCATAAAAAATTACCGAAAACCATTTATTTCAATACAAAAATCGACATAATGTCTTCTTTAATTTTACAAAATACAAGGTTTTTCCAAGCAAAAAAAAAACAGTAAAATGTGATTCATAAGCAAAAAGACAGCAAGTGCTTATGCGTTTGCTGCGTTTTTGCTTATGAATCACATTTTACTGCTTTTTTTATGAATCAAGACTTTTTTAAGCAGCAATGAACACATAAAAGTACAGTTTTCTCAAAACTTAACTTTTACCATAAGCTGCGTTTTTGCTTATGAGGGCAGTATATAACAGGGTGATATAATGGTTTATACCTATATAACAGGGAAAAATATCGTCAAAAAGTTGTGTCACCTTTAACCAGTGCAGTTGACCTATTTTGAGTTTTCCTCTGGTTTCAGGATAAACAACATCTACAAACAAATCCTTAATGAACTCAGTTGAATACGAAACTCCGTACACAAAACAACCTGATTCCACACACGCTATACAACCTTATCCGCTTAACGTTACTGGAGAATTTGAAAAGGTTGTTTAAACTTCCTTCAGAATTGAATATTTTCATAAATAAGGAGTATTTCAATCAGTTCTTAACCAGAACTATATTTTTAATAATATTAGATCGTTTTACATAATATTACAATATAAAGAAACTGAAATCAATAAGTTAAAATAACGAATTGTGTAATTTTGTTCTCACTTTTTCCATAATTCATATTGTCGACTTCTATTGTTCAATTTGTTAGAAGCTTGTGTATAAAAGAGCTTCGGATTTGATAGCCAACGATCCTCAAAAAAATATATATAAATATGGTTCCAATCAAATTGAGAGAAATGTGTTCAATCAGTTTTCTGTCTAATCTAATGTTTCTGGGCTATTCGATTTTTAGGTGCAAAAGACTATATAATCTTCTAACTAAGATCTTTAAAATTTCCGCATCACTGATACGAATACATTGAGGAGTACTATTTAATTGAATCAAATATTGTTTATGGGCAAAATGCAAAAATACATAAATCTTCCGTAAATCTATGTTAAAGTGCGAAGTGAATGCATTTATTTTTAATTTCGAATATATTAAGATTTTGACAAATATGTACATCGTACATCATTGATAAGTATTTTTTTCTTACTGCTTAGATATTTGTTACTATAGACAATATATGTCCGTTAAAATATTAATAATAAAAAGTACAATTGATATCTTCTTCTTCTTCTCAGTGTCATGTCAGGTTCTTCCAACGATGAATATTACCTAAAAGTAGGCATCTTTGTCCCCGGTAGCCTGAAAAAGATCCCCAACGCTCCTTATACCAGTCCAATCACTCGAAATTCGAATCCACTATTATTTTAAATACTAGTGATAAATAACTGACAATGTCTCCTGATACAGGACAGTTTCAGCCATCACATACATAGGACAAATCAATTCTAAAATTTAAGTATCAAATATATTAAAGGTTTTAGGACGATTGATAGGTTCTAGTTAGTAGGTGGAGCTTTTTGGTAAACAAAATGGTACAGTCAAAGTTTTTTATATATATTTTTTTTTAAAGTAACTTGCGTTTTAAATTTATTTGGCACGTTACTGCACAATCGACGGTTGTACACCCTGCCATATTTTTTTTATTCTAGCCTGACAAAAATTACGCAGATTGTGCTAATAACTAATTGAGTTACATGTGAACAGTAAAAAGTTAAACAAAAATAACAAGCTAAAGTTATGATGAAATTACAAATAAAAGTTGAAAAAAAAATTGTGAAATTATTGAAATATATAGTAGTAGTTAAATACGCAAATATGAATTCATCATACTTGTCTTCTAAATCAAAGGTTGCAGGCTGGATTTTTTTTTTTTTTCAAAAAAAGAGTTCTCATAAGTTTTTCACATAATTCCTATTAAAAATATTTCTGTTTGGTTGAAGGAAAAGGTCAAATATAAATCAGCCTAGCAAGTTTAACTCTATACAACAAAAGTGTTGTATAATACAATAATAAACAACTACCTTCTGTTCATGCTTAACGTTTAATGACATCAAACATTGACCGACCTGTAATCAGTTTTATAATACTGCCCTGAGTTATAGATACATAATGTATCCGTAATTCGAAGTATGGATTCGTATACATAATTAATGAATTTTATTTTTTATCATCATGATCTGAGACCGACCGGAGCAATTAAAAAAAAAGAAAAGCTGGCTGTTCATAAAATAAATTTGGTTCCAATATTAAGATATGAAAAAGAACGTTCGGGTGATTGTCCGTCTTTGTGGGGTTCGTGGGTATATGCTCACGTATGTGTTTATGGATTTCGTGGGGATAGATAGTCATTTGAATTATTTATGCAACCATATAACTTGCTACATTTGCTTTGTCTGATTGGCTGGAAGAGATTGCCTCCTGGCAATAAGCCCACCAGATTGTATTTGCAATAAAAGTGTTAAACAAATAAGATATACAAGCGAAAGTAAAACGTGGCAATATGTGATAAAAGGATAATAATGGCGCTTGAAACAAGAGCGTTGCATGGAATGTGTGCCAAAAAAACAATTCCTTAATTTAAAAAATAGAGCAATGTGATTTTTCGACCACGTAAAAAGAATAAATTGGGTAAAACTAAACTATACAAATATGTAGAAGGCACGAATAATTTTGGTCAGATCTTAAAAATTTTTGCAGTGCCAAATTAATCTAATACCTAAAAAGGGAAGAATAAAAAGCCTTTGTAATATTAGCATATGCATGACGTAGCATAAGGACGTGGCCGAAACGAAAGATAGGTGCCATGATATAATTAATTGTATTGTATTATTGCATAACACTTTTATTGTATACACTCAACCTGATGGGTGTATTGCCATGTGTCAATATCTTCCAACCAACCAGAAAGATATTAAAGAGGCCTTGAGTGTAAACTGGTCTGGAATCTTTTTTTTTTTAATCTGGGTTTCAACGGAAATTGAACCAGCAACTCCAACTAGGCCACGGAGGTCGTTCTATGGAGATTAGTTCTCTCCACCTACCTCAAATGGAAAGATGGCGTGAAGGAGATGTTAATAATCCGTGACATGATTACTCTTTGAGAACTTTAGACACCAAAAAAGAACCATTCCTCTCAAGGGTTCTTCATCCCCTACAAGTTTGTTGCACTGTGCATTGCTTTAAAGGATTTCATCTCTAAATCACACCGTCGAAACCTTATTCGTCAGATAAGTTTTATTGATTTCCTTGTTTACAGTAATTCCGATATTTTTTACGAATAAACTGTATTTTTTTTACGAATAAACTGTTTTTTTTTTAAATATCTTGTCCCTTCTTTTTTTTAATAGTAAACTTTTACAAAGTTCTACTTGCAAATCCGCTAACTTACTAGCACTGGAACACTGAAGAAAAAAAGACGAAAGCTATCTTGACTATATCAAACAAATTACACAACTTGAAATGTTGTTAACGTTACTAAGAGAAAACTTTGCCTTTCCAATATATAAAAAACGATGTGGAAAAACTTTTGTGACTAAGTTGTGAAATGGTTTTTAATGACTTACGTTTAAACCTTTAGACGCCTTCTTGAACTGCTTTGAATTCGAACTCTAAGTTTATTTTTAACCATTCACTTTTTTCACTCGACTTGTTTCAATAGTTTGAAAAGAATTTCTATAATTTCGGTTCCCAAATAAAAATCATTTTTAATTAAATCTATTTTGAGACTTTTGCGGTTCTCCGTATCAATTGGATAAAGAACGTGGTTTCGCTAATTATGTCGACGACTCGAAAGCGTTGTCAGTTTTTATCTTTAAGGCTTGTTCGTAGTCAACTTCGCCATAAGTGGATGCACATTGGATACCGCTGGCGTACAGTAGAATCTCAACCGCAACGAAAACGCATGGCTCGCGTTCCGGTTTGTGACCGTAACGCGAGCCATTGTTTCTTCCCACTACGAGAGAACAAGCACGCAGCTTTTGCAAATTTCGAAGTTATTGCAAATTTTGATTTACCTGTCGTTACGATTTTATTACGGGGTGCTATGCTTATTTGAGGTGAAATCCGTCGTCTTTGTTAATATTGTTTGGATATTTATATTTTTTATTGCCTCTTTGATTAATTGGGCGTGATAACTTTAGTTTGCCGAGGAATTTTTAATCAAATGTGAAACGGTAGCCTGTCTCGTGAAGTGTTCGGCCAAAGCTGATTTTTCGGGATAAGTGAGTCGACAGGCTCTCGCATGTTCGATTTTTTGTTCACCGTTCTCGTAATTTATTCTATGTGTAACTTCTCGTATCCCTGCCAATCGAATATTTAGACGCCTATTAACTCTCTGATTTTTCAAAATTTACTTACAAAGAATATTCTCGTTCATACACATTGCAGCAAAAACAGTTTATTTTTTTGTCTTCTGATAAATATAACTGAATTAGTTAAATTACAAAGTCGTGCTTCAGGTTACGTTCTTGCCACTATTTCACCTCCGGTACCTACCCACTGGTCCCAACACACGAGTGCCATATGCGTGTTTGCACGCGACAACTTTGTTTGACCTCCCATTATTTAATACTCCTGAAAAAACCAAAACAAAAAAAATCTGCAATGCTCTATACATTACTTTTTAAGTAAAAAATCTTACAAATTGGCTTTTCACAAAAAAATCTCAGCTTTTCGTCAAATATCACGGTATTGATCACCATGACCAACTCTTTTCACAATTTTGTCGACTTTAGTAGCTTAATCAACAGATCGCTTGACTTCGACCCCATTATGGGATAGATTCCAAAGTACAGTTTTGTATTGTATTCAAGTAAATGTTCTTCTTAGATTGAGCGCGTTAGAAAGCACTCATCGACATACTTAAGTGACTGTGAATATATGTGTATCATATGTTTGTGTGTATATATATACTCGTATGTATGCATATACATTATTTTTTATTTTATATAATTTTTTTTTGTTCTATGAAATTTTTGTTCTTCTTTAATATGTCTTGTATTTTTCAAAGTAATTGGACTAAGCCTGTTTTGAAAAAAAAAAAAAAATTACATTTTTGTTATATACAGTACAACCTGATGGGTTGTACTGTATCAGAGAGATGTTAAAGAAGCTTAGAGGGAAAATAAAGGGGAATCCCTTTTAAAAAAAAACTGGGATCTAACGAGAATTACACCCGCCCAACGTCATTTGAAAAAATATTTTTCGGTTTCTCAAAGCTTTTTAAAAGAACAGATGTGGCAACAAAAAATTCTACATACACGCCAGACGCATACGAAAATTATAACTTTTACACAAGTTATTGACACATGTGAAATTCGAGTGATGTGCCACTATTCAGTGGTTCTTAACCGGAAATCGCACATAATGGAAATGAAAACGAATTTTATCTTCCGGTCACACTCTTAAACAAACCAACAAGCAAGATTCTATTGTGATCAACCATTTTTGTTTCTTTAGAAAACTCCGGTCGTTATAAGTTTTAAATAAAAAATCACTAAGTTTTTTCTGATGTTTCTACAAAACTTCCTAAATGGATTACAGCAAGGAGACAATATGAATCTTTACGACATTATAAATAAACAAGTTATATAAAAATCCAAATATCTATAATGAGATCGATTAAAAAGAGTCATGTGGCGTATAATGGTCGGCCTCCAAATATTAGAAATTGTGGAGATTTATTAAGCACATGAAAACAACATTTTTGAGATGCTGTATCAAAAGTTATGATGACCTATGAACACGTCACACAAACACTACACCTAAAATCAAATATATTTCTATCACATATCACAAGAGAAGTCAAAGTGCAAAAATGTTTTGTACTTTATCAACCCTTGGTGCGTTTTCAGTGGTTCTCTTACCAAATATGTATAACTTAAGTTTTAAAGCCAAGATTACATTGTGTCATTATGACCCACCAATATTGCTTCTCTAGAAAACTTCATTCATTGTTGATAACGTATAATACCCGTAACCATCAATTTTGCTGTTCTTACTATTTTTTACAGCAAGAAGAACAAATATGAATGATTCAAGGTATCACAAAAACGAATTTATGTAAAAATATAAATATTCAAAATAAAATCGACCACAACATCCCTTCAATGGATTGTTTAGCCAATAGCGTAAAAAACTAAACATTTTCAAAATAATTCAAGTATCACGTACAAATAAAGCAACGTGATACGTTCAAAGGCTGCATTAGTATTCAGAGGAGAGAGCCATCTTCCATCCTTCCGTCGCCTGTGTGCTACCCTTACACAATTTATCATCACTCCGGATCCATTTGCATGTTCCACTGTCACACATAACAGATGACCTTAGCTTAAGGTTATCAAGGAAAATATTGGTGGCTGAAATTATTTGATACAGTTCTTTGATAAAAATTCTGCTACGAGTACGTCCTATATTCTGGATAAAATATCCATAAATGGAAATAGTTTCATGTTCAACTCTCGGTATCATGCGATTTTGACTTTTTATCATCATCAGCATCGCAATTACACCAAGTCAAGAGTCCTTTTCCGGCATTTCATCAATCTAAGCTCTTAGCTGGGGAGTTGTTATTAATTGTTTATTAATCTCACAGTATTTTTTTGGTATTTGTCCTGTAATATGCCCTTGAGAGGGATTCTACGTTTTTAGTTATGTTTTTTAGCTTTGTACTGTCGATTAATTATGTTTTGTATTGATATGTTTAAGCATCATACTACGAAGGATATACGTATCATAAATTGTAAGATTTTTTAAGGATATTTTATTGTATTCAAATAAAAGTGAGTGCTTTTTTTCAAATATCCATAATAATATTTAAATTAACCTTTCCTTCCCTGTGTTGGGTATCTTCTACACGTTGCTTCTAATAACCATCAATATCTCTATAAATATAATAAATACAAGGTTAAGATTTTAGGTATTCCTCCATAATATATTTACGCATTGATTTAAAAAATAATATAAATATTAATCAGAATTTATCGACTACATCGAGGTGTTTTGTAAAGATCGAAAACAAATTCGCATTTAAACGCGGCGAGTGCCTCGTCTTGACGATAGGTGAATAGTATGCGGGAAGCGCGACACTATATTCGCATTTCACTCTTGCATACTAGACTGAATTGCGAGAACCTGAATTGTCTCAACGTCGCAAGCAAAGGCGTATGCGCCGGGGTATGCGACTGAGGTTCCGCGCCACTAGTTGCCTCTAAGCTTGCAAATAGGTTAGACGTACGCCCGTTCCGTGAGCGTTTTTTAATGTTTTCAGATGGTTTTTTAATGTTTTCAGCAAATAAATCTCAATTATTATGATTTTTAACTTCAATTATAATTAATTAAGGGGATTATCTATGAATGTTCTTATTTTTCCGATTTAAAATCGCTAATTTTTTATTGCGTACTCACTACCCAACACCATAACACGCGTATTATTTTTATCACCGTAAGGGAAGGGTTAAATAAAGTAAAAAAATTAACAATTCAACAAACCTAAAAGAAATACATCAATATAATAAAAACAGTTTAATAATACTTGAGTAAGTAACTTCGTTAGGTCAAAATTATTACAAAAATATTAATGTAACTACACATATATACACAGTTGATTAAACGATACGGGGTCATCTCCAATCAGCTGTCCACACCTCACCCTACCCATTTGACATACGAAAAGAATAGTCAAATACAAAGTCAATACTTTATTTATCCTGCAATCAGCCTACTTTTATAGCTCAACACACTTTGTTCAAATATATCGGCAATCTGAGACAACTTTGAACAAAGTTAATATGCATGTTCATTCGTTATCTATTTTACTTTAAGTTTTACTATGTTATGTAAAGGTTTTTTAAGTATCGTTTATTATTTTAATAAATGGAACAATAAAATGTTAATATTTGGGTAGGCAGAGACACTTTTTTCCTTCCTAGCACACATATTTCAATAAACATTTCGTAATGCATAATCTTCCTCTAAAAAGACTTTTCACTCCTACTTCTACAAAAATTTGTTGGTTTATATTAATATGGAGTTTATTTGCTGTTTAAGTGACTTGAGAAACTTCTAAGGTAATGTTTTCAATGTGTTTACATTGGTAACATTTATATCATACCATCACGCTGTGTCCCTTTTCAGGTAGACAGAGAAGACATATCTCCACGTATTTATATCCACGCCTCAGTGTTATCTTTTTCACATATATACATCTCCTCATACACACTTTTCTTTTTCGCATACTTCTTACCTTTCCCTTAGCTATTATCTTTATTATTCCTTTATTTCTCGGTTCATTTGTTGCTCCCTTGACATCCATTACAAATGTATATATATTTTTATGTAATTCCCGACTCGTTCTGTAATTGTACAATATAAAAACTATTGGAATATTTTTTCTTTTTTTTATATCCACCACTTATTACATACATACCAACATAACATTTCCCTGCCATGGTAGACAAAGAGGACAGAGCGCCAAACGTATCTCGATACACATATTCCGCCTCTTCCACATCTGTATACCTTCTCATACATCAATACACCTCTAAGATACTATCACTGATTCACTTATTTCTTAATTATCATAATCATTAATTGTAAGCCAGAAACTCTTCAATAAAAAAAGCTTTTATTCGACTCTGATTACTCTTCACTTATATTCACGCTTATATGCGACACTGCTTATTCGTCACTTATATTCTCGCTTATACACTTATATGCACACTATAGATCGTTCAGCCAGAAGAGTCATTTTGCAATAATAGGAGTAACACTCTCTGCATTACACAACTTAACACATCGATCAATAATTCCCTGGACTCACTACTAAAACAACATTTGTTTGCCAAAATTCTTCTTTAATCATCAACATAGTCTCCTTCAAGAGCGATACATTAATTCCAACGCTTTCGTAACTTTTCTATGCCATCGGTGTAGAACGGTTTATCTTTGGTTTCAAAATAGGCGTTAGTTTCGGCAATCACTTCTTCATTCGAGCCAAATCTCTTTCCCTGGAGCATCTTTTTGAGGTCTGCGAACAGCCAATAGTCACCGGGGACCAAATCTGGAGAATACGGTGGGTGCGGAAGCAATTCGAAGTTCAACTCATGCAATTTGGCCATCGTTACCATCGACTTGTAACACGGTGCATTGTCCTGATGAAAGAGAACTCTATTCTTCTTCATATGGGGCCGTTTTTTTTTAATTTCTGCCTTCAAACGCTCCAATAACGCTATGTAATATTCGCTTTTGATGATTTTTCTCTTTTCAAGGTGATCGATGAATATTATACCATGCGCATCCCAAAATACGGAGGCCATAACCTTCCCGGCCGACGGTTGAGTTTTTGGTCGCTTTGGACGACTTTCACCGGCTGCTCTCCACTCAGCTGACTGCCGATTTGATTCCGGAGTATAGTGGTGGATCCAAATTTCATCCATTTACTTGGCGATTTTCCATCATGATTTTGAGGGTTTTTTTATGTTTTCTGGTGTAACAGAGCGTTCAGCATCATTTGTGTCTATACGACCTCGTTTGAAATCAACATACCACCGACAAATGGTTGTTTTGTTTTTAAATTGAGTGATATATATATATATATATATATATATATATATATATATATATATATATATATATATATATATATATATATATATATATATATATATATATATATATATATATATATATATATATATATATATATATATATATATATATATATATATATATATATATATATATATATATATATATATATATATATATATATATATATATCTTTATCTTTATCTGCCCTTTTTTCTACCCATTGCTGAGTGAGGGCACCCCTATGACTTAACTTTTGGACTTCACATCTGTTCACCGGTTGTCTTAGTGAAACCCGACAGGTTTTGTCATATAAGGGTAGTGGCTACCTCCGTTTTCTGTCTGCCGTACAGCTTTGGAGGACACCTAGTGATTTTGTCTCAGCATGAAATGCTTCGATTTTAACCATATTGGTACACTTGGTGTGGTATTAAAATGCTGGAAAGAAGGAATTATTAGTACATACATTAGTAGCCTCAGTAGTTGAGAGCATAGATATTATTTTAAAGTAGTAATTTATTTTCGAATGAATTAGCATAAAAGTTTGTGAATACGTCGGGTTCAGGTTTAGATTTACTTGTTGGTCGTTTTGTTTGGTTTTGTTTGGATATATATATATATATTTTGTTTGGATATATATATATATATATATATATATATATATATATATATATATATATATATATATATATATATATATATATATATATATATATATATATATATATATATATATATATATATATATATATATTTATTTGTTTGTTTCCGTCACTTGGCATTTGGGAGGTTCTTTTGTAGCTGCGGTTCTGCTCTATTGTCTTTTGTATTAGGTTTAAGTTGTATTTCCTTATATCTTCTTTTACCTTTTTATATATATGTATGTATGTATATATATGTATGTGTATATATATATATATATATATGTATATATATGTATATGTGTATATGTGTGTGTATATATATATATATGTGTGTGTGTGTATATATATATGTGTGTGTGTATATATGTGTATATATGTATATATATATATATATATATATATATATATATATATATATATATATATATATATATATATATATATATATATATATATATATATATATATATATATATATATATATATATATATATATATATATATATATATATATATATATATATATATATATTTAATCAAAATATTGCTTAATTATTCAACAATTAGTTTTATTTCCCAATACTGCTTGAATTCGGCCTAAACTAAGCTATATACTGAAAGTGTATCCACACAAGCATTAAGGATATATTTGAACAAAGCACTCGGCTTAATTAATTTCAACTGTTCGTTCAGTATTCTGTATTAATCTATTTGAAAGCTCGCAGGGTTGCGTTGATTTCATGTGAATCGAATAAAAATCAAATTTAACCAAATCCTTTTCGGACGCCAAAAATAGAGCACCAACCAAGTTTGCTTTAAATCTTAGAGAAACATTTTTGGTAGTCGATGTTTGTAAATGATTGATTTTGATTGACTGTCATTATTTTGATACATTTATCAAATTATAATAAACAGTTTTCCCATAATTTTCAGATGTGTAATCGAATGAGTGAATGTGAATGGTAAGTGTTAAATAAGTTAATTAAATATAATACACAGTACCGGCGGTAAGTAATACACATTGTTTGTAGAGAATCGTCTCTGTCGCACGATTCGCTAACAGTCCGGTCCGGTAACGACTGTAAGTGCATCTTGCGACAGAGACGACTCTCTACAAACGATGTGTATTACTAACCGCCAGGTACTGTACATGGGGTTCATAGATGCAGTTAGAATTGCGTATCGGAGGAAATTGGACAAATTAACATGTAATAAAAATAATAAATATTCAATTGAGCTACGAGTATTCACAATTAAAAAATTATCAAAGGGGTTGAGAATATTTCGTCATTAGCTTGGCGTAAAGAATTAGCTTTTTTATCAACAAAATAAAGAATTTTACAAGACGATTTTGCACACATCGCATTCGCTTAATCCAATCACACTTCCCTTGGTCTTCTTCTCCTACGCTTATACTCACATATACACTATGTATGATATATATGTTATGTTAATATTTCCTCATGCATTCATTCTACAGGCCCACCTCATCTTAGAGTGCTCTTTTTCATCTTACTAAACACATCAGCCTTAACTTCATATTCATCCGTTATCACTTCATTCTATATTCACGTATTTTTCTCAATGAACCCTTTTTTACTACATTTATCCGATTTCTTTCAGTACTTCTTATATCCATTACACTCTCAAGTTTCAAAATTTTTACTACATTTATCTGATTTCTTTCGGTACTTTTTACGTCCATTTCACACTCCCAAGTTTCAAAATTTGAACTTAAATACTGTCATCTTAACAAACTGTTATTATATCCCTTTTGAGTATACACGTTTAGGGGTCCCATTGACTTTGTTTCTTATCGCTACATACCGTTCGATATATCTCGTAACTCTTACAGAACTCCTCAACTTGCTTCAATCTTTCATTTTTCATACATATGTGTTTATCACATTCATTTTTTTCTTTCACACACTATTAAATAAATAAATCCAGGTTTATTGATAGCAACATAGTATGAACGAGTACATAATACATTTAAACACATTTCAAGAACACATTAAAAAACAGAAACTATCAAAAAGTCTGGGTTCATCTAATAACATCCCCTCGGTCAAGATACACCCCACCTATATAGGGCGAGCCCAGCCACGGGGACACCAGATGTTTTTCAGCCATCACCCTTGAGGACGTAGAACAAGAAGATAAAAAAACACAGAAAATAAATAGATGAAAAAAAGAATAAATTCAAGAGAGAAGACATTAAAAGGTCCAGGCTCATCCTACAAACATTCCCCCAGCTGAGATACACCCCACCAATGTAGGGCGAGCCCGACCGCAAGGGCATCGGGGGGCTTCCATCCCACACCATTTCACTTCCATTCCACCCCATATGCATATCTTGATGGATGGTGTCTTTCGATTTTGTAACATACGTTCTCAGATTTTAAATTTTAGTACTAGTTTTAATATAAATCAATTTTATGTTACATGATAATATGTTGATTTTGAAATTTCTCTTGACGAATTGTGAGAATAAAATTATTTATTTATTTGACATTTGTTCATTGTACAAACGTTAATCTGGTAAGTTAATAGTAATACAGCAATCTCTTCAAGCCGATGTATTAACAATGCAATTAAAATGTACATTTCATAAAATGGATATAACAAAGTTTAGTTTGTACCAATTCCAATATTGTGTATATACTTCATCCAAAATACGTCTGAAAAACAATTTTTCTTCTGACCATTCCCATCTCTCGCCTCAGTGAAATTAAGAAGCACAGAAAATATTTCTCATTGTTGGTGCTTTCAAACCAAAAGTATGATCTTTTGTTACATCGTATGAACACATTTCCGCGAAAAAGAAACAATCCACCTAACACATGTGTTTTATTTCTTCGAAATGTCGAATAATAATGTGTTTGTTCTTTATGTATTAATATAGGGTCAGTTTCATGGCAATTTAATCTGAAAACTAGTTGCAGCCCGTGAAATATTCACGGAAGTAAAACAAATTCTACATTTATGAAAATATTTATTCATAATTATAGAATTTGTTTATATATATCATTTATACATTGTCCCCTTTTACACCGGTTCAAAAATTGTAAGTTAGGTATTAAAAATAGATGAAGAGCCCCCAACCGTTGAAGCGTGTATATCGGTACCAGTTCGAACAACATTTAGTCTTGTTTGTGCTCCCCTGAAGATGAGGGGAAAGCTTTGAAACCGGTAGGGTTTTACCGTCACAAAAAAGTGGAATAAACAGTGTTTGATAAAAATAAATTACAATGTCTTTAAACCTCCACAACGTTAATGCCTTAACTATAAACAACATACAATATATCTTTTTTTATATTATGTATAAGATGCCGTTAAGAAAATTTAATAAAATATAAACATAATTGAAAAACTTTAAAAAATCTGAATTTAAAAATAAATCGTCGTTTACAGAGTAGACTCGCTTCGAGGGGGCTCTAGCTCAGAATTTTAGCACAGTATTATAAGTGAAAATGTTACAAAAAAAAAACAAGTTGGTTGTAAGGATAGGAAAGTAGCGACTGCGGCCAATATAAAGAGGAGTATCCTGCGTCTGGGTATGTTTAAAAAAATACTCTTGATATGAAAACCGCAGAACACGTCCCGAGGGAAGACGGACTACAAATAAACAATAATAGATCTTCGGATATGTGATGGTGATGTTTAAGGCTTTAGGTTTAGTTTAATATTAGGTTCTAAGGCTCATATTCAATCGTAAATGTTGATTAAAACTTTCGAAAAGGATTATTTTTCAAGTGCTTCCTAAAGCTGCACTCGCCACCCATATCTCCAACATTTAGAGGCTGACCATTCCACGCTAAAGAACCAGCACCTTTATGTTTATTAATATAATGAAATTTCATACAGCTTACAAAGAATATTTATTTTGTACTATGTAATCTTCCATAGTGCAGTAAAAGAGAAAAATACATGTTTTTAATTTAATTACAAAGTTGTGCTTCAGCTTATTTTCTTGTCGTTGCTTTATCTCCGGTTGCTGTTCCCTGGTTCCAGCACACGAGTACCTCCTATTATTTAATTATGTTGAAAAGTGTTTCCTAAAACTGCAATCGGCACTCTTTAACTGCCTCAGACTGTTCCACGCCACAGTACCAGCAACGGCAAAAGTTCTGTCAAAAGATATCACACTATTCTATAAATTCGGAACACTCAATTTATTCGATAAAGACCAAATTGAATTTAGGAGATATCCAGTTTGACTAATTAGGAAAAAAATCTAGTGTCGCTAACCAAATTACCTACCCTCTAAAAAAAGGTTATTCTATTCATAGGTATCAATTATATAAACTTACCATTGAAAATTAAATCTTTGATATATAAGTCAGTGATTCCTTTTCTTCAGAAGTATTTTCAGCATGATCACTCATTTTAATTACACGCTCGAATCATAAACTTGAATGAAGACCCAAGCAATCTCAAAGCATGTCAAAAAGTCCGATGTTGATAATGTGAAACAACAATCCTTTCTGGTTTAACATCCTGTGACACAAGACACGTCCGGGAAGGAAGTCCGCTCTGATAATCAGATACATTCGAATCCTGTTTACCCCTAACTCCAGGATGGTCTCTTTCATACGTGCAATGTGAGCGATGCACGAAGGGGACCATTTCTATGAGCACCATTTATTAACCATTCTTAGTTGATTTTATATACTTGTGCATCATGCACAAATCTACCAAAGTATTTTTGTGTCGATATAAATGTGGAACTCCATTTTATTTCATTTATAAATATTAACTATTAGGTTTTTTTACGTTATCAATTTTAACTCTGACATATGCACTTATTTGTAAGTTCTCAAAGTTCAAATTTTTTAATAGTATTTAAACATTCAGTTTACATTTAAATTCAGTTCACTTTTAATGTCTTCTATCTTAGTTTGTTTTGAGATGTTTATGCAATACTCGGGATGAGTTTATTATATACATGTATGGTACACATTATGATGCTGTCAAGGAACCTTTACTTGTTTGTTTGAATTAATCTGAAATGGTATTTGTGGATTTGTTTATTTTTCTGCCATATATTTATTTTCTGTTTATTTCTTATTCTTCTTATTCTACATGTGCAAGGGTGGGGGCTGAAAAACATCTGGTGTCCCCATGGCTGGACTCGCCCTATATTGGTGGGGTGTATCTTGGCCAAGGGGATGTTATTAGATGAGCCCAGTGAGAACCTTTTGATAGTTTCTGTCTTTATGTATTCTCCCCAATTTATGTGTTTTTGAAATGTATTTAAATATATCATGTACATACTATGTTGATATCAATAAACCTATATTTATTATTATTATTATTTATTAAATATGTTTTTTTAAACTTGTGTATGCTAAAAAAGAAAATTGATAAATATCTTATTTAACAAAAGACACTAAAACACATACGGTCAAATCGGGCAGTATGAAAATCTGCTAAAATGGTAGTTCACAATTATTTCATTACCTGTGTATGAGAGTAAAACGTAAACGTGGAAAAAGGCTGAAGAGTCAAATAAATGCTGTAAGAATGCGTGTACCTAACATAGAAGAATACGTGGGGGAAGTGTTTGACTGATTATAGAATGAAGTGATTAAGGGATGAATGTGAATTTAAGACTATGTTGAATAATATGAAGAAGAGCACTTCGAGATGGTTTGGGCACGAGGAATGGATGAATGATGAAAATCTAATAAGCTTATTTGAATTGGTGATCAAAATATATTTAAGAACACGGCCAGGAGACAACATTGTCAACGGCCAAATTAATCGAGTCTTCCAGTTTAGAACCACTTGAATAGTCAAAAGAACTCGCAGTTCATCATTACGCGTTTTGGCAACACTACAACACGAGAAGAGGTAACAACATTCACACATATTACTTTCGTATAGCAAAGCAGATCAAGTATAAATATATATTTTTTGACGAAAATTATTTAGTCGAGTGTAATATGTATTTCAATAAAACGGGGCAGAATTTGATAACAAATATGCAGTCATTTTATTCATATTGCAAATCCTGCATAACTCTTCGCCATTTTGGATGCTAGTTGAGTTATATATGTTATGTTCCCTTTGAGTACCCAAAGCTATTTCCAACTGCATCAAAGATTTCGACGAGAGCAAGGATTATATACTGAAAGTAATCTTGTGGTAGGTATGATTATCCGCAGCAAACCCAATTTCGTTTTCCTTCAGAGTTTTCGTATTAGCGTCTATTCGACTAAGTCTAACGATGTGAAAGGTTTGGATATTTTCTTCTTGAAATAGAAATGCAGCCATTGTAAAAGGATTATAGCGATTTTGATGAAAATATAAAACATTACTCTCAAAAATTTATAAATAAAATTTCTAAAATTAAACAACGAAGAACACTAATTTGTCTGTCGTTATAATGTAACGGTTACAACAAAGATATTTCTTCTGGATATCTTATAGATATGTGCGTTTATATTTTTGTCAATTTTCGTAGATATTTATTAAGTTGAAAATTCTAGTAATTGTTTGTTTATAAGGGTGTGAACTGTAAAACATCTGACCTCCAATTGGTGGGGTGTATCTCGATTTTAGTAGGTGTTAAATTGAAAGCTTCTGTTTGAAATGTGTTATTCTTGTATTGTCTTAACTAAAATGTATACTTTTTGGAAGGTCTTATCAAGCTTTATGATTATATATAAACACTATATAGATGCTTTGCTATGAACATAAACAGAGATGAACACTACACAGATATCTAAACCTGAATGTGTTACTATCATAAATGGAGAAACAAACAAAATTCTTTTTATAATTCGTCTTCTCTCGGTAACTCTTAAGTAGTATTTTTACGTATAATGTTTTTTTCTCAACATATGCAGATGCGTAAAAGTACTCTATGTAATGAGCGTAACCACCACCTTATTGTCATTACACCCAATTTATAAACAACTATTTTGTATATTATTTATAGTTAAAACATTAATATTGTGAAGGTTTAAAGACATTGTAATTTGTTTTATAAAAAAACTGTTTATTTTGCTTTATGTAACGGTATAGCCCTACCGGTTTCAAGGTTTTCACCTCATCATCAGGGGAGCACAAACAAGGCATTGTTTGTGTTTTTTTTGTACTCCCCTAATGATAAGGTAAAAACCTTAAAACCAATAGGGTTATACCGTTACATAAAACGGAATAAACAGTCTTTGATAAAACAAATTAAAACTATTTTGTATTATTTTTTTATCTGGTAATTCTAATGGGTTCATATCACGAGTTGGTTCTTGAGGAAAGTCTGCTCTCTAAACGATGCTATGTAAAATTGCCTTTTATTATTTTTATATTGCAAAGACGAAGGCCAAAATAGGACCGAAGACAATATCGTCTCACAATATAATCTTGCAGCTACGCTGTTGAACGTGTTCTCAGTAACAATGTGAAAAAGTTGAGGGGAACCGTGCAGTTAATTAAATATAAAACTTTTGTAGGCAAAATTAATCATTATTAATTAATCCAAATTAATCAATATTGATTCATACATACTATATCGCATTTTAATTGCATTATTAAAATAGTTCTGTTATTCATTGTTTCAGAGATGAATCTCATCAATATGGACGCGGAGAACCGCGTGGTTCTGAACGTGGGTGGAATCCGGCACGAGACATACAAAGCCACCCTGAAGAAGATCCCAGCGACCCGGTTGTCTCGGCTGACCGAGGCGCTGGCCAACTACGACCCCATCCTAAACGAGTACTTCTTCGACAGGCATCCTGGGGTCTTCGCCCAGGTCCTCAACTACTACAGGTGAGTGACCGATAGTTATAATAAAAGGTTTATAATTTCATAAAGATCCGTTCGGTTCTTAAATTCAAAGAGAACTTCTTTGGCAGGCACCCATCACTCTTCAGTATTCATCCGGGTTATCGCCTATTAACAGTACAACACTTTTTAGCACAAGTAACAGTTTTATCTCTATAAGAACATTTTGGTTCTAAAGTATTCATCCAGGTTCTCACCTGTTAACAGTACAGCACTTTTTAGCTCAAGTAACAGTTTTATCTCTATAAGAACATTTTGGTTTTAAAGAATTCATCCAGGCTCTCACCTATTAACAGTACATCACTTTTTAGCTCAAGTAACAATTTTATCTGTATTAGAACATCTTGGTTCTAAAGTAATGCCCATTTTATATTTACTTTTTCCGCACAACATGAATATTTTCGACTGTGCAAATAGATACATACACATACATACAATCACGCCGTTTCCCGCTGGGGTAGGCAGAGAGAACAGAGCGCCATAACTTTCTATCTTTGCGCAAATATGTTGCCTCTTCTATATACATACACCTTCTCATACAACTCTTACATTTTCTTCCTCGTCTTACTCGACACATCATAATAATATAATAATAATAATACAATATCAGCATTAAGTTCACATTGTCGCTCCGTGTAGATATTCTTCTCAGTTCACGCATTCCTTTCAGTTTTTTTTCTCCATCCACGTTTCACTCCTATACATAAAAGTTAGTACTTATACACTGCTGTAGACTATCATTTTTGTAGATTTTGATATTGGCTGGTAAATTGTTTATGTTTTAGTGCTCCATTGACTTTATTTCTTATCAATATACGTTGTTCGATATCTCTCTCACTCTTCCGTACACTTCAGCGGAAGTGTAAAAATAATCATATCACTTGACTATGATATATACTTGTTTAGAAAATCTACCGGAAGGAGTTGAAAACTTTCTACAACAAATACTACCGAGCTCTTGGTGAATTCACTTAAATAAAAGTGCTATTGTCAAGACAAAAGATCTCCAAGGTGTTCACAAAGCTCTTAGCTGCATTAAATAAAACATTTCTGGAAATAACCAGTAATTGACGTAGATGAAAGCTCTACACTTGTTTTTCTTACATTGGTATTTCAATCATTTTCGTATCTATTTACTGTCAATATTATTTTATCAGTGACTTGGATGCATCTCCAAGAGATGTTAAAACTAAATTAAAGTGTTATTTTTCAATTAGAATATTTAACAATAAATTAGTTTGTTACGTTTATCCCCGTGAAGGTGTTTCTCTAATATACGAGTAGTATAACGTGTAACAGTTTAATTTTATCCAATATGATCTTGCAAAAATATGGCTACCTGAAAATTTATCTTAAACAACTTAAAATATGTCAAAATGCATGATGAAGAAAACAGAAAGTAAAGTTACTTTTTTATCAACAATAAGTTATAAACCTGGAAACTTTCAGTGGAAAACAATATTTTAACACTAGGTTATGTACATAGGTCGTCTTTGTCACGAACAATTTTAAGGATTTGTTTATCTAAGGTTTCAATTTCAATTTTATTTTTTAGTAACTATATATAAAAATATTACTTAGAATATATAATGAATGATATTAATCCCCACGACACGTGTTACTGCCTCTTTTTTTCAAGCAAAATCGTCCCATTGTATAACGAGAGCAATATTTAAGTCCCACTGGTGCCATGTTTCATCGGTGTATGATCTATTTGAACTTAAGAGGAAAATTTAATGGTCAATTTAAAATAGTGATTTTTTTATGATTCTTTGGTTATTTATGACAATTTCATTTTTCCTCCAGCTTGAGTGTAACTTTTCTCTGATAAATACTATAGATTTTTTTCAAGTTGCTTCACTTAATATTCTTGACTTTTATTGATTAAAAGAAAGCAAAAGCTTTTTACAAATAAATTATTTTGAATAAGTCTATCTCGTTTATGACATTATTATTGGTTTGAATATTCATTGAACGCCATCAATTTTTGATAACGTTTATATTTTTTTTTTCGCGTGAAAAACTCATTCTATTTTTGTCAATCTTATATAAAATTGAAAAATGGAAAAACTTTCAAGCTGTTACATTATTTGGATGGAATACAAAATTGACAACTAGGCAAAACTTTCTTGCTTGGTAAAAAAAAATGTTGTATAGGTAAAAAGCGAACCGTCTCCGACTTTTTTTAGGCTTGAAATATTTTTGTTAAGGGCAAATTCATTTAATGAATTGAACTTATATTCTTCAGCTTGGTGTATATTTAATAAGCTTGGATACCTTTGGAAATAAAATAACACCTCTATTTCAGTGTTTTTTAAAACTAAACGAAAAGTTTGTTAACAATAGACATGATGACATAGACTCTCCGGTGATAATAGTTTCAAAGAGGGGATGAAAAAGCACTATTTAAATCAGTTTTATTTTATGTAAAAGGAAAAACAAGTAAATAAAAAACTTATTTTATATTTTTGTGTTCACCACAGGTTTATTTTTGGAACGTCCTCTTATATTATTTACACTTGTACAGGAAATACATTTTTGGCAGTTTATTTTATCTTCACCTGACAATGAAAACGGTCGTATTCGAAACCGGTAGTAAACCCAAAAATAAACCTGTGGTTAACACAAAAATATAAAATAAGTTTTTTATTTACTTATTTTTCCTTTTACATGAAACATGGCACCACAAAGTGAAACTATAGTATTTTCGAAGATTCCAGAAACAGTTTTATTTTAATAACCATATAATAAATGCTATTAAATATCCTTCCAGAGGCTTAATGTACTAGAAAATATGTCAAATCAGAAGATTCCGAGCTGACTACTGTTTTTCTCTGCTTGCTAAATCCCATTTATAAAGCAATTTCCTTTCTTAACTTATGGTTGGTTGATGGCACTTAAATGCCATTAAAATATGTTAAAGGATCAGTAGGTCTTCCATGCATTATCTAACTATGGACCAATCCTTTGTTAAATCAGTATATATGTATATATATATATATATATATATATATATATATATATATATATATATATATATATATATATATATATATATATATATATATATATATATATATATATATATATATATATATATATATATATATATATATATATATATATATATATATATATATATATATATATATATATATATATATATATATATATATATATATATATATATATATATATATATATATATATATATATATATATATATATATATATATATATATATATATATATATATATATATATATATATATATATATATATATATTTATATATACTCGTATATACTCCTTAAGGCCATGAAGAGCAGATAAGTTAAATATCTAATCCTTCGTACCATCCCTGCCCCAAATAAGGATTCCTATAACTGATCCTACGAGGGAAGTTTAAGAAAAGGCCAGAAATAAGTCACATAAAGAAATCGGCGTAGTTCAGTTTGATCTTTACTCCACCCGCACTGTTTTAGGAGACGAAGTAAATCCTTGTCAATAGAACATCAAAATATTATTTATTTTTTATGTACACGACGTCACTTAGTGGCGAAGAAGGACCTTACCAATGCAACTCCTCCTCCAGTGGCGACACACTTGACTTTGAGAACAACAGCGATGACGGACTTAAGATTCAACGTCTAAAGAGAAAGAAAATGGCTCCCAACGCAGAAAACATATTTATAAAGCTATGTAAGGCCTGGCTTTTAAACAGACCAGCAAGTGACCAGAGCTTTCAAAGAAAACTTTGAATGCAGCAAAACTATTAATTGACGTCACGATTGTCAGATTCGCACTCCTCTATGGCTCCGAATGCTGGACGATGTATAAATCTTACTCCAAGCAACTAGAAACTGCTGAAATGCGCATGCTAAGATGGTCAGCTGGTGTGTCCTTAAGAGACAAAATAAAAAGCTCACGCATTCGTGGAAGCCTGGGTGTTACAAACATCAACAGTAAGATGGAGGAGAGGCGATTGAGATGGTGTGGGCACGTTGGACGCAGAGCACCCTATCACATTGTAAACCAGGCAATCTCCATGGATCTTCCTCGAATAACAACCAGAGGACGACCAAAGAATTCGTGGGTGATGCAAAAAGATAACCTGATGCAGAGGCACGGCCTGAGGGACATAGTCCGGGACAGAAGAGCATACAACCTGAGGTCGAGGAGAGCTGACCCCAACAGTCTTCGCAGACAGTGAGTTGGGATGGAGCCAGGGAGAAGAAGACTTGATCGAAGTTCTCAATCGGTTCGAAGATATCCGGTGTAAGGCTGAATAGTGATCCCATTAAAAAAATTGCGCGATTATAATCGCAGTAAAAAATGTGACATGCAGATTCTGATGCAGATAACCGCAAAAATTACTAAAGGAAAGAACACTATTGAAATGTTCAAAATTGCTATTTCAGCTCTCATGGTCGGAGAGAAAGTGGGTAATCTAATAGCTTGGATACACCCACAGGGAACGAAGGTGCTCTCAGATGTAAGGAAAAATTTGAACGTCTGTCATCCAACGGGGGGTAATAAACATCGTTGTTGCCAAATTACACCTGGTCCTCTAGACTGACAAAGAATCACAAGAAAGGGTCATCTCTGGCAAGGGATGAATGGGGATGTAACCTTTTCTCGCATGCTAGCCTTTACTGAGCGAAATAATCGCGATGTGATGCTTTACCTCCAAAGCTAACCGAGTTAGCACATTTTTTTAAGGTTTTGTGATTGATTAATTAGCAAAAACAGCACTCAATAGTCCAGTGATCTTAATACCTGCAGCAAAATCCCTTTCAATGTATTTATATATTTTACCATATATAGATGTATTTTTTTTTAAGTAAACAATTTCTTTTAAAAAATTTCATTAGAGAAGCAAATTTCTCCGAAGAATAATAAACTTTAGCTTATCAAAATTTTAAGTTGAATTGTTATCGTAACCAGCCGTCAGTCAAATCGTTCTTTTAAAGGATTACGAAATTCAAAACTTGTTTCTTGGAACTTAAATGTAAAAGTTAATGTTTTGTGTGAAGGTTTTCTTTCTCCAGCATCAGAACAAACTTTTAAGGGGTGTGACTGCTTTACTTAAGTTGAGAAATTCATTCGTACCTTTCATTCTTTCATTTATACCATACATTGATAACAAGTCATTTTTGAAAGTTTAAGTGGAATGCCTCATTAGGGACTGCCTGAAAGGAACCTAAAAGAACATGTTTGTAGACGATATTATTCTATGTGATGAACATGTTTGTAGACGATATTATTCTATGTGATGAACATGTTTGTAGACGATATTTTATGTGATGAAAATATCGGAGGAATAAAAAAAATACTGGGAAATAGAGAAAAATGCCGTAGAAAAGTTAATTGAAAATAAGCAGAGCAAAACATGTGCTAGGCACACCAGATACGGACATTTGAACGACCCAACTCCAGCCTGAAAATCTACTAAGGACACGCTTATTCAAATATTTTGGCTTAATCAGTACTACAGGAGATGCTCCAGGACGTAAAAAGCAATAAAATTGGTATGGTCAAATAAAGAGAAACGATGTGGGTTATGTGTGACAGAAGGCTACCAAGAAAGCTTAAAAGGAAGATCTACAAGATAGGCCTGCTATACTACGCGGAGTCGAGTGTTGGCCTCTAAAGACAAAATAGCAACTATTACTTCACGTCGAGGACATGCGTATGTCACGGTGATCACTGGGTTTCACTAGATTGAATAAAACCCGAAATGAACGCATTCGTGATACAATTAAAGTGGCGCCAATAGTACATAAAATACTGGAAGCACGATCACGCTTGTATGAAGACGTGTGACGATGGAATGAAAGGTTAAAGACAGCCAAAAATTGGCAAAGAAATATTTAAAAACGGGTTCTAGTCTGGTTTTCACTTAATGCTTGTTTAACACATTTCTGGTTGGTAGGAAGAGATCAGCATATGACTGAATAGATCTGCTAGGTTCTAATATATATAACGAAAGTGTAACATGATACTTTAAAAACGTGGCATGACCAAATTAATCAAATACTGAAAAATGAATGAGGGAAAAGCCTTTGTATTATGAGAATATGTGTGACAATGTGTATAGATGTGCTAAAAGGGAAATATTTAATTATTACTTATTACACACTTTATTGTTAAAACAATCAAATGAACATACACATAATGAAAGTAAACGTGAGATATCATCAATCAAAGGAAATGTAACGGATGATGGAGAGGAAAGTAAAATCAGGAATGAAGCACTTTAAGGATTTTTCAGTCGCTTCTTAAAGCATGCCAAGAACAGAGCGAGTCCAACATTGGCTAGTAACTGGTTCCAGAGTCTCACTGCATAGACAGTAAAGGACAACGTAAAGAAAGAAGAGCGGTGAACTGAGTAGGCCAGTAAACAATCTCGGTTTGAGCGTAGCGCAAATCATGATCGGAAAAACGCTTAAAATTTTCAGCGAGATTAGACGGAGTGGTGGGACAGTTAATGATATTTTACTATAGCAACATTATGTCAATTTGGCGCCTATTTCTAATGTTCAACCAGTTCCATGCCTTCTGGTATGAAGCACGTTATATTACTGACTAGAAATTTAGAGTGTTTTCAGGACGGAGCGAGTCCAATATTGGTTTGTAACTGGTTCAAGAGTTTCACTGCATAGACAGTAAAGAATAACGTAAAAAAAGAACGAGCGGGGAACTGAGTAGGACAGTAAACAATCTCAGTTTGAGCGTTGCACAAATCATAATCGGAAAAACGCTTAAATTTTTCGGCGAGATAAGAGGGGATGGCGAGACGGTTGAGGATATTATACAAAATACATATGTGCAATGATAAAATAAATTGAAGATCTGTATTCTCTGCCTACATCAATAGGGGCATGGCGTGATAGTGATAATGATTATGAAAAATATTGGTTCGATTCTTCTTTCAAAGTAAATTTCCATTTTTCACACATAAAACTCTCTTGAAGAGAGTCGCTCTCTAAAATCTCTCTTTTATTTTTATTATTATGCAAACACATATTCTGAAATGACGACACTTTAGTAAACTTCATTTGACTTACGGAATTTAAACTCGAGAAACGGAACAATATAAAAGAATTATATTCAATCAATCCAAGAACTCGTAAGTAGTCTGGCATCCATCCAGATTTTATTTTGAAACTATTTCCATATGATTTAATTATTTTATCTACACTTTTTACTGAACTTACAAAAGTTTTATCAGTGCTTTCGGAGCAATATTTGTTTCTTAACAGTGCTTCAAACTGTATGGCTTAGTCTTCCAGCTCGGGGGTCACGAATTCAATTCCCTTCAGTACTGATTTTTTTTCTATTGAGATATTTATTTAATTTTAATTTTTTTGTGTACATGGTTAAACATGGTACCTACATACATAGTTTCTTGCTATACAGCAATTTCGACCAACAAACCAGCTCAACTTCGACACGTTTAACTATTTTAATTCATGTTAAACTTTATTCGTTTACATTTAGGTGAAAACAATGAATAAATGACACCTTTTTCAATAATGGTCGAACTTGTGGAAAAGAATTTAATAACAGATAAGGAAGGAAAATAAAGATGAAATGATTTTTGAATACTGTAATATATGGGTATCAGTACCATTTCCATTTAAGGTTTGTTCTACACCTTTCTTTTTGTTTGGATGTGATTATTATACGGCAATGAACTCACAAAGTTGTACAACAAAATTGTTATACAATACATTACGATATTCACAAGTAACATGAATGAACAATTCATCGTTATTTATTTCTATAGTTTATTATTTATTTCAGGACGATTTGCTTAGCCATGTTGATAAGACTCCTATTTTCTTACCCAAGATTGCGGGTCCGGCTCCTCTTGATACGATATATTTAAAAAATGTTCTTGTCTTGTTTCACTAAAAGCTTGTTTAACAGTTTTCTAGTTTACAAAAGAGAGTACCAAATCAATAAACTAGTTTGTACTGTATTAAACGACAGTGAAATATACGGAAGGAGAGAGTGAATGAATACTTTATTTGATAGAACGTAGGTATTTATAATATTTCAGAATGGGCGCGGGAGTGCGCCCGCGATATACTTTTATCTCGCTTCTGTGCGTGCAGAAATGGTCAATTGAAGTATTGTAGATATCGTAAATAGTATTGTAGGTAACAATCTATTTACGGAATCGGCGAGACAGCGTGATGCGTTCTCTTTCTAGTATAGAATGCGGCGCGATGAGTGCGCCGGCCTCATGTCGGGCATGTGACCTTTGGACTTGAATCGTCGGCGTATGAACTTTGGACTGTCTATTTAAATTTGTCGAGGAAGTGAATCTCATCGGTCATTGACCGTATGTATGCGACAATATTTAGTGACGACCGTGGTTCCCACACCTGTTTTCATATACCCTCCATTACAACTCATTAAACTTATCTGACTTTCAACATTTCCTTCTTTTAAAATATCATTAACTTGATACTTTAGTTGGTTTTCCTCTACCACGCCATCCACTCACATTTACATAAAATATTTATTTTGTTAGTCTTTTATCATTCGTTCATTCTAAATGCCCATACCATCTCGGAGTATTATTCTTAATCTGATTCAACACATCAGTCTTTTGTTCACGTTCATCCCTTGAAAGTTAAATAAAATACAATTAATTAAATAAGAATTTGCCTCATTGATTATTCATCTATAGTACTTTATATCTCTTAAAACTTTAAAAATTCCATGTTGCATTTGAATGTACTTGTTCATTAATTGTTTAACCTAGAGGAAATAAATCAGTATTTTCCAACTCCTGCATTGCAGTATTTATCCAATTAGTTATACCAATATTCAATACCTAGTTAGTAAGCATTATTTACCAACCGATCAGCCTCCCGTGAAATCCGATACAGTGGAGGTGGCCGCTACTCTTGTTATTGCGCATGGATTGGCAGTGTCAACAGGGGAAATGGCCTGGGGTGAGCTTTACGGTATCTTGTGTGCCAATCCGAGTATAATGCACCGTTTCTTTTTTTTGTGTACTAGATATTTGCAGTGGCTGTTGTGAAAAATAAACCACATTCCTTACATTTTATTTCTCTTCAGGTTTAATTTAATTTAATAGTTCAATCAGCAAATGTACATGATAATAGTTAACGACGTGTGTACCGGACAGGTACAAAGACTGTAGATAGGTGGATGGTCGCCGCGTAGCGCTCAGAGAATCGAGCTAGCGAATTCCGTAGCGAAGATCCAGCAGAAGAAGAAGAGCAGGGAGAGATTCCTCTCAGGCAGTCGATGTAAAGTAGCGGGTCTCGAGTAAAAACACGGTAAAATCGGTATTACTGAGAATATATTTTACGAAGAAGTGAGAAGTGAAGTGAACATGATTTCCAAATTGGGGGCCCCTCTATATTAATGGTCAGTCGGCCATCACAAGCGCCCATTGCCCGCGAAATACAACAACTTTCGGGGTCTGGGCCTTGCTTACGCCGACTGAACCCGGACCTACTCCGATCGCAGCGCTTTGCAAGTCACATATTTCCAATGCGGTCGCGAATGCGATCGGAGTCAAACAAACATACATATAACATAGTAAAATACAAGGGTTTACATATATACAAATACAGGAACATTAGTTCTCATAACATACAAGTTTAATAATACAGATCTACACACAGTGTCTTTTTCATATCACATACACACACACACGGGTGACGGCACACGTCCGATACAACGTGTATGGCCTAATAGGACAGATGTTAATCTTACAGCCAAGACATTTGGGTTCGATTCCCAATAGTAATAACAATAAAATTTTGAGTGCAGACTCTCCTCAAGGGCGCATTTACTCGGAATTCAAACCCACTATTATTGAGATATAAAATTTTAACAAAATAAATACAAACACTTGTATCTGAAAAGTGTGAAGATAGAAAGGTAATGGCTGCAGCCAGAAGATAAAGAATTTCCCCGCATACGTATATGTTTAGAAAAAGACATTTGATACTCTTGAAAACTTACCAAGGAATAATAATAAACTACAAATAAACCTTCTGATATGTCATAGTAACACGTTGGGCTATCAAAATAAATAAAAATACTCGTAAACGTAAAGTGTGAGGATATGAAGGTTGTGGCTTCGGCTAGTAGATAAGGTAGTGTTTAGAAAAACGAATTTGATACAAAAATCTTGTAATCTTAGTAAAGGAAAACAAACTACAAAAAACCTTGTGACATGTGATGGTAACAAAAATCTGTTCATGATACCATGGAATCGATTTGATCAATCAATGTATTAAATAAAAACGAAATTGACCTCAAAGTTTATTTATTTATTAAACACTTTTATTGCAAACACAATCTGCCGGACTTATTGCCAGGTGACAATCTCTTCCAAACAACCAGACAAAATTAAATGAAGCAAGTTACATGGTTGCATAAATCATTCAAATCACTATCCATCCCCACGAAATTCATAAACCCATACGTGAGCATAT
This sequence comes from Odontocerum albicorne, assembly GCA_949825065.1. Classification (NCBI taxonomy): domain Eukaryota; kingdom Metazoa; phylum Arthropoda; class Insecta; order Trichoptera; family Odontoceridae; genus Odontocerum; species Odontocerum albicorne. Next base: position 7,709,568 of record OX463838.1, read on the forward strand.
GCCCACGAACCCCACAACGACGGACAATCACCCGAACATTATTTTTCATATAAAGTGAGATATCATCAATCAGAAGGAAAGGAAGGGATGGTGGAGAGGAAAGGAAAAGAAAAATCGGGAATGAAATACGTTATTTTATTGACTATATATTAACATTTTTTTCTGTCTCTCCTTAAAGCATGCCAAAGACGGAGCGAGTCTTATATTGGTTTGTTACTGATTCCAGAGTCTCACAGCAAAGACAGTAAAGGACGACGTTCTATTATTTTCTTAAAGAACATCTCTTAGACACAGATTCGAAAGATATAAAGGAGACATCCCAATAAAATAATTTAATACAAATAGACAATGTTTAAAATTATGGTATCCAAAAAGAAAATTAAAAATAACAAGGGGTCTTAATCTAATTAAAGGGTTGATTTGGTATCAATACTCAAAAATAATTATGTTTAGCCAGAAAGCTCAATCAACAGAACCGAATACAATATTATCTTCATTTCTGGTAATCCAGCCAATATCTTAAACAAGTCGACATTATTAATTCGGGCATGTTCAAGGATACGATACAAATAAATTGATGAAAAGTTAACAGTTCAGTCAACAATAAGTGAAAGAAATAAATACAGTTTGTTAAATTGTAACAGTTATACGTAGAATTCTTAATCTTTATTTTTGATAAACGACAATTTTCTCGAGTACCATTTCAGTTGGATTGGTCTACAAGTATGTCTGCCTCGAACTGTTAGAGATGTGGATGGTGTGTGCAGCTTCAGGAAGCAATAAGGAACAAATCTATTTGGAAATTATTTTCACAATTTATGATTATAATATATATGAACATTAAAAACATATATTATAGTGTTACTATCACACATCGGGAGATCTTCAAATTTGTTTTTAGTTCATCTTCTCTTGGTATATTTTCTGCGGTTTTCTTACCAAATATGTTTTTTTCTAAACATATGCAGCTAAGGGAATTTTCTTATCTATTAGTTGCAGTCGCCACCTTTCCATCCTTTTGCACAACGTTTTTTGTAAAATGTTTAATTTGTCAACAATATTGTAGGTTTGAATCTCGAGTTAGAAGAATCGAGGAGAATTTACTCTCTAAACCAATGTTCCCCAACCGGTGGTCCGCGGCCCGGTGCCGGGCCGAAGAGACTTTCCGCCGGGCAGACAATTCGCCATGCAAAAATATTAAATATAGGATTTTTCGCTTTTACGTTGACTTGTATTTTTAGTAATTGTTAAATAAATGTAATTGGTATAATAATGCGACACGATGGTCGCTGGTTTTCTCAGAATGGACAGTCATAAATCTTCTCAGATACACACTTAGGGAGAACGGAAATATTTGCTCTTGGATAGTGAACTCAGATGCAAACCCCTACCTAAATATATTACAATTAAAATTGTTTAACTGTTATATGTACATTTGTTCATTATAGTTACACATGTCCATCTGTCACAATATAAGATTAAAAAAATATTAAATAAAAAAAAAAACATTTTTATTTCAGTATTAGTGGTCCGCGAAAAAAAAATCCTTTATTTACCGGTCCACATGCCAAAAAAGGTTGGGGAACACTGCTCTAAACGACGCCCTATAAATTGTCCGTTTATTAATATATTATTTTTATATCTTTATCCTAGTTCCTTCCTATTTCACGTAATTTTCTTTTATATAAACCGTTATGTTGTGTACAAGATTAAGGACTCCTTCCAGTACATAGCTATTCTCTTCCTTATCGCCCATCCATCATCCTTCTCTTCTACACAACCTTCTTTCAATGTTAAACGTGTCACTCTATTTGCTCAATCATGAGCATGTTTTCGTTTATAAAATGAAATATTTTTGTTGAAGTAATTTTTTTAGATAGATTTACTCTAGTAAAAATGTTTATTTTATGAAACAACGAATAAGTTTAACTTATTGTCATTTGTTTATTACAGCACTGTTTATTTCACTGTATATCACAGTATAACCCTACCCGTTTCAAGGTTTTCACCTCATTAGGGGAGCATGAACAAGACTTGTCTGTGCACCCCTGATGATGAAGCAAAAACCTTGAAACCGATAAAATGATAATTTAAAGCTCCACAATGTTAATGTCTTAACTATAGATTACATATAAGTTTAACGTATACAATTTCGAAAAAAATTGTATACGTTAAACGTATATGTATTTATGAACTGACCTATGAAGTGCATCACCACTCGCACAGGGGATGGCCTTGTATATTACTCCTTAAGCGTTTGAAGATATCTACACAACTATTCGTACTTATACAAATTGCTTATAGGAAAAATAGTGAACCATTTATTGATTGACAAACTTTTATTTAATGTACTGCATAATTATTTACGACATCGTGAATTCAAAATGTTTTCGGTGTCCTATTCACAAACTGGGTTATTAAGAGAGTTGCCATTTATTAATCAAACACTTCATTGTTAAATATTTTGGAGGGTGTATTGTCAGGTGGTAATATCTTCCAGCCAACAATATAAAGACAATAAAGAACAAAAATATGTAATATATTTTAAGAAACAAAATTCAAGCTATAGTGCAGTGTATAACAATAAATATTTTTTGTTGAAAAAAGTTTTATATTCCTTTTTCGTTTAAATGTTCTTTTGTTTGGAAATGTTAACTCACAAGAACAGTTGTAATTAATATATATATTCTACTTTATATCTTAATTGAACTATAATTATAATAATTATTAATTAGTCAGATCTGTCCGGAACGCTCTGAAGTTCATCTAAAATGTAAAAAAATAAGAATCGTCAAACAGATGTCACCCGTATAGCACATTCTGTTGATAATAATTAACGTACTTCTGATTTGTAACAACAGATGTATTATTTTCATTTTTATTAATAAAATGACGCACACTCGAAGAATTCACTTATTAAATTAAAATTTACGTTTATCTTCTTTCTGATACATAGTTCAATGAATAAGGCACAAGTGAAGATTTAACAGTTTAGACATTCAGCTCTCAGTTGATGTGTCGGGGTGGTATTGTTGTGTTTGATGTAGTTTATTATTTAGAAAATTGATGTGTTTTTAAGAGTATAATGTATTTGACCCCGTGAATATTTTATATACAAGTACCATTTTATAACATTACAATTCTAAACCGTTATTTTATGAGATAACTTAACCGTATACGCACGATTTAATCGTCTTATTGAGTAATAATACAATTCCAATTTTACAAAACCATCATACCATTTTCATGAAACGGTAGGCAGAGATCACAGAGTGCCAATCGCTCATATCACAACATAATGTATTTGCCTCCTCTGCATGCATACATATTCTGAGACAATTCCTTGTGTGTATTTACTTTTAAACATTATTCCTTGGCCATGACTTTTACTTCGACTTGCACTGTAAAATGTATCTATTCAGTCATTCATCACTCATCCATTGAACGTTTACAACGTTTTAATATTCTTTTTTTTTTTTTATCAAAAAAAATATTTGACCGTTAGAATAAAAAAACATGTTAAAACCAATAAAATAAAGAATTTAATTTATCCTTAATAGTAACAAGTCTTCATTTAATTTTTATACATATTCTTCACAATTTACGAGTCTCCACTGCATTAACTAGTCTTCTTTCATTAATGTCCATGTTTCACACCTATACATCAGTGTTGGCAATAATACGCTGGCGTGAAACATCATTTTAACAGATCTTGATATGCTTGGTATGATACATCGTTTAGTGCCTAAATTTTTATATATTTATTTTTAATTTTTACAATGAAATATATTCGTTTTAAGCATTCTCCTGCCTCACTGCGTGTACCTATCCTTAAACAGATAGGTTTCTCAAAACAAAATTTTTAAAAATACATTGAGCAGTCATATGTATAAAAACCCCACCATAATCCCATTACACCATAAAAGAACATAAAAATTAAAAATATTAATTAAACAAAATATCATTTACTGGTTTGTAGACACAAAAAATATATTTTATTTATATTAGGTCCTTACATATGAAATTGGCGTTTTGTTTGGGAGGAACATAAAGTTGATTTTTTTTTAATATAATATATTTATTTAATCAAAGTATGTACCATTGCTATCTATGCACTTTTGCCATCTCATAGGTAGTTCATCGATCCCTTTACTAAAAAAACCATTCGGACGGGAATCAATAAAATCTTTGAAGTCGGTTTGGACTGCCTCATCGGAGTTGAATTTTTTCCCTTGCAAGAACATATCCAAATTTCGAAAAAAATAGTAATCTGTTGGGGCAAGGTCCGGAGAGTACGGTGGATGTCTTAGACATTCCAATTGAAGCTCTTCTAATTTGGTAGCCGTCTGTTGTGCAGTGTGTGGTCTAGCGTTATCATGAAGCAGCAGTGGCCTAGAGCGATTAACCAGCCTCGGTTGTTTAGCAGCTAGCTTTTCCATCATGGTTTGCAGTTGCTGACAATAGACATCTGCCGTAATCGTCTGGCCAGATTTAAGAAAGCTGTAGTGAACGACACCAGCACTAGTCCACCAAACGCTCACAAGTAACTTTTTTGGAGTCAATTTTCGCTTGGGGCATGGTTTGGCTGGTTCGGCAGGGTTCAGCCATTGCGATGAGCGCTTCCGATTATCATACAGGATCCACTTTTCATCACAGGTAATGATTCGATTCAAAATCCCTTCATTATTGTGCCGGTTGAGTAATGCAACGCAGCAGTCAACGCGCGTTTGTTGATTTGCTTCACTCAATTCGTGAGGTACCCACCTTTCAAGCTTTTTCACCTTCCCAATTTGCTTCAAGTGGATTAAAACCGTTTTATCACTAACACCGCAGCCTGCAGCTAACTCGGACGTGGTTTGCGATGGATCCGCTTCCACAATAGCCTTCAATTCTTCATTATCAACTTTGGTCTCCGGCCGTCCACGAGGCTTTTTCTGCAGGTCGAAATTTTCAGAACGAAAACGTTGGAACCAAAAACGCACTGTGTTTTCTTTTGCGGCACCGTCGCCATACACATCATTAATCCTTCGAGCCGTTTCTGCAGCACTGGTGCCACGGTGGAACTCGTACTCGTAAATAACGCGATATTTCAAGTTTTCCATTTTGTAAACTGAGTGACGCAAAGAAAAAAAACAATTGAGGAAAAAACAAATGAATTATAATTTTCGAAACACAAATACTTGAGTAAATAGCTGTATAAATTTTAATTTGGAATTCCTAACCAAAGAGAAGATATTTGAGATCAAAGTTGCCAGTACGGCAAAACGCCAATTTCATATGTAAGGACCTAATACATGGCAAGAAATTATTATATATCAATACGCAATTTGAGAAAAAAATAACAGGTGCTTTAATTTGGACACACAATTTTTATGGATCTGGGTTTGTTGCCTTTCATTTGTCGTGTCCCTAGTTAACTAGACTTTTACCTGCTGCATCTCCCTGAGAACAAAAAACACTCATAACTATCAATGAAAAAAGGCTTGCACATGAAATATGTTACTTCTCTCCTGCATGATTCTGCTCCAATTTATGTTTTGATCTTGTATGGACGTTATCTCTTTCTATTCTTTATTTCTTTTCAACAATCGATTAAATCTTTTTTTATCAATCGATATGGTTTTATAATAATAATAATAATAATAAAATACAATTTATACAGCGCCATGTAGAGAGCAAACTCTCCTCAAGGTCGCTCTAACTTGGGATTCGAACCGACTATTATTGATAAATTTAGAATATTACAAAATGAATATGTATAAGTTGAGTTTAAAGATATGAAAGTAGTAAATGTTTGGCGATCTATTTTTTCTGCTTACCCTGACACATCGCGATGATATATTTGTATCTATATTTATTGTATCATACGAGGCAAATAATCAGAAAGATGTTAAAGAAGCCTTGAGTCTAAACCAGACTAGAATATTTAAAAAAAATCTAGATTCCAACGGGAATCAAACCCGCTACCCCCGTGTTAGAAGACATGCGTCTTACAAATAAGGCAACGGAGACCACGGAGGTTTTAAAGAAAGGTTTCCAATTTCTGAACTGTATGAACTGATGCAGGTTAGCGCATTGTTCAGCACTATGTCGCTTAGAATTATTTAACATGCAACCCGACTCAACATTATGAAAGCTCATGGAACCAAAGCTAACAGCATTAATTTTGAATCTGCACTGCTCCCAGGATATTTTTGAATAATAAATGCATAGTGGTGCATTCCTTTTTATATAAAAACCATCACAATTATTTTTAAGGAAAAAACCTTTATTTAAAATTCTGTGTAGATAAGTCCGTTCGGTAAAAGTTTTTTTACAGTTTTGTATAAAACAATGAGGTCTTGGGTAATATACATACATAAGTATTATTTAGAAATGTATTGTTTTATTAATTGATTTGATACTAATTGTATTGTATTATATCGTTAAACACTTCAAAGTTTATTTTTTACTTGCTGAATAGCTCATCTTAGGATATTTAATAACAAATACTAAATGTAAAATGTCCAAAAAAAATTGTACATACTTTTACACCATGCCATTTATTTGAACTTGTTGAAGGAACATGTCATACCACGCATTCGTGAAGAGCTTAGATATGAAGAAGACTTTTATTTCCAGCAAAATATAACATCTTTTTGACATATCTTGATGAAAAATCGCAAAACAGATTGAACAAAAATTGTACTTAGGGGTAGCGTTGAATGTCCTCCGCGATCCTCAAATCTCTCGCCAATGAACTTTTTTATACATAGAGACTCATCAAAGATAAATTTTATGACAAATAACAGTTCATGAATTGAGAGCATCCATTAAAAAAGAATGCGCCTAAATACCAAAATAAATTGGTCGAAATACTTGCTACTCCATGTTATCACCAGTGCACGAACTAGAACGGCCATGAATTTAAGCACTTGCGATAATTAAAAAAAATGTTTTTTTAAACTTGAAGTTACTAGTAGATATACCTTAATAAATACTAAGTCTATCGTGTATTACTTTAAAGAGTATTTTTGCGGAACATCTGGTTACCTTATTTTTCAATTTTTACACCTATTTACATTCTATCCCATCAAAATATGTCTCTTATGGAGTAGGTAGAAAGGATTGAGCGCCACACATTCCGGATCTTACAGACATCTATCGCCTCCACCACATCCGTTCGTCGTAGCTCTTGTTGTTCTGTTTTTCTTCGCTTTAGAAGAACACACTCTTCTTATGTTAATTTCGGTCTGCTGGGCATTTTAAAACTTTTTTTTCGTGAAGTTTCAAAGTTAATGGTCGCACCGAACTTTATATTTTCAAAACGTCATGGAAAATCAAAGCTGTTTTTGTGTGATATTTCACTAAATAATTCCCTTATTTTTTCACTGCGTATGTACTCAAAATGCGAATGATAGTATTTTTTTGTAAAAAGTGCAAAACAAATGTTAAGATTAAAAATAAACTTTCTTTATTTTGATGGAGTACTTATGTTACGCAGTAGCTTCTGCCTGTATGTTTTATTTCATTTTCACGTTACGGTCACAGTTTAATTTGTTTCATTTTGAGCTTCAAATTATATGGCTTATATAGTACACACAGAATATTCTATTTTAGAATATGAAGTTGAATAAAGTTCATTTAATATATTTTTTTACATTTAAAGTGTATCATAAAGATTTCATAAATGATACGTATATGGTACAACATATTAAGTATGTTGTTATGTAACGATCTTTTCCAATCGACCAGAAATATTTTTCAAGTTGTCTGTAGTAAAAAAGACTTTTGAATAATCGAAGTACTGGCGGGAATTTAACATAATCTATCAATAAATGTTTTTTGATATCAACATAGAATGTACGTAATTGTTTCTTACTAATTGGGTCACAGATCTCATATTTGTTATATTTTTTGAAGTGATTGAGGAAAAAAATGGAGAAAATATGGTGTTAAACCCTAGCCTGAAAAACACGATGAATAAAATTATTATTTTCGCAGATTGATGGGATGTGAAATGGGCTAGATAAAGTCAAGTCGGATTCGGTTAACATTCGTCATATTCAACAAAATTTTCCCATTTGCAAAAATCGTGTTTGAATATATCTTTTTTTTTTCGAGAAGATACATTTGATGGAATAATAAATATATTTTTTTATAAATTTGAGTTTATCTGATTTTTTATTGTAGCTAAAATGTTTTTCGTAATTATTGCCGTACACAGTTAGTGTGCTTCAATCATTGGCAATTTTTAAGTATTCTTTGCAGTTTTCATCATAAGAGCGATGTCGAAAAACTTTTCCTAGATGTTCGGTAATATTTTCATATTCAGTAATAAAGAAGTGGAACCTTCATTCTCATGGCGGTGTTAAAAACGTTAGAGAATATTTCATATTCGATATAAGACATCGTTCTGAAGATGAAGGCTGCATCTCTGATATTTCAGGCATCATTAAAGCCAACTCAACAAGGCAACAATTCCGAAAAAAGGTAAAAGAATATTTCTGATTCGATATAAGACATCGTTCTGAAAATGAAAGTAACAGCGTTCCTGACATTTCAGCTATCATTGAAGCCAACTCAACAAAGCAACAATACCGAAAAACCATGAAAATCTTCAGACGTGTTTAAACCTTATTTATTTGTTCAATTATCTTTCTATAAATGTAATGTTTTCTTAATGAATTCAACCCATTTTCTGTTTAACTCTTGCTTAATATTCTTCTCACAAATTTGTCCCTACTTCTAAACGCCATTCCATAAATTCACGTAAATATACGATTATTTTCGCACTATTCTCTGAAAATTTTAGATACAGCCTCTTAAATTAAGCATCACCATTTCCGAGAGACAATCCAAAACTACAAGATAAAACCTCCCTGTTTCCGAGAGCTCGTAGTAGGAACACCCTGAAAGCTTCAAATTGGATCTGAAAATACCATGTATACCCAACATGTATACTCGTACAACTAATCCAAACTTCAAATTAATTTTAACAAAGGTCCTTCATAAAACCATATTCCACGGTTATCTCAGAATATGTTGACTGGGGAATATTTAACTTTTATAGTATAACTGAATTGGTGTTCGTAATTTTAAAGGATTTTTACGCGTGTATTACGCGTTGATTAATTTATTTTAGTCTAATGAATTTCGTAATCTTTCTTGCAATGAATAATATCTGTATTTGAAAAGTTTCATTCCTTTTTTCTTTTATAATCAGTCGGATTCATTAAAACAATTCAAAGCTATTTTATATAATATTAAAAGTTTTTTTTAAGTGTCTCGTGTAAATTTTTTTATCAAAATTTAAAAAGCTTACTTTTTACGTGTGTTGTGTAGATTTTTTTATCAAAATTTAAATTGCTTGAAACTGTTTGATTGTACGTATTATTTTTTTGTGTATTATTTTAATCAAAACGATTTTTAATTTAGTTCTATACATGGTTCATATTTTTCTCTTGGCACAATGTATAAGATGCATTTAATATGAACTAATCTAAATACTTTTTGGCTTATTTTGAAATCAATTATTTATAAAGGGCATTCCTTAATTCCTCTTTTCATCAAATGTCTATCAAATAAATTTAATATTTTAATGTAAAATTGTACCGACACGTTGACAATATATTCACTTGGTTATATTGACCACACATTAATATATTTTATTCCAAATCCAGTTATGATTTATTATTCAATTATATATTATTATTTTCTTTTATTTTACCAAAATGTACTATATACTGTCCTTCTTCTTACTTTCTGGAAAATACAACATTCAAAATATAAACAAAAAAAAATTCTTTCAATTATATTTTTACATTTTTTCCATTTTTAGTAGATTTAGATTTTGTGAAAAAATGGTGCTTAAATTATCTATATATTCTTACATAACATAATTGAAAAAGGATTTAAAATCCCAGGTTATTTAAAAAAAAACTCATCTCTCTCTGAAAAAGCTTTTAGTACTCAAAAACGAAAAGGAATCGAGGGAGGGATGTGACCCTCCCCCATTAGAACTTAAAGTGAAAAGTTTCGAATCCAATGGAAAATGTTAATACTCTAATGTGAACGTTTTAAAACTCGTGATGGAATAAAGAACGACAATTTTCATAGTTGTCATAATGTAATATTTCTACCCTTAAAAAGGGAGAAACCTATCTCTCCATTAAAAAAAAGTATTCTGTAAATAAAATATTTCAAATATTATTTTTAGTTAAGACATTAACATTGTGGAGGTTTAAAGACTTAGTAATTTGTTTTATCAAACACTGTTTATTCCACTTTTTGTGATGATATAACCCTACCGGTTTCAAAGATTTCACCTTATCATCAGATGAGCACAAACAAGACTCTTGTGATGAGCTGAAAGTCTTGAAACCGGTCGGCTGTACCGTTACAAAAAGTGGAATAAACAGTGTTTTATAAAACAATTTAATATAAATATTTCGTTATAATTTATTTTTATCAAACACTGTTTATTCCACTTTTTGTAACGGTATAACCCTACCGGTTTCAAGGCTTTCACCTCATCTTCAGGGGAGCACAAACAAGGCTAAATGCCTTAACTATAAACAACATATAAAATATTCCATATTACTTCATATATTTTGTTTCACCATTAATTTATTTTACCGAAAAATCTCAATTTCAGAACTTGAAAAGGTGGAATTAGTCTTTCACTAAAGCTATATTGAAATCATAAGAGAAATTTTAACAAATTGTTTATAGGAATCGGTAATATTTAAAAAAAATGTTTAAGTAGCCATAGAAAATAAATGTATTGAAACATTACGAGAAGACAATATAGTTTTAAAAAAAGGAAATTATACAATTATATGAGTGGCACACTCGTCGATTGTGGACAACATCTTGAAAATATATATTCTCGCATATTTAAGAAATGTATCATTATGATATATTGCATTTTCGTTGTATACTAGGTGGGTTAATTGTCAAATATCATTATCTTTCAATCAATCAAAAATATATAAGTCTTTAATCAACACCAGAGGGAAAGACAATATATTCGGATTAATTTGTTTGTGATCGAATCCTAAAATTTGTATGGTTATTTATTGAATTCTTTCGTTGAAATCATCTAAAATTATATTTTTATTTATTTATTTATTTATTATTACACATGACAAGAAATATACATAATTTGCGAAAAAACAACAGGTAATTTAATTTGGACATATATTATTTTAATGGATCTGGGTTTGTCGCCTTTCATTTGTCGTATCCCTAGTAAACTAGGCTTTTATCTGTATCTGACTGAGGATATTAAGCATGAAAAAATAAATCGATACTTCTTTCCGATTTTTGATTACACAAAAACAAAAACCCGTTGCACGTTCTCATCAACCTGACAAACAGTGACACTCAATTACAACTGGAAACATCATGCGGAATCAAACTCTTCATACATCATCACTCCAGAAAGACCAAACTTGTTCATCCCAAAATATATCGCACACAATCATAAGAATAAAAACAAAAGTAAAACCAAAAATGAACCCAAAATGAAACAAAAATAAAACAAAAAATGTTCATCGCATAATATACCGCACAGAATCATATGAATAAAAATTAACACATATTGTTATAGTGAAGTACGTAGTGTATTTTATAATAATTGTTTTTAGATTATTCCCTCTCGATAAGAAGCTTTTCCAAAACCGATTAATTCTCGTTAAACTTAAAATCAATATCACTAATTATTTTCTTTCTCGTGTTATTAAAAACTCTTGGAGAATTTCAGCCAATTGATTAAATTTTACTTACGAAGATTTTCTATGAAATAATCTATGCGCAATGTTTATACCACTGCATTATTTATGTGTTGTTAGCTATCACGGTTCTTAGACATTTGTTAACAAACATAGGTTTTGTCTGTGGTTTGACACTGGCGTATACTCCTTCATACACGGGAGCTCACGATCATTATTTCAGAAGAAGTTGTTTATGGTTTTAAATGCCGGTAATATTACAAAATTACGTAAGTTTCTTTGTGAGTTATGTTTTCAGAAAATAGGGCACCAAAAGGAATCATTTTGGTGCCCTATTTTCTGAAATTACATTCGTGTCTTAGTTGACTTGTGTTGGTAAAACGCTTATCTTCCAACCAGCAACCTCTGGGCTGGAAGATAAGCATTTTACCAACTAAGACACGAATGTAATTTCAGGAGAATCTACTGCAGGCAAATGATCACGATGATTTCGAGTTTGATGCTGTTTACTTACTCAATGACGGATAAATAATTTCCCTTATAAATAATCGTGTTGAATTTTCTTCCAAAAGTACCAACTTCTCTTGATTACCCCATGTGTGGCTTCAATTGTTAAATATTTAATAGAAAGTATTAACTTTTGTTAAAGACACACTCTTGGAAAAGTACAGCACATTGATATTGTTTTTAAAGTATAAGGAGTAACATTGAAGTATAAACGCATCGAGCAATCAAACCAGATTTGAATAATTCGAAATTCAATAAATCATTTATAAAACATACATACCATCCCACCGTTTCCCTATCAGAGTAAACAGTTCAATTAAAACACCAGAATTTCCAATTACGCTGCAAAAATTTCGCCTTCTCTACATCCTTACAACTTCTTACATAACTCTTACGATTTCTCAGACTTTTAACATTACCTTATCTGAAAATATCATTCACTTGATCCAACCCCACTTTCCATGATATTTACTATAATCTACTACACCTTCCAATCACATTTATATTGTATATTTCTTAGTATTTCGTTATGTATTCAATTTATTAGGTGTTAACATAAGTTGTGTCCGTTATTTTCCAATTTAAAAATGAGCATCAAAAGTAAAACGAAATGGTAAATGTTATGCGTCATTCGAAAAAAAAATCTGTCTACAAGATATTGTGTTTGCTTTTACGTTACATGTATTATTTTATTTGATTACAAGCCTTCAAAATGAAATGTCAAGTAGACGAAAGTGAGCATTTTCGACACCTTCTGTTCTCGTTCAATCGAGGGATAAAGCTGTCAAATTTGCAAAGTATACGGTGAATATGCTATGAATGAAAGGACGAAATAAAAGAAATGAAAAATGTTTGAAGGGGATCTTCATGAATAATATGGTTTAAGTGGTCCTCATCGAAATCCACTGGTCGTCCGGAACGCTCCATGTCTTTCAAGTCGAAATTACCGTCTTTGAAACCCAAAAACCATCGACGACCTGTCCTTTCATTCATAGCATCTCTTCACAGTACACTTCGCAAATATCGTGAACAGCTTTGGCAACTATATTCCCTCGATTGAACGCGAACAGAAGGAGGTGTCGAAAATGCTCACTTTCATCTACTTGATATTCCATTTTGAAGGCTTGTAATCAAACAAAATAATATATGTAACGTAGAAGCAAACACAATATCTTGTAGAGCAGAAAATTTTCTTTCGAATAACTTATAACATTTTCAATTTTGTTTTACTTTTGGTGCTCATTTTTAAATTGGAAAAAAACGGACAAGTCTTATTTTAACACCCAAAAAATACCCAAACCATCTCAAAGTGCTTTCCTTAATCTTACTTAATACATCAACATTTAGTGCACATTAATCATTTATCATATTATTCCGTATTCTGTTAAACATCGCCACACTATATCATATATTGAACTAATACTTGCATTTCCATAACATTTATTTGGCTTCTTTCAATATTTTTTTCATGTCGATGTTTCACTTCCATAGAGCAAAGATGGTACTAAAACACTGTTGTATCATCTAAGCAGATTTCGATATAAAAATATGAAGTATCTTGTTTAAATTCTCTAAGAAAACTTAAAATGTTGTTTTAAATTTCAGTAATTTCAAGTTGTTTTGTATACAATGGGAGTGTAATAGATCACTAGATGATGTCAGGACACCCTTCCGCCTAATACAGGGCTCTTCGAGGAGGAGGGTGTTTGCTGGGGTATTAAATATGCATGAGCAAGTCAAGTTTCCGCACAACAGACATGTCGCTCTTCGTTTGGATCAATTTCGCCGTAAATATGTACTACCTAAGGCAAAATGTTATTTTTGAGATGGCGTTTTGTCAATAAAGATACTAAACATTTTGCCTCTATTTTTAACGAAAACACTCTTCATGCATTTGAGCATTGAAGTAAGGAAACAAAATTTTGGACGATGGTTGATATTCGTGAAATAGAAAATGTTTTCATTTATAATAGTTTACATTTATTTGCACGGCACTCGACTTATTCAAATTGGTCATACGGATATGTCGAATGCGTAACCAGGAGGCAGTTTTGTCTAATTGTCCCATTGGGCAATCTTCAAATTTATTACCACCGGATTGCGCACGTATCTCGCAGTTTATAATCATACGTGTTAGTTATACTAACACATATAGAGATTCAATTACATTTGCACACATCTAAGCGCGTGCTAGTATTGTTGCCAGATAAATTATTTAACCAGAAAGAGACTCTTATTCGATGATGATAACAAGAGAAAAGTGTTGTTCTATTATTCAGCGTTATAGTATCACATTATGAACATTTTTCATTTTGAATTCAAACGTTTTAAAAAGGGGGTATTTATCTGGTTAAAAAGTTATATGTTAACGATGTTGCCCGTAAGGTTGTTGCCTGTCCACGTACGATAATATTTTCATCACGTGCGATTGCAAACAATAAGTGATTTGCCTACTGCAGTAGCCCTTACTCGAAAGTTCGATTATATTGTTTCACGGCGAGCTTTTCATCATGAATTGGGGTTGTTGCAGGTCAATCATGGGAAGAATGAATAAATTTATTTTATACAGCTAAATGAGATATTTCGTAGCCCAATTGGTAAGACGTGTTTTATTAATACGTTAGTTTCAAGAAAGTTTCCTAATTGTAGTAAAAAAAGTCTGATAAAGTGTTTATCGACGCGATTACCTTTCCGCATAAGGGACTGCCAACATGTATGACAAACTGAGTCACTTACCTGCTCTAGTGTTTGTTAAACCCCCGAAGGCTGAAGACAATATTTTTTCTACCTGTTAGTGCTTGGTCACGCTCTTTAACATATCTGTTTTATCATTTCAAATATTAAAAATAGAGTAATAAACGAATGAATAAAGAACTGAATGTGTGCAACTGAGTTAATTCAAGAAAATAAAGATGTAAAGCATTTTTCTTTAGTTATTAAAAAATAAGCATAAGTTTTAACTAAAACAGCTGTAACCCGTGGAAAATCACGGAGTATTAATTAACTTGCTGAGCTGAAAGTGAAAAATAAAAACTGCTGAAAAAGTTTTAATAACGAATGTTTGTTTTAAAGTTTTGCAGCTCGACAAATCTGGATTGTCGATCAAAATTTAAGGAAATTGTTAATTTTTATCTTCAAGCAAAGTTCATTTATAGCAGATAATATTTCAATATTTTGTCAGAAGATCTATCAACTGTAAAATTGAGAAAATGGCAGAATTGGCGTTCAGTATTCATTAAGTTAAAATCATAAATTTCATCTCGTTCTCGTCAAAGTTATCATGATGGTAAACTTCAAGTTTACTCTTATAACGTTGATGAAAGTATCATAATTGCTGTACTTCAATACGACGCATGTTGGCTTCCTCTTCTGTATCTTGCTCTTGTTGCACCTGTCGAAAATCCCTCTTTCGTTGACTTACCACAGCGTAACGCTAATTAATTTTCTCTTCAGCCTCTTGTTGTTGTTGCACTTGCCAAAAATTTCACGTTTGCTGAACATATGCAGCGCGACGCTCATCAGTTTCGTCTGCTGTTTGTCTTTCACGCAATTGTCTCTGATAGTTGAGTATATATTCAGAATGATGTGCTCTGCTTTAATTTGAGTACATTCCTATTTATTTTATTAAACTATGTAACAATAATTTACTAATTTGTAGGCAATATTCTTCTTCTTCTTCTTCGATGGCTCTACAGCTCATATCGGGCCTTGGCCTCCATCAATCTTCGCCTCCAACTCCTCCTGTCTCCCGCCGCGGCCTTCCAATCTGTCACTTATAGTAGTTGGGCCACGTCTTTTTTCACCTCATCCTCCCATCGCAGCCTAGGTCTACCGATATTTTTTCTTCCGTCCGGATGTCCCTCAAGGAAGGATCCTCTTAGGTATCCGTGATGATGGCATTCTCTGCACATACCCAGCCCATATCAGCTTGCTCAATCCAGCATGTACAGAGAGTCTGAGAGCTTTATAGATGTTATACAGCTCATTATTGCATCTTATTCTCCAGGTTTCACCATCGTTCACGGGCTCCAGGATTTTACGTAACACTCTCCTCTCAAATGTGTCCAACATCTCTGCGGATCTTGCTGTCATCGTCCACGCTTCGCACCCGTCTGTCCCTACTGTCCTAATTATAGTCTTGTATGGTGATTTTTGTTTTTCTGTGGACACTTCTTGATTTAAGCACTGGGAGATAAGAGAAGAATGTTTTGTTTCCTGTCGCAATCTTGAAGGCAATATTACTAAACCTTAACACTTGCCACCATATGATGGATAGTGAGTGACCAGGATTTACATAATAAAATAATTTTATAGCTATTTACAAAAAATAACCTAGCAGATTTTGCATAATTTTAATTTAAAACAAACGTTTTTCACTGGATGCTGAGCGTCAAGCACAGTGGCTGGCGGAATTTTTTAGCACAGTAAGGCAAGTGTCAATGATGATATTATGAATAATTAAAACATGAATTTCTTAACTCTTAGAAAAGACGTTTGTTTAACTTTATGTTGTCATATTTACTATATTTTTTTTTATATAATAAATCATTTATTTTTTATGTTGTATTCACCACTGTTTTAGGTGATCGTTCAGCTTGACCTAACGAAAACGACGGAAGTATTTGAAACCAGTAGTGAACTCAAACAGTTGGAAATACAAAATAAAAAACATAAATCTTTAACCGTGACTATGACAATATATATTCTTACGAAAATAAGTGCAACTAATTTTATATAAGTTAATGATTGATTATGATAATAATTACACATATTATTTTTTAAAAATAACATTAAATATTGATAGGCTTTTTGATATGAAAAAAATACGTTTTAAATGTTGTATTGTGTTCTTTATAAGTTGTGTTGTGTCAAAATAAGAGTATGTCGGGAAAAATTCTCTTGTGAATTCATCCCCATACTATCACATGTTTTTTTACATATATCTATTTATAAAGTATTTTTATACTCTGCCACCAGAGAAACGTAAAGTAACGACTCACTATTTTTCGACAAGAGAACATACACGTCCTTGCTGTTGTTACTCGAAACAGAGTATACAGGGATAAAATACAGTTCGCGTTGTGTTGTTACGATATACAGAGTATACGGGATATGCTTGGCTTAGCAAGTTAAATTTTCATACTCGCGTCATTCATAACTCGGCTCGTACTTAATAAATCACTCTTTTTTAGAATAGAAATTAAATATTAAATTTCCATCAAGCTTGGAAAGTCAAAGGCACATTTCAGGTGTCTTAAACAATAGAACTGTAACAATCTTGGTTTTTTATTGTTAAAATTAAAATAAGTGCAGCCTTCGTCGTAGATGGACCTCATAGTCAAGGGTCTTTTCCGATTTTGAAATGGGAACCTGTGCCGTGGAGTTTTAAGCAAACCTCACCGGTGACACCTACGTGGGTCGTCCAGAAAGTAAATAACGTTTTGGCATAACTATATAAAAACGAAAGATATCAACACATAACTTTATTTACAAAAGTATACAGTACCTTACTCTATTTTTCAATTTAGTCACCATATATGTCAAGGCACTTATTGTAACGTGGAACCTATTTTTCAATTCCGATGTTATACTCTTCTACCGCCAAAGATTTGAGCCAGGATGTCACTTTTTGTTTTAGGTCTTCATCGTTTGCGAACTGTTTTCCACCCAAAAATTCCTTTAGTTTCGGGAATAAGTGAAAATCACTTGGTGCCAAGTCAGGACTGTAAGAAGGATGTCCAAAAATTTCCCACTTAAGACGTTGAAGTTCTTGTTGTGTTCGTGCTGATGCATGAGGCCGCGCATTGTCATGAATCAAAACCACCTTTCCCGACAACGTTCCACGTCTCTTGTTTTGAATGGCGCGTCTAAGTCGTTGAAGAGTTTCACAATAGGCCTCTGAGTTTATTGTGTGCTCTCTTGGCATAAACTCTACGTGGATCAAACCCTTTCGGTCCCAAAAAACTGTTGCCATCACTTTTCTGGTGTTGAGATTCGGTTTTTCTTTTCCGAGCACACATTTTTTTTGTAGCCAAGGTGCTCTGTCACTATTTCATGTAGGAGCGATCGTGAAATTTGTGGGAAAGATTCATGTTCTGTGCTTCAAGTTGCCTATAATTTTAGATAGGTCGAACATTTTGTGCATTCAGAAAACAAATGACACTACGCACTTCACATTTGGCGGGATTTTCGATGGGCGCTGCCATTTTGAAAGGTTACAGAACAATGACGCACGACGGTTCAGCAACAAAATTTAGCTCGCACTGAAGCGAGGGAAGGAGCTAACTGGCGCGCATACGATCGCGGTGGTGGAGGATCGGCTCAGGGCATGGTGCGCAATTGTTCTTTACTGTCTGGACGCACCTAGTATAGACTGGGTCTGATGGCACATCGAATTGAGGCAATCGGAGTACACCGACATATTTTTTGTTATCTTTCTTCGAAAAAATAGATGACTATAATCACAGATATCCTAACACCCCCAAATACAACGAAAAAATACCTGTGTCATTCAAGGGGAGTTGCAAAGCGTGGGATTGGAACTGGAGACCTTCTGCACGGAAGTCCTGTGCTTTACCGCGCGACCATAGACCTCTCAATAATAATAAGTGAAGTAGAAATGAAAGCATTCCATAGAATTTGTGGAATAGCAATGAATAATAACGACATAAGAACGGAGAATATTACAAAGTGGTGATCAAGAGAAGATGCAGTGCTTCAGATAGGAAATGAGCATTGAAATTATGTATTTGATCATGTAGAAAGAATGAATGATGAATGGTTTACAAAAATAACTTATAAAACACCCCTAAGTTTTCAACAGTTTTATGTAATGGTATGATAGAGCCATCAAGTAATATTGAAGGAAGTAAATCTGTGTTGAATTTATCGAGAAGCTGAGGGCTGGCAATGAAGATCGCTTGAGACCATAGTACAGTGACTATACAGTGCAGTATCATTCAACTATCATTTTAACCATTGACATGTATGCAATTTTATTTTCACGAAAAAGTGAAAAACGTACACAACAAACTTAATACTTCTTCTTCTTCCTCTTGGTCTAGGTCGTATGACCTGTTTGAGACGGTGGGCTGTCCTGGGATGATAACGTCCAGCTGTCCTTCCACCTTTTCTGCGGTCTTCCTGGTAACCTCCTGCTGCTAGAGTTTTCAGTCTTAGCGATTTTTGCTAGTATTGTATCCTCCATGCGGTCCACATGATCCCTCCAATGAACTTAATACGTGAGTTTCAAACCTGTTTCATACATATCTTGACGCCGTTTCTCTGGTGGGGTAGGCAGAGAGAACAGAGTGCCAGATTGTCATATATCGGCGTACATATTTTGCCTCTTCGACATCTAAATACCCTCTCATACAATTCTTATGACTTCTCTTACTTCTTTCGTTTCCTGCTTTCAAAATATCATTCATTTGATCCAACCATACTTTTCTTAGTCTTTCTTTACGACGCCATCCACTGATTTTTTCTCAATATATTTGTTTTGTTAATCTTTCTACTTGCACAAACCATCTCAGACCTAGTATGCATCTTTAATCACTTCAATCCGTATTCTGTCATTCATTGTTATCTCGTATTTTCTTCTTTATTCGTGCATTTCTTCAGTATTTATTCAGCAAACGCCAGAAAAAATCTAATCCACACTTTCTCTTCCAAGGTGTGAGTGTAGATATTTTTTATTTTTTTCGAAAAAGAACTTTGGTTAAAAAAATAACTTTATAACTCAATCTATTCACTATTAAAAAAGCAATTCACTTTAGACATTAAATGTGAAACACAAGCAAGGATGTGTGTCTAAGCTGGCACTTTGATATGATAATGAACCGATTACAAGTAAATGTACCTACTAACGGCTTTATTAACTCATGTGAAGGGGTGCCGCGTACGTAGAGCCTACACTTCACCCATTTCCAGACCGGATACATTATCATCGTTTCACTATTATAATCTACTGCTCTACACTTATGCCAGTAAGGGAAAAAACATGGATTTTTATGAAATAAATATTCATCCCTTTTATGTTGTTTTTTTTTAAATAGAATCCACCATTTTTATTTAATTAAGAGAGATTTTCTTGAATTAAATTCCTCATAACCATTTTTTATTTAATTATGAGAGATTTTCTTGAATTAAATTCCATAAAACTATTTCCTTATTCTAAAAAAAATGGTTAACAAATGGAAAAAAAGCAATGCATAAAATCAACTTTTCCTAGGAGCTAAGAAGTTTCACTTCTACCGCGCGAGAGTCTCACGCGTCTGTTTTTTTTTTTTTTTGTGATTTGTCATAATATAATGAAGATCATAATTCAATTTAATATTTCCTTCACAAGCAATGTTCTAAATATGAATTTGAACCATATTATGACATATTTGATCATTCATTTGCATTTTCTTTACAATTGGTTTGAAACATTATATTTTTAAATCATTCGCAAGTTATGTTTTTAATATAAATTTGAACCTTATAATATGTGTAGTCTATGGATTATTAGACTTAGACTTGCATTTAATAAAAGGTCGAAAATAATAGAATCAAATAATATAGACCTAAAACTGAGAATACTCCTCATCAAGACCTATGTATGGAGTATCTTGATGTACGGCTGCGAGACATGGTGCCTATCCGAAAGAGATAGACGAAGACTAGAGGCTTTTGAGATGTGGTCCTATAGAAGACTATTAGGAATTTCCTGGAGAGACCGCATCACAAATGAAAAGGTTCTCCAACGAATCGAAGGAGGAAGGCACCTGCTCAGGATCCTGTCCGAAAGGCGTGCAAGATGGATCGGTCATATAATACGACAAGAGGGCCTCTTGCATGCCATAATGGAGGGTATGACCGAGGGGACAAACTCTACGGGACGCCCACGCCGAGAGTACCTGGAGGACCTGTTGGTGGACGTGCGCTGCTCAACATATACAGACTTAAAAAGAGCCGCACAGGACAGGGGGGAATGGAGGAGAAGAGTTCAAATTGCTGCAAACCAGTCTTAGGACTGCAACCACGGAAGGAAGGATGGATTATTATACATATAACAAGCGATGCTCTTTATATTAATTAAAATTATGTCATTATATTTGTGATCCATAGATTATTGACAGCCAACGTTCTTAGTATGAGTTTAAATCATTTCATGACATCTGTGATAAACACATGAATTATAAAGAAGAAATGTTTTTATATTGAATTTGAATAGTATCATGATATTGAGATCTATGGAGGGTCATCACTTGACACTGGCGTATACTTCGTCATATATAGGAGTTCACGGCCATTATACAAAGAGAGATATCTATGGATTATAAAGAAGTAATGTTCTTATTGTGAATTTAAATTGTTTTACGATATTTGTAATATATGGCTTATTAACAAGGAATGTTCATAATATGAATTTAAATCAAACTATGGTTTTTCCGGAAAAAAGTTTAACTAAATGGTCTATTATCACAGGGGATACAAAAAATGTTTATAAAGTGTTAAAACAATTTAGTTGTCAGCTTATTATTATTGATGATAAAATAGTGGGTATTAGCCATAGAAATATAACATATATTAATAATGTAAATTTATTAAAGGTTTCTGGCTTGCCTTTATGTAACTTCATAATGAAAACAATTACAATTTTACTTTGTTAATTAAATTATCGGAAGTTGAGTTTCAAGCTACTTCCTGTCAAATTCCAAGCTCTCAACTAAATAACTAACTTAAAATTACGTGAGAGATTCAAGGTGCTATAAATTTATTCTTCTAATCTCCGTGATTTACTTGTTAAGATAGTTTTCTTCGACCCTGAGGGTTTAATAGCCGATAACGTTTAAACAAAAAGTGTCCCATTTTAGCTAAAAAGTTCGTTTGATTATAAGTCTATACTCGCTTATGCAAGAGAAGTGCTAACGTTGTTGCATTTTTTTATATGCGGTAGCATTTGCCAACACACACGACAACTAACTAGAGAATGATAAATATATATAAGGCATAAGTATATTAGCTAACACACGCGAAAATGAACTACGAGTTATGATGACGAAATGATAAATATTTCGAAGACATAAGTCTTAATATTTGCCAACACATACGAGGACAAACAAAGAGTCACAAACGATGTATACCTCGGAAGCATAAGACCACACAGCATCAAAATATATATTTCCTTTCAATTAAAAATTTTTTTTTACATAAAAACTGCTAAAACGATAGTCCACATTTGTATTTCGGTAGATTTTTATTTTTATTTTGTATGTAAAGGGTTTGGATCTCTTGAGTTTTGGCCTGTCTCATGTTTGTATTATACGAGTATGGTAGGTAGTATGCATGTACGTACTGTTTTGTTTTTTTTTTGTGTGATTCATATTAAATTTTTTTTTTGTATCAAGTTGATCCTATATTCAAACGCGCTCCAATTTTTTCTTTAAGCATTACTGTTTGTACTATTTATAATGGTTGATAGAAGACCGTACAGTATAAACAAATAAATATTAATACTATGTTTATTAATAAGTTGTTTAAATAACTCTGGGGTCATTGTGTGGAACTTAATAATTTATTCAAAATTAAAACACGGATACACTATGTTATTTCACTTTATTTATTACAAATAAAAATGCGTTTACACACTCTTCTCACAACTCATCTGATGATGGTACAGCTAGTGTTGAAAAGCATTGTGATTTGTAATATAGTGGAATAAAACAAAGTAACCGTGTTTTAATTTTATATATTTTTAAGTGGTCACTGGTAACAAAACAAGGATTCTACTTCTTAGTGACATATCAGGTCCCCCCAACGTTGAATATCACCTGAGAGTAGGTATATTTGTCCCCGGCAGCCCGAAAAAGATCCCTAACGCTCCTTATCATGTATATTGCGGAGCCAGAAGATTTGCCTCCTGCCAACACCTCTTCGACCCTCTATTTTCCCTTGAATGATCAGGTGCAGTAATTTGTACTTTGCTCCTCTGAGTACACGACCCAAATAGGACACCTTTCGGATGTTATTATTAGTCAGTAACTCTCTATCAACCTTGGATCTTTGAAGAACCCTTGTGTTGCTGACCATATCCGTCCAGGGTATCCGCAGCATTCTCCGGTGCATCCACATTTCGAATGCTTCAAGTCGGTTCATACTACCAACCATGATTCAAATCATTATTTAATAACACAGGGATTTAATATTGTAACACAGGGTAACAAAATACAGAGATTAGTGGATGGTAAAGAAAAAGGGTGAGTAGACAGAGTTGAGAAGTTGGTATTTGAACAGGAAACAGGTTAAAGAGAGAGAAGTATTCCTTAAATTGACTTTTTATCATCCCGATAATCATTTAGTTGACTGTTTAGAAGAAAAAAGATATATTTTAACATGTTTCGTTCCCGATTATTCTTTCCAACATTTCTTCCTTTGACGATATTTCATTTTAAATTTTATTATATTCAATATTCAAGGTTTTTTCCAAATAAATAATGATTTAATAATGTTCGTGGTATTTTACCTTCCTTTCTTATACAACAAAATGGTATACAAATCAATAAAACTTTGAACCTGATAATTAACTCAATTGGTAAAAGAGTTGTAAATACAAAGAGGAATGATGCATAACTTATTTTGTTACAGTAAAGTAAATGTTTAAGTTCAACTGACTTTTTTCATATGACAATACCTTTTACTGTCTCAAAAAAATTCCTATGAAATATCCTATTCAAATTGTAATTAAACCGTTGTAAAAATGGTCAGCCTTGACATTTTGTACAAATGGTATTTTAAAATGCGGTTACGTCTGAGTAACATCTATAGACCAGCAACTCCGTGTCTGGATTAAGAACTCGATTGGGATTTAATTGAGTATAATTTGCATGTACTCGTATTAACGGGGTTTGCCAACCAATTTCGATATCTTTAATTAACCTTCTAGAATTGCGTATAGTGGGTGTATAACCTATTCTGAAGGTACAATTTTAAACAGAATCTCCTTTAAATTAGATTGTTTTTGGAGGAATCGGTTTCTTTAATATATCTCAAGATTGTTCTGAAGTGTTTAGTTTAATGTTTAAGAATAAATATACGAGTACCAGACTATTGTATTTTATCTCGTCTAATAATGATGCTTTTTAGATGCAGAGGGGGAGAAAATCTTTGATCCGTAAATTGTACATTCACTTATAATGCTTTCTTCCACGAAAGTTTAATTATGTTCCTGTGATTACGTTTTTATATTATTTCAAGTTTTAAAATATCTCAGTTTTGTTGTCAAAAATTGTAATTACAAGACAATTTTTATATATCACATCTTTTTTTCCTGTTGGGGTAGGTTGAGAAGATGAAGAGCCTAGCTTTTCTTTCTCGAAACAGATATTTTATCTCTTGCACATTCATGCACTTCGCACAACTCCAACTTTTAAAATATAATTCCTTTGGTCTAAGCTTTCTTTGATTTTTCTCAACTACTGTTTTTACTCATATTTGCACAGCATATTTGTATTGTTAGTATTTTACCATGCATTCGTTCAACATGCCCACAGAGAGATATTCGGCATTTTACTCAGTACATCAGTATTAAGTTCATATTCATCCCTTATCGCTCAATTCTGTATTTTTTCATACATTGTCATCATATGTATTATTCTAAGTGCACGCATTTCTACAGCTTTTAGTAAGCTTTTTATTTTTTTCCCCACGTCCATATTTCATTTCTATTAATCGAATTTGGTGCTTAAATACATTTATGTACTTTCATCTTTGTAGAAATTATGCAAAAGCCTATATATTTCAATATAAATTAAATTTAAATTTTGAAAATAAAATTAACGTGTTTCTTATGAATCACTTATTCGAATCATAATAACAATTAATTTTGCAAAAATCTCCATTTTAAGGGAAACCCAATTTGTGGAGCTGTCAACTCCATATACTCGTATATCAAACATCAAATTATACCAAAAAATGTCTATCGTTTCAGATTCTGTGTAGTGAATTAATTCATTTTAAGTTCATTTATCTTCAATAATTTCATTTTACGTTTCTAAAAAAATCGTTTGTTTTTTTTTCTTTATTTTAACTGTATGTGATTTAAAGCCAATTTTGAATTAATTTATTAAAGCTGACAATTCAGATCAGGAACAAAATGAATTAATTACCAATTACGTAATTATTTACTAAATCTAGATAATAATCCGTATGCTAATTACACACCAAAAAAATTTTAGCTTTTGCAGCGCTTGTTTAGTCAGGAATTTGCTACTAATGAATACACACGTTATTAACTTATGAGAAATACTGATTTAATAGTTAGTCCGATTTGTTATATACTTGTAAATAAAAAACGTTAATTCCTTTTCCTAAGAATCATAAAATTTAGTACTTTAATGATGCATCAAAGTGTCAAAATATATTTGAAAGTCTGTTGAATAATATATAGGTATGTTACATGTACGTCGACAGATAATCTACATAACATAATTCCATTGAAATATGCGTACTGTTTCAAACGCGTATAAATAAAATCTAAAATGCAATATAATTTCATTTTGTTTCGTAGAAGATTTATTGTAAAATATGAATAAAACTGGTAAGTTTCTTTACAAGTGACAAGTATTCAAGTTTCTTTACAAGTGACAAGTAAAAATGAGTGAAATAAATGTATATGAACTTCTGTATGTGCTTATTATTATGCTCACTTAAAATTAATGCGATTACACGAAATTATAAATGAGCTTTACGAGAGATGCTTTTGAAAATGAATGTAGTGAAATCATAGAATAAGTTTGTAGAAAGAGGTATGATATATAGATTAACTCAGAGATACTGTTGCA
The DNA here is from genome assembly GCA_949825065.1 of Odontocerum albicorne. Classification (NCBI taxonomy): domain Eukaryota; kingdom Metazoa; phylum Arthropoda; class Insecta; order Trichoptera; family Odontoceridae; genus Odontocerum; species Odontocerum albicorne. The sequence goes on from OX463838.1 coordinate 7,735,615, forward strand.
GGTTGATAAGTTATGTTATGTGAGAAGTATGTTACCGTGTTATAATAGGAAACAAGTTAAACGAAGCAAGTAACTAAATGGCCGAAGAAGGACAAAATTTACAATAATATTGTGGAGGTGCGAGCACTAAGAACAAAATATAAAGTGTCAATATATGAAGGAAAGTGGGATGAAGACATCAAAAAATGAATATTTTAAGAAACATGAAGAAATGAGTTTTAAGATAGTTTATGCATGTGGAAAGAATAAATGGCCGAAGAATGACAACGTGAGTACACAAATTAGAAGTGTGAGCTGAGAGTGGAAGAGGTGGACCGAGAACAACGTTGATTGATCAAGGGCATCAGATTTTGAAAGAAGATAAGGGGAGAAGTATGAAGAAAAGAAGATTATGATGAACGATAAATTAAGCGAGAGAGAAAACTACCCTCTACATACTCGGACACATTAAGACCTGAATGTGATACATTTGTAAATTGAAAAAAATATATATGACTGAAATTAATGAAGAGTGAGAAAGAGTTTGATCGAGGAAAGAGTCGAAGGAGATAGTTGTTGAAATTCTTACTCAAGGAAAAGAAACAAATATGAGATACAGTAGAACATGTATAACGAGAAGTAAGTGTTTTGATAAGACAAGAGCTATATACATAGATAGAAAGACGTGACAGTCTTTTCGGCCTACTCCGAAATGAGCATGGCATGATGGTACTTTCTACGTATGTTATATGTCCTCAGTAAGATACAGGCTAATGCCTAGTTTAGTGAGGACACGACAAACAAAAGGCAATAAACATAGATCTACATAAATCGAGTGTCCACTTTAAATTACTGTTTATTTTTTTGTTGTTTTTCATAAACTATATATTCAAACAATTATTTGTCATGTAAATAAAAACACATTTACTAAACTTTTTCGCAAGCATCGAAACCATATGTCAATATTTCAATATTTTGCATGAAAACCCGCCAATCTATATTATTAAACAATCATGAAAACGTTATTGAAATTAAGTAGTCATAAATGGCACTACTCTCCCTTAAAGGGTTGGTCTGCTTCAGAACTTCCCGATAATTGTTATTACATTATGAGCTTTTGGCACTTCTGAGAAGGAACTGTCACGAAGACAATATGAATTAAATAACTTGGGGGTTGTTTGGTTTGACAGAGTGAATCATCGTATCAAGTGAAACAATTGACAGATTTTCGTAAACAATATTGAGAATTGTACCTGTTATATTTCATACTCACTCTAAGTTTATTAACGTGTGATGGGCAAGTTTAAAGAGAGATTGAAACAAGGTATACAGATAACGATAGGAAACAAGGTATACAGAGCTCTTAAGTTTAAACACAACCGCAAAATATTAAAATTAGCAAAAATTACAACACCCAATAATGTGTTGGTAACCAACTGAATGTATGGAAGTGAAACTTGGACTTGGCAGAAAAATGAAGAGAGTAAAATGTATGTTGTAGAGATGAGTGCATGCGAAAATTTGTGGAGCGTCAATGTATGAAAGAAAACAGAATGGGGACATCAAAAATTAACGCGTGGATTAAATGGATGTTTTATGTATGATAAATAAAGGAGTACTTAGATAGTCTTGATATGTTGAGAGAATGCTTAATGAAAAAATGACTAAGCGAATATACAAGTCAGAAGTGCAAGGTGTGCATACTATAGAAGAGGTAGACCGAGGAAAGCGTACCTGGAGCAATAGACAAGATTTTAATTTGAATAGAAGATTTATTTATTTATTTATTTATTATTACACATGACAAGAAATATACACAATTTGAGAAAAACAACAGATAATTTGATTTGGACATACAATTTTAAAGGATCTGGGTTTGTTGCCTTTCATTTGTCGTATCCCCAGTAAACTAGGCTTTTGCCTGTATCTCACTGAGGATATTTAGCATGAAAAAAATAAATCGATACTTCTTTCCGATTTTTGATTACACAGAAACAAAACCCCGCTGCACGCTCTCATCAACCTGACAGTGACACTCAACTACAACTGGAAACATCTTGCGAAATTCAACTCCTCACACATCATCACTCCAGAAAGACCAAAAATATTCATCCCACACTATACCGCACACAATCACAAATCTCACATAAATCCCTTCCACTCGTCATTCATCCTGAAAGACGAGTGGAAGGAGTTAAGTGAAGGATTAAGTGAGAACTATGAATAATAGAAGATAATGCATGACCAGACGTATGAATGTGGAGGAGGCGAAAGTTGTGTGATTGGATATAAAACTTTGGAGATCTATTCTCTCTACCTACCTTGCAGGGGACACGCGTGATGATATGTATATATGTTTTCCATGTGCTATGTGCAAGGTTTTCCATGTGCTGTGTGCTAGGTTTTCCATGTGTTATGTGCAAGGTTTTCCATGTGCTAGGTTTTCCATGTGCTTTGTGCAAGGTTTTCCATGTGCTTTGTGCTAGGTTTTCCATGTGCTATGTGCAAGGTTTTCCATGTGATATGGGCTAGGTTTTCCATGTGCTATTTGCAAGGTTTTCCATGTTTTACGTTCAAGTGTTTTCAATGTGCTATGCTATGTGCAAGGTTTTCCATGTGCTATGTGCTAGGTTTTCCATGTGTTATGTGCAAGGTTTTCCATGTGCTATGTGCAAGGTTTTCCATGTGCTATGTGCAAGGTTTTCCATGTTTTACGTGCAAGTGTTTTCAATGTGCTATGTATAAGGTTTTCCATGTGCTATGTATGTGTAAGGTTTTCCATGTGCTATGTTTTTTTGGACAAAGTACGACATAACCACAAATCATTTTTGTGTACATAAAAAACATGAAAAAGCATTCACTTGTAATTATATTATATCGTGGGCTCAATACTATGATATAACTAGGTAACTCAAAATTCTCTATTCTGAGAAAATGGCGTTCTAAGTTTCGAGGTCCTCTTGTCTGGTAACTCCTCTTTAAATGTGAGGTATCGCGCTAATATTTTTAATGAAACTAATAAAGGAGGTTTCAATAGATCGTAAGATGTAAGTTATACGAACTTCAGATATCTACTTTAAGCATTATTTTATTTCCACGTTTACGACTTACCTTATTATGAAAACGCTCAATAACTCAGTTGAGAAATAATATTTTAGCATTGAAAAGCCCCTTCGATGAGCAATCCATTGATGTAAATAACTCAAAACCGCCAATTTTCGAGTTACGAGTACTTAGTTTTAGTATTGAGCCCACGGTATATGAAAAAATATTTTTCAATTACACTTTTCTGAATTTCAATTTAGGAAATGTATTGACTATATCATTATTTTTAATACCTTTGACGATAATAAGTTCAATCAAAACTATAAATGGAATAGATGATCTTTCGCACAGCAGACAGACTAGCAATTTTTTTTTGTCAGTTCCATTTTATGTCCATCTTTACCCTAGTCCTTGTTCCTATAGACTTGTGCGAGCACCTGCCTTATTACGGCACATACTTTATAAGTATATCAATTGATAAAACAGTTATTTATACTTGTACTTGATGTAAAGCAACAACTTATACAATATAATCGATGATTTGACAATCAATATACGATATACTCCTTTTTCCATTGATTTTTATTCAACAGTGTCCTCATAAACTAAACACACAATTTAAAAAATAAAGTTTATTGGTACCAACATAGTATATTTTATACATATACGAGTATATGCTAAAATCACACATATATTTAAAGGCAACGAAAAAGAAAAAAAACATTGATGAGAGAATCTATCAAATCATCTGAGTTCATCTCATAACTTCCCCACAGTCGAGATACATCACCACCAATAGAGGGCGAGCTAGACCACGAGGACATCAGATGTTTTTTTCAGCCTATACCTTATACTTGTAAATTATAATTACGAATTTATTAAACTGTACAATTTGAATGAAATCTAAATTAAAATTCCAGGACCGGCAAACTCCACTATCCAACGGATGTATGCGGCCCTCTATTTGAAGAAGAATTGGAGTTCTGGGGTCTGGATGCGAACCAGGTGGAACCTTGTTGCTGGATGACTTACACACAGGTGAGTCCACTATTTTTATGTTTTTTATATTTTAGAAGATATAATTAATAGAATTACGTAAATGAAAATACTTCTAGGTTCAAACATAACAAATAAATAAAACATAAAATGAAAACCTCAATTCTTATCTAGAACTTTGCAGTTACACAGTATTCAAAAATACATTTAAGGTAGTTGCTAAGTGCCAATCCATCACACATTAGCCCTGAGAGATCGGCGCACTGCTATAGCAGTGGAAGAAATTTGTTCTACCCTTGTATTAAAAATGAATATCATTCATTTTGAATACAAGGGTACATATTCTAAAATATATTTATGTTGTAAAAATATATGTTTTTTGTTTTTTTGTTGTTTAAAATAAATATTTATCACGAACGTCCGAATCGTAAATATATCTCAGCACTAGATAGACAATTATATTTTTTTCTCGTAGCGCTCTCAGGGTTAAAGCACTCGAAAAATGTCAGTAGCAGCAAGCACCTCAAGCAAATTATAAAGAATCAATGGCACCATAAAGCAAGGGTGCACAAACTTTTTTTAACTTGTACCACGTAATGAAAGTAACAAAAAGTGGCGTACCACCGGTACCCTTCTCGGCAATGTATTTCAACCTACCAGAAAGGTGTAAAACAAGCCTTTTGAGAAAACCACATAGTTAACAACACAACTCCCAACCCCTTAGCTGGAAGACAGATGTCCTATCAATTAGACTACGGAATTCAAAAAATCCTTTATCATTTTAAACTACAACTGCTCTCAAAATTAAACTAGACCAAACTTTCATTTTACCGAACTTTGCTGTTCTATTTTCAATAATATTGTCGATCTTAACACTTGTAGAAATAAAAGCTGCAGTTGTCGAGATGGAATTGCTTCTTTCAACTTTAACCATTTATGAAGTATTTCATTTAAGTGGAACTTTTGAAAGTTCAGTTAAAAGAGCAAGTCTTTCTTGAATTCTCCATTTACTAAATTGATATTTTAAAGTTTGAAATCTATGTCTTCATCAATTGAAACCATAACTTTCCTGGTAAATAAAAGAAAAAATTTAAATGAATTATTTTTAAGTTTTTCCTATAGAAATTGGAAAAGGTTTTCCTATTGTAAATACATTTTGTCAACAATTCTTTAAGGTGATTTGAAGAAAGATGAAATGTCTAAACAAGTATAAATCGGGTATCTTTTTCGTCTTCTCGAATAATGGTTGTGAGCTTTTGTGAGCTTTTATATATATACGAGTATAAAGGAATATACGCCAGTGTCAAGTGTTGTCAACTTCATGGGATCTCGTTAGATCTATTCGCATGGGTGACGTATCGGTAAACTAAAGTTCCTGTGTCCGTAGTTGGTATTTTAAGTATACTTAAAGCAACTCTGTCGATTTTATTAATTGAAAATGTAATAATATTTCAATGTTTAATTTAAAATACGCGTAAAAACACAATTTGCGTGTTACAAAAAGTATGAAAATCAATACATTAACATGACTCGCCAAAAACATAGTTCCTAAATATTTTTTTAAATATTATCAAATTAAATAAATGCACATTTTAAAGCTAAATCCCATTTCAATATCATTCCTAATAAACCCACACAAAACAATCAAGGTATAAATAGGCCAAAACCCGTACGATGGTTGTCGCCAAAGAAATAATACGAGAATTTAATTTTGAATACGCGAGAGCGAGAGAGGAATACTTGGATTCTCTCCGAAAGTAATTCGAAATTTGAAACTCGGTGGGTCCGTGATACTGAACGAATTTTAAATACCTTGCTAACAATTTTTGAACCGGTGTAAAAAGGGACGATGTATAAATGATCCAATATATATAAACAAATTCTATATTTATGAGTATATATTTTCATAAATGTAGAATTTGTTTTACTTCCATGAATATTTCACGGGTTGCAACTATTATAGTAATGTTTTAATTTGTTTTAAATGTATAGTCGGTTTCAACAAATCAAAAGAGTATCAATATTTCAATTTAGAATACGCGTGAATACAAAGTCGTTTGAAGAAAGCATAAAAATCAATATATTAACATAAAAAAATTCCAGTGTTTTAAAATAAATGTAAAATGTGGTCTAAACTTTTTTGCGTGTGCACTCCAAATTACCATCAAGAAAAGAAAAATCACGAGAAAAGCAGCATCTTTCGTTGTAGATGAATAATTTATTTTTCGTAACTGTCAGTCACAGCCCGGTCGAGCTGAAACAATCAATAAATCGTTAAAGTTAAGAGATCTTTGAGACAGGCGAGCTTAGATATCGTATATTCCAGTGAAAAAAGTTTTTTTTTTTTCAAAACAGTGACATGAAGATATCACACCAATTAAATATTCCAGAAGTAAATTTGGAAACATTTTATAGTCCTCTGATTTTTGTTCATGAGATACGCAAATAACGTTGTCTCCATTGAATTGATAAGATATTCAGTAACAATTCAGCAGGACCGGTTTTGGTAAAACCGATGAATTTCCCCCTTTTGTGAGAACCGGTCATGTGCTGAGACCAAACATTCAGGATTTAAAAGGAGAAACATTCATATCTTAGAAATGTCAGTAATTATTAAGTTGAATTTTGAATCGTTATTATAATAATTAGATTTGAATGTATGACTTTGGAATGAAGATTTTAGAGATGAATCTGAACTTAATGATTATGTGTTAAGTGAGATGAAGAAGAGCGAGCACTCTGAGATGGTTTAGTGAGATGAAGAAGAGCGAGCACTCTGAGATGGTTTAATGAGATGAAGAAGAGCGAGCACTCTGAGATGGTTAAGTGAGATGAAGAAGAGCGAGCACTCTGAGATGGTTAAGTGAGATGAAGAAGAGCGAGCACTCTGAGATGGTTAAGTGAGATGAAGAAGAGCGAGCACTCTGATATGGTTAAGTGAGATGAAGTAGAGCGAGCACTCTGAGATGGTTAAGTGAGATGAAGAAGAGCGAGCACTCTGAGATGGTTAAGTGAGATGAAGAAGAGCGAGCACTCTGAGATGGTTAAGTGAGATGAAGAAGAGCGAGCACTCTGAGATGGTTAAGTGAGGTGATGAAGAGCGAGCACTCTGAGATGGTTAAGTGAGATGAAGAAGAGCGAGCACTCTGATATGGTTAAGTGAGATGAAGAAGAGCGAGCACTCTGAGATGGTTAAGTGAGATGAAGAAGAGCGAGCACTCTGATATGGTTAAGTGAGATGAAGAAGAGCGAGCACTCTGATATGGTTAAGTGAGATGAAGAAGAGCGGGCACTCTGAGATGGTTATGTGAGATGAAGAAGAGCGAGCACTCTGAGATGGTTAAGTGAGATGAAGAAGAGCGAGCACTCTGATATGGTTAAGTGAGATGAAGAAGAGCAAGCACTCTGAGATGGTTAAGTGAGATGAAGAAGAGCGAGCACTCTGAGATGGTTAAGTGAGATGAAGAAGAGCGAGCACTCTGAGATGGTTAAGTGAGATGAAGAAGAGCGAGCACTCTGAGATGGTTAAGTGAGATGAAGAAGAGCGAGCACTCTGAGATGGTTAAGTGCGCTGAAGAAGAGCGAGCACTCTGAGATGGTTTTGTATAGATAGAACGAATAAATTTATAAAAACTAACAAAACAAATATGTAGTGATAATTTAAGTGCAAGGCGTAGAAAAGGAACACCAAGGAAAGTATAGTCGAATCAAGTGATATTTTAAATTAAAGAAATGTTAAAGTTAACAGAGAAATGGTATGATGGTATATATGTGGAATAAAATGAAAATGTATGGTATACAAAACTCGCATTTTAGCTTGGGAATCGAGCTCACTGTCGAAAACATATCAAAAATATTCTTAAAAATTAAATAGATTGATTGAAAGGATAGGAAAATGGTAGTTGAGGCCATTAAATTGGATACTTCCCCCCATTTGCATATATTTGGTAAGAAAACCTCAAAAACTACATGGATACTTTCGTAGATCTTTCAATTTACTTGTATGGTAGTAACACGTTCAACTTGAACTAAAGTGTAGTGTAAATGTTAAATGAATTCTTGTTGAAAAAATTCATCATTTAAATTTTTTAAATATGTACTCCATATTTAACAACTTCAGTGGATAAGTAAGTATTTTTGCATCATAGTAAAAATAGGCAAAAACCCGTACGACGGTTGTCGTCAAAGAAAGAATACGAGAATGGAATTTTGAATACAACAGAGCGAGAGAGGAATACTTGGATTGTCTCCGAAAGTAATTCGAAATTTGAATCTCGGTGGGTCCGTTGAAACTATACTGAACGAATTTTAAATACCTAGCTTACAATTTTTGAACCGGTGTAAAAGCGGACGATGTATAAATGATATATGTAAACAAATTCTACATTTATGAATATATATTTTCATAAATGTAGAATTTGTTTTACTTCCGTGAATATTTCACGGGTTGCAACTAGTATATTTTTAATGGTTAATAAAACAGCGTACATTATAAAATAATTTTCAAGAAAATACGAGTATAATATCTATCAAATTATTGTTTTGGGCAGTTATGGGCTTTTTTCTCTTCTATTCCCATGAATAAAACTTTATATACGAGTATAACATCTTTTCGTTCACGTTAATCACTGATCCGTTTCAGAGCCACAAAATTTCATTTAACGTAACGTTCTCAACGCCTTCCTGAAAGTTTAAGCCCGGGGCTTAAGCACAAATCAGCCAACAGATTGTTGGACTTGGTCACCCCACAATCCTGCTTGCTCCCCATGCCTAGAGCACCACCCACCGTCCTCTCGCATCGCTGCCCCCTTTGAGACCCCACCGGGTGGTGAGACAACCTTCTTTGTTCTTGGGCCCGCTCGGCCGTGCTTGATGTGCTCAGATGTATTCATTATCCATTTTAAATCTAGCTCCTTGTTACACGAATGTTAGAGAATGTACAGTGGAAAGACTGTGTCAAGAGTCCCATTCTTTGGTCTTAGTTCAAAGCTCGTTTACACGTCTTATCAATTGAATGGTTGAAGTAAAATAGGCACTAAGGACCAAAAAAAAAAACTAAGTATGCAGTTTCGTTCCATATGTCATATAGAATGAAACTGCATACTTAGTTTTTTTATACATTTTTATTGTGTACTTAGTAACTATTTTACTACAACCATTCAATTGTTTCAACTTGTTCTGTGAACAAGAATTTTACGTCACATATTTAAGAATCTTATATGAAATACCGGTCAAAATTTGAGAGTGTATTCAACTGGTACAAGTGAAAAACCGGTTATAAGATAACTTTTGTGATAATCTTTATAATGTCAATAACAGATTATGAATCTTACATCACAATGGCTCAATATCTAAACATTTCGAGAGGTTATTAAATTCACATTTTAGGACTCGTTGGAATCATGCATTATGTAGGTGACCCGATGGTGCGGTTGCCTGGGTTTTCCCTGCACCGGAAGGAATGGACCACTCTAAATAGAATCAAATGCGGAATGGACCGCACTGCATGTAATATGCACAAGTTGGTTCTAGCTAAGTCGTATTTCTATAAGTGCTGGAAAATCCGGACCATGGAACACATCGTATATAGCTGTTTATTATATGCGTTTTCAGAAGATGTGTGGAGGATTCACAACATAATCCTGGGATCTGGTTGAAGAAGATACACTGCGTGCGAGGATCAAACGCATAAAAAGAAGAAAAGTTTATTGAAAATCATAATAGTGAAGTGATAAAATTCTTCATTAAACTTTCATTAATAGTGAAAGTTTAAAGAAGATTTTTTTTCTTACGCAGCTGTGATTTTTATCTCGCGAAATAATAAATAGCACTTTTTTTAGAGTGCAACATAAAAAGCTAAATTTTGTCTTTCAGACTTCCAATATTCTCTAGTGCTGCTTTTCAAAGGTAATTGATTGTAGAGTGAATTCAATGAGCCAAATTAATCGTCCTATATTTTTTGTTTGTTCTTTCAATTAAAGAAATATGTATCAACGGAAACGAATATTTCGCAATATTTAATTCACATTGTTAAAATTTCTATTTTTTTTACAAAAAATACATCATAAAGCCTATCTTTTTTTTCTGATTTGTTTTTTTTTACAAGTTAGAAAATAGTGCTGGAAATTAAAAACACAAAATAAATTTCTTTTCATTTTTGTTACTATTTTGTACTATTTCGTTATATGAAGTTTTAAAACATTGTTCATTTCATTCATTGTTATCCGTCTGTATTTAAAACACAATGGTGACGTAAATGTGACGGAGCACCTAATGTAGTATACAACAACCGCGCTATATATAAAATAACAAAAGTGACAATACGACGTGTTATTGTAATAATAATAATAAAAGTGACAATACGACACGGTGTGTTATTGTAATAATAATAATAAAAGTGACAATACGACACGGTGTGTTATTGTAATAATAATAATAAAAGAACACTTTACGTTGCGCCATTAAGAGAGAAGACTCTCCTCAAGGGCACTGTAAATCGAGATTCGACCCCTCTTTTATTGCCAGGTTAAAACTATTACAAAATTAATATGTAAATTAATTGTAAGAAAAGGAAAGTAGTGGCTGCAGCCATTAGGTAAGGTACTTCTTCTTATTAGAATATATTAAGTAAAATATATTTGGTAATAAAATCGCAGAAAATTTACTAAAAGAAAAATAAACTACAAAGAAACATTGTAGATCATCTGGTATGTATGATGCATAGTAACACATTCGGCTTTATGTGTTATGTTATTTTATACATTTGTGTGCAGTATACTAAGGATATGGAACAAGACCTGTATGGAGCACAGAGAAAGATCTGGAAGATGCTAAAAAAAACAGAAGAAACCAGTTAATGAATATATTCAAACCTCCAAAATTACAACGGAAGACTGGGGAAGGTACTTTGAAAATCTGTACAAAGATAAAGCGCAACACGACCCCCATAACATAGAAGTGACAACACCAGATACACTCTCAGTACTGGAAGTAGCATCAGCAATAGGGAACATAAAGAATCGCAAATCTCCTGGCATAGACGACATATCAAACGAGATGATGAAAACGATGGAAATAATTTAATTGCAGAAATACATAAACTATTCAATGGCGTCCTGGAAAATTTCCAGAATACCACAAGAATGGCACACAAGTATAACGAGGCCAATATTTAAGAAAGGAAGTAAAAACAAATGTGAACATTATAGAGGGATCTCCCTTTTGAGTTCTGTGCTGAAATTGTTTACAGCGATATTGAAAAATAAATTAGAACGCACAATAACAAACAGGGAAGAACAGCAAGGGTTCAGGAGGAACAGATCTACAACTGTCGCAATTTTGATCATAAGACAGATAAAAGAAAAATCTATAGAGTACAACAAGCCAGCCTTTGTGTGCTTCGTCGACTTGACTAAGGCGTTTGACAGAGTGCTGTTAAAAGACATTGTCGATATCCTGTTGGAGAAGGGTGTATCGCCATCCATAATAAAAACAATACAAGATCTAAACACCAATGGCAAAACAAGAATTAAAGGGGATGGCGAACTCTCTATAGAGATACCTTCTGTAACAGGAATCAGACAGGGCGATAGTCTCAGTCTATTTATTTTCAATCTGATCATGGACAAGATCATAGAGGAGGTCGCATCTCTTGATCTCGGATAAAAGATGGACAAAAAGCTTATCAGCGTGGTATGCAATGTTGATGACGCAACTATACTAGCAGAAAGCTAAGACCATCTACAACGAATGCTGTATAGGTTCCATCTTGCATCTGAGAGAAATAACATGATAATATCCATCGGCAAAACAAAATGTCTAACAATATCCAGTCAGCCTCTTAGATGCAAATTGATTGTGGACAATAAACCCATAATCATGTCATCAAGGTCATGAAGTTTAAATACCTAGGTGTGGAGATATGTAGTTGCAACGATCTGTATAATGAAGTCAAAGAACAGACCAATAAAGCGGCAGTTATCCCCGGATGCCTGAGGAGCACTGTTTGGGGCAATTAACACATGTTGGTGGAAAGCAAAGTCAGAATACACAAAACATGCATAAGACCTATTATGACTTACTGAATCGAAGCAAGAGCAGACTCTGTAAGAACGAAACACCTCTTCAGAACATCAGAAATGAAAACACTGCGGCCTATCGTAGTTAGAACCCTTAGAGATAGGATACCTAATGAGGAAATCCGCAGAAGTTGTAACATTGAGGACATTGCAAGATGGAGTAGGCAGAGAAGACAATTCTGGAGAGACCACGCTGAGAGGATGGACCCCGCGAGAATACCTTAGATTGTAATGCACGAGATTCCAGAGGATCGTCGACCATCGGGATGTCCACCAAAGAGATGGAGAGAAAGTTGGACATCTTCGTTACAGGACCAAAACTGAAATCCTGTTTAAACAGATCGCAAGATCTGGAAGAAGAAGAAGAGGTGTGCAGTGTGCATATCCATAAATTAAAAAAAAAACTCTCAAAAAATGGTTGTCTTCAAGTGTTTCTTAAAGCTGCACACGCCACCTATATATCTAACATTTAAAAGCAGAACATTCCACGCCACAGGTCCAGTAATAGCAAAAACCCTGCCATAATACCCCATCATATTATATTAGATCAAATTAGAGTAATCGATTTATTCAATGAATACAAAATCGACCCCAACGTTTTACTCCGGTATTGATCCCCATCTTTAAGTATGCAAATGAAACTTGAACTCAGCAGATGAAAGATAAAAGTCATAATAATGCTGTAGAGATAAACGTTATAATGATGCTGTCCACGTGCGATAGTATATCCAACACGTGCTAGGACTAGCTCTGAGTTAATTTCCTACTCCAGTGGTTCTTAACTTGAAAGTTTAATTAATTGTACCGAAGATAATATTGTTTCCCTACCACATTCTTCACGATGTTTGCATCACTAATTTGGATATGGTGTAGTGTATCATTTGAATGATTGAGAGAATATTGTTCGACATGTTCTTAGGTCCATCAAATTTCAATAATAGACCCATGAGGAATATATTAATCGCTAAATGAGTGGTTAAAAAATTAACATTTCTTAATTTGTCCCCAGGGTAAAAAAAAATTTGTCCTCAGGGTAAAAAAATTCATTTGTCCCCAGGGTAAAAAAGATTATTTGTCCCCCGGGTAAAAAAAATCAGGTTATGCTAAATGTCACCAAAACGCATTGAATGGTGATTTTTAGATATTTTCAGTGTCTCGGCAATCTATCATAACGTTGAAAACTAGATAAAAGCCTTGACTTGGTGATCAGTCTTAATAAGTGGACACCATTTTCGAGTGTTGTATCACCATTTAAAAAAAAGACAAACCACATTTGACACACATTAACGCTTACTACATCCTAGACATACTTATGTTTTTCGCAAAATGTATCAAGCTGAAAAAAAACAACTTTTTTACACTATCTTCAAAATAATGTCAACAAAACCACTCAAGAAATTTGGGTATACAATAGCCAAAAATGCCCTAAATGGATTCATAATTATTAATATTAAACAGTTTTTAATTTAGCTAACAATGAAAATTTTGTCCTAACGACAAATATTCTAGAAATACGAAACTTATTTTCGGATAATATTGACTTAAATGTGAATATTTAATTTTGAATTCTGGTAGATCAAAGAAAAATTTGATCTATTCAATTCAACCATTTCCTAAAATTTCTCATTCAAGTGAAATTCTTTCTAATTTCTCATCTGAAATGAAATAAAAGTTTCAGGAAGAATTCAGTTTAACATTTTGTAAAAGTTTTTTTAAGCCGAAACTTTTTTGTATTTTATTACTTTAAAATCATAATATAACCTTAAGAGATAAATTTTAAATTAAGGTTTGAAATAATTGAAAGAGAAATATTATTAATTAAAAAAACAGAGTCTAGTTTTCTTAATGAATATCGAATGAATCCCAAAGCATAATGAATAAATTAAATTTCAGTTCTGTTTACAAATTTCTCTTTTAGCAACATAATTAAAATACAAATAAAGATAAAATTTAATATGCTTGTGAAAGAACGTATTGAAATAGCAGAGAGAAACATAGGTAATATTGTCTATCTACAATAATACTCGTAACAATTTTTAAGAACTGGTAAACAATAATATTGAAATATTTCGGAATTTCAAAGTAACTTAAGTTTCAGACATGTTACGAAAATTTTAAAAAATCTAGATAATCACACAATTTATAACGATAGTGTCAATTTCTTTCCTATCAAAATATTCACGGAAATAAATTGCACAGCTTAAAGGTCCTGAAAATATCAAATTCAGTGCATTCGGATGAACATCTGATAAATATATACGAATTCGTTCCCAAGGTCTCGCCGATGCTTTTCGAAGATATATTTTGCCTCCCTCCACCCACAATCTCCACCCTGAATCTTTACCGTTAGAAACGTTTGGTATGTCAGTGGCAGTTCGAATTATATTCACTCTTATTTGTGATCCCCCTGTTGATGAGGTGAAAACCTTTAAATCGGTAGGGGTGTTAAGTTATGTTAAGTAGAAAAATCATTGTCTTACTAAACAAATTATTCAAAAAATTATTTAACAATATCAAAGATACATAAAGTCAAAAGTATTAATGAAAAGAATATTGCAAAAGGTTTCCCCCCTCTTAATTTTTTTCGTTTGGATCAATACCACACACACTCGCAATGAAATATGACAACAGTTTAACCTTTCTCTTCCTGTGCTAAAAAAATCCGCTAGTTCCGGTGCTGTGCATTCAATACACATGTAAAAATGAGCGATTCAAAATAAGAATATTCATTGCCAATCGCTTAAATTAATTAAATTTAAAGTCAAAAGTGATAATAATTGAAATTTAATTGTTGAAAACATGAAAAAACATAGGCCGACGTACACAAAACGGGCGAAGCGACCACCTCCAATGGATGCCCGAAAGCTACTGAAGCGAGAGAAGCGAGCAAACTGAGATTATATTTCTTGCGTTCCCATATACCGAAGTAGAGTGAGACGTGAATAGCGTCGTTTCCTCACCCATTGCGGTTTTTTAGAATGAACTACGTCACACACTGGCACACGTTTGATTGTATTGGTGAATTTATTCCCGATTTTCACAAAATATCTCTGATGTGGCCAATAAAACCTTATTATTATTAATATTATTATTATCATTCAATGCGTAAATGTATAACGGAGGAATATATAAAATCTGAACCCAGTATTTATTATATTTATAGAGATGTTATTCAAGTTTTTAGAAGCAATGTGTACTAGTTACACATCACAGGGAAGGAAGGGTTAACCTCTTGCAACAAACCAGGATCAATCCGCCTGAAGAGAACATCGAGACAGCAAACATGATTTGCGGTCGAAATTAATGGAATAAAATTAGTGGAATGAAAAAGTTATTTATTTTTAAATATTATCATATTCCACAAAGTAAAATCAAACCCTTTGTTAAATAACGGATCAACACTTTATGCATATAAACCAAGTGTTAATAAGTAGTTTCGCTTATATTAAATTGTATCTGTGCAGATTTACTATTGTTTTTATAGATGAATATGATTTAACGTATATATAAATTATAAATATAATAATATATAAAGTATAAATGAAAACTAACGGTTGGTGTTTTCAGGTATAAAAAAATCAGGTAAAATGGACCCGTTGATGAAATGGGAACAAACCTATGATTCAAATGTGAGAGAATATAAATGCGAATATCAGCAAATAGGAAAGTGAGGATTTATGAATGTAAGAAGCAAGAGATACGCTGATTGGAAAATCTGGTGCTTTACTTTTTTTCTTTCAAGAATTGAGGCAGTCAACCAGACAGCCAGCAATCAATGCCTTGTAATAAATTTAATTTCAACCCTATTTTATAATGTATTCTCATATGTGACAAAAAACATACTGTCTGCAATGTGGTCATCTTATTAACACTTCGGTGTGGTGTGAGCTGAGAAGGAACTCCTTGATTTATTTCCATGTCATCAAATAATCCGTAACTCAAAAAAAAAAATATAGTATGGACAAGAATTTGATTTATCTTTAATGTCTGCTTGAGTGGAGGGTGGAGCACTAAAAATAATTCTTAGTATTTATTCAAATATCCATTAAAAACTTTACCTTTCACAATTTCATGAAAATATAGTTGAATACTATACTCGTATTTCGTATTCCCAGGTGGTCTTTGAAATTCAGGAATTTTAAAAAGCTATTTATATGCCACTTAAAAGTTAGCCTCCAACGAGATTTTTAATTAAGATAAAACAATGGCCTCGTGCTGCACTAACATTTTGCATTAAACATTGCAAAGTCTATCCCTGCATTACTAATCTACTTGTTAAAATATTGCATTTTTAATGTTGAATTATCACAAGTCCAAAAGATCACGTTTAGAGATAAATTAATTTTAAAATGTGAAAATATATAATTTATAAAAGTGAGAAAAATCACTGAAGAAATCAAAGTATCTTACTTGAGTGGCTGATTTATAATATTCAGCTGAAAAGACTCCAGTTTAGTCCTTTAACAAAATAAAAAATATTACGTTTATAATCCATAATTTACGCACTAGTTCAGTTCAGTTCAGTTCGATCCTACTACCACCCACTCTGTTATGAGGAGAAAAATCAGTCCTCATTCAGCGTGATCAACACTAGAAGGTCAAAATCTTCTTTTTTTTTATAAGCGCGACATTTTGTAGGGACAAAGAAGGAACTGGCTAAAGAGATTCCTTCTCCGGTGGCGACACTTTGATAGGAATAGTACTGACGACGGGTTTAAATTCCGACGTCACGGGTGAAGGAAAATGACTTTCAACGCATTTTTTCTTCTTATAAAGTGGCTTAAGACCTGGAGTTCAAACAATCCAGTAAACTGCCAGTAATTTCACAGAAAATTTTAAACGCAACTAAACTATACTTTAATGCCTCTAGGTCAGAGTAATCAATCAGTCCAACCGATGTAAGTCTGAGTGGAGTTCCCTTCAGAAATTATTGGCTCGATTATCATCGCAATATCATAGAATGTGATCTTTGAATTGACCCATATGGCCACAAAAAATATAACAGGCAAAGGAACTAAATTGAAGTTAAAGAATTTCCCATTAAAGTTCCCATGGCAAGAGAAAAATTGGGTAGTTCAATAATTTGAAAGCAAGCACCACGCGAAGTCGAGGCACGCCCTGATGCAAGAAAAAAATTGGTATATCTGTCTTCCTACGGAGGAGACCGATCAATGGTATTACCAAGCTGACAACTAGATTTCTTGACAGGCTTTTGTAATGGCTTATGGGAGTCATATGAGTTTAAATGCAATCAACAGTGTGACAGGAAAACTTTCGTAGCGTTCATTCTTAACCGGTTCACTGCCAGACACGAGATATACCGTCTTATACATATGTGCGCGCCACGCAGCAGACGTGATATCTCGTCAGTACTTTGGTAACTAATTACTGCGTCACAACTAAATATTATTGATCAACATTTACAAATCAGCACACGCACTGGCATATATCCAAATTATGTACAAACAATTAATATTGTCTTAAATCATCTTTGAATCACTTATCGACATATTTTGAAGACAGTTCTACTTGACAGCTGTATATGTTGCCGTTCAGGGCTGTCCCTTTTTAAATTTGTAGCCGAAATCCTTAGTTTTTTGTTTATAAAGTTCGCGATCTTTCTTCGTTTTGTATGTTGGTTCTTTTTAAGATTATTTTTGTTACTTTAACGTAATTATTTTTAACTCGCTAGGAAATTATACTATTTTTATTTTTTTTGAGTGCTTTTTTGTATTTTTTTTCTTTATTTTGTATCGAAAGCGGACTATTTTATGTGAACAAAAACCAAGTACTCATACATATTTCTTCCTTATTTCTGGTATATTGGATATTGGTTTTTTTGTATTTTTAGTATATAAGTATTTTTGGTATATTAAACTGCTGAAATGCGCATGCTAAGATGGTCAGCTGGTGTGTCCCTAAGAGACAAAATAAAAAGCTCACCCATTCGTGGAAGCCTAGGTGTTACAGACATCAACAGCAAGATGGAGGTAAGGCGATTGAGATGGTATGGGCACGTTGGACGCAGAGCACCCGATCACATTGTGAACCAGGCAATCTTCATGAATCTTTCTCGAATAATAACCAGAGGAAGACCAAAGAATTCATGGGTGGTACAAAAAGACAAACTGATGCAGAGACATGGCCTGGGGGACGTAGTCTGGGACAGAATAGCATACAACCTGAGGACGAGGAGAGCTGACCCCAACAGTCTTCGCAGACAGTGATTTGGGATGGAGCCAGGGAGAAGAAGAAAAAAGTATTTTTGGTATATTGGATATTGGTCTAGTGTCAATATGAGCGTGTCACAACCCTTAACAAATGTAGAATTTTAAATTTGAATTTTTATTAATAAAAACTTTTTTAAGTGTTATAAATTTCACAATATCTGGTAAGTCAATAAATTAGTTTTATGTAATTTTAAGAAAAGTAATACAAATTGAATCAGTGGAAAGGTTAAACTTGCGCAACCTACCATCAGGATCACTTGTAGTCTAAAAATACACTTTTATCCCTAATAATTACATTTTACACTGTGCTCGGGCTGATCAATATAAAGATATGTACGGGTGTCCATTCATCAAAAACATTTATCCCTAATAATTACATTTTACACTGTGCTCGGGCTGATCAATATAAATATATGTACGGGTGTCCATTCATCAAAAACCAAACATTTAACAAAAACTCTAGATTCTTTTTAGTATAAAACAATGTCTGCAAATCTCACGCCAACAAGTCAAAGTGATACCAAATTTAAAAGTGAACTCAGCCGAGAATAAAGTCATAATCAGTGCTATGAAAATTGTGAGTTCGTCTTAAGTTTGTGCTTGATTGCGTACCCGTACCCATCCAAGCATTAAGGAAATGGTGGCATTTAGTAATCGGCATTAAGATTTAATTCAAAAGGACTTAATGTTATACTCTGCTAATATTTTTCTTATCCTTCAATTTTCTTTATTCGCTTTAACAATCGAAAAAGTTCTAGATAATAAGATATTTTATTTACAAATTTAATTTTAAAAGATGCATTTGGTACAAATCTGCGTAGCTTTTATCCAGCTGGTGGGAACGAATTACCGTTTAGCAATTAACTAAATATATGTAAATTTTCTTACTATGGAAATGAATTATTAACTTAATTTACTATGTACATCATCACGCCGTGTCTCTTGCGGAATATGAAGAGAGAACAGATCTCCTAACTTTTCTACCCAAACGCTCAACTTTTGTTTCATTCTTATTCATATATATCTTCATGCATAATCTTTTTTTTATTCATACTTCTCACTTTACCTTCTTTAAAAAATTTGTAAGTTTAAATAAATAATTTTAATCGATTTCACTTTCCAAACGTCACTAAAACAATAATAAAAAAAGAAATGTTATTTTTTGTTGTAATTTATTTTTATCAAACACTATTTATTCCACTTTTTTGTGACGGTATAACCCTACAGGTTTCAAGTCTTTCACCTCATCTTCAGGGGAGCACAAACAAGATTCTGGTCTTGTTTGTGCTCCCTTGAAGATGAGGTGAAAGCCTTGAAACCGGTAGGGTTATACCGTTACAAAAAAGCGGAATAAACAGTGCTTGATAAAAATAAATTACAATGTCTTTAAACCTCCACAACGTTAATGCCTTAACTATAAATAATAGCACAAACAAGACTAAATGCTGTTCGAACTGGTACCGATATACACGCTTCAACGGTTGGGGGCTGAGGGGTGAGGGAGGCATGGGACTATTTCGGCCAAGAGTGAAGAGATTTTTGGGATATAACTGTTCACCAGATGTTCGGATCGATGTACTGACTTAGAAATTTCTAGGGCCTCTAATCTGTTCAATTTATTTCCGTTACTAGATTATTTTAACTGAGAAATAAAGAACATTATAACAAAGAAAAGAGCATTTTGGACGAGTTGTATGTATTTGGATGAAGTAACATATGTGTAGACGGATAGAAAGATGAGAATGGTTGTTATATTTTCTTATTCCAAGAGCTTATTTCCATGAATGCATCTCATCTAACCAACCTGAAAGAAGATAACGAGGCCTAAAGCGAAAACCACACTAGAATCCTACTAACAAAATCTGACTTCCAACGGGAATCAAACCCGTAACCCCCGAGCTGGGAGGCAAGCGTCTTACCAAATAGGCCACGGAGGTCCTTATTTATATCACTGTATGAAGTGATATAAATAAGGCTACTTTTGCACTTTTCAAAAGATGATTAATTCTACCCCAAAAGCTTTCTGTTCATTCAATTAATTCAGGTGTTAGAAGAATTAAGTGTAAAAATAAAATCCAGTTTTGAATATTTTATTTTTATTTATTTATTTATTATTACACATGACAAGAAATATACATAATTTGCGGAAAAAAAACAGGTAATTTAATTTGGACATACATTATTTTAATGGATCTGGTTTTGTCGCCTTTCATTGTCGTATCCCCAGTAAACTAGGATTTTGCCTGTATCTCACTGAGGATATTTAGCATGAAAAAATAAACCGATACTTCTTTCCGATTTTTGATTACACAAAAACAAAACCCCGTTGCACGTTCTCATCAACCTGACAAACAGTGACACTCAATTACAACTGGAAACATCATGCGGAATCAAACTCTTCACACATCATCACTCCAGAAAGACCAAACTTGTTCATCCCATAATATACCGCACACAATCATAAGAATAAAATTAAAAACAAAAATATACAGAAACACAAATACAAAACAACGAGAAGAAACCCATACTCAAATCTTTTCCACACGTCATTCATCCTGAAAGCCCAAGTACTCAAAATCCTGCCGCAATAACAACCACGCTCCGATCGACTATGTAAATGGTTTTCCTTCCTTTATCTTTATTGAATTCGGCACGTCATTGTATGTCATGGGAGCCAAATAAGCATGTTGCCATATAAAATACCAATTCCGTTAATCTGACACTACATGAACACGAACTTTTTTCATACGGCAATTAATTTCGTATTTATGAGAATATGTTACTCGTATAATTTACACCTCTGATAGATCATTTTGGCCATCGTTAAAACCGGAATTCTAATGAGCAATTGATATACAACTATTAAATAAAGCATTGGCACCAAATACCTCATTAAAATTCGTTAGTTAACAAAACCTCGACAGAAATTGAAAACTGATAACTGTCCATTGTTTGAAATAATTAAAACTATCATCGGTAAATTTGTTAACACTACAGAAACTCAAATGTATGATAATGTGTTGAAATATGTAAACTAGAAAACCTGTCTAAGGTGGAAACTCCATAATGTAAAACAAATTATGACTTAGTTCTTATGACTATCTTAACATATATTTACAAACAACCAATTTATCTGCTTTAAGCGTATAGTTTTATATCATTGTATACTTCTGATATGGACACTGTATTACACTATCATTGTATACAGTATAACCTGAGGGATTTATTAACTTGTAGTAATCTCTTCCAACCAACCAGAAAGCTTTTACAGAGGTCACAAGTGAAAAGCAGACTAAACCTCTATTTTTTAACAAGCTAGGATATTAAGGGGAATATAGCCGACAACCAAAAGTTATTGTCTTACCAACAAGGGCACAGAGGTCTTCAAAAATACTGTCGTCAACAGCCTCACTCGATGTTCAAATGACTTTAAGTATAAAGATATGTGTGTACACAAGAAGTGAGTGCAATCAAAATGGTTGAATTCCATGTCAAACCAAAGTCAAAGACACGAATAAGACAAAAAAAATATATTTAAAATGTAGAAAAGATCACATAACCAGAATAGCAGAAAATCGTTGAACTTGTGGAAGCATCTAGTGCATGAGTTTGCGAACATTTTTTGGATAATGCCGTCTAATGAAAGTTAGAAAAAGTGACATACTACTTGTCCCGCTCTGAACACCCTCCTCCACCCCTATCCCTTCATACGCAAATTTTCATAATATAGATACCTAACATATATCTACCCTCTTTACTCATTGCGTAACTATGCTAATATACGACTTTCAAGCTTGGCTTTGAACTTGAACTAAGTTTTGACTTCAAAAACTAAATTGTAATATGTTATCTCTCATCGAGTGGATAGTTTTTATTAAAACAATTATAGAGAATTTGGCAATCAAATTTCATAATGTTCGAGTATTTATCATCGTAAGAAAATAAGGTTTTTTTTTAAATAGGCAATCCACCTAAACTAGAATGATTGGTGCTACCAAATTAGTCAACAATAACGTGAGTCAATCTAATTTATTTTTTTTAAATGACAAATCTAAACAATTCAGAGTTTGAACTAATTAAACTTAAAAAATTTAACAATAGATCTTTAAGTGAAAAAGTTCCACACAGGAAGAAGAAACGCAACCTTTATTGGACGCGGTTAAAATATGGATTTTAGTAAGTTTTTTTTTATCCACTTTGCACGGATTTCTCCAGTTACACAAAGAGGGGCTGATTCTAGCGTTAGCTTATTCGTTAGGAAGAATATCAGCCAGGATTCTTCTCATACTGCTAGACGGTACCGAGAATATATCAACAGTGTCATTCAGTTGGTTCAATACTCTATACCACGCGTGACTGAGTATTTAGCCATGATATTCGTCCTGTAAGTTGATATGTAGAACAGAGGGTGATTCTTTGCACGGCTATATTTTTTATGTACATATAAACTTAGTGCTTCTAACTTGAAAAACTTGAAAAAACCTTTAGTAGGAATATCGCAATGGATTTTTGCATTCCTGTTTCGAGGCTTCTATAGTTACACAATGTGAGAAGTTTGACATGGTGAGCATATTTTGAGTAATCGCCCTTCGTTCTGTACCATAGATTTTTTTTTGTATTTGTTCTACTCGTATATTGTTTTTATATTTGAGCTGATGAGGAACCCAAACTGTAGATGTATATTCTAATTTGGTTGTAATTAGATAATTATATAGGTTTCGAAGGATATCGGTACTGAGACGTGGTTAACGAACGTGAGTCCAGCATCAAAAAGTTAAATCTGTCTCGCAAAACGCAACCGAAAAATTTCCCACATTAAATAATACGAAAAGTGTTTTCAAAAAGACGATGTCACGATTACAAGATAACAGCTCGTGTTATCTTGTAATCAGGTGTTGTTTAACCAGCTAACTGTCACGCTAACCTGATCAAGTTGGCAAGTTTAATCGTAAACCCAGGTCAGCAGAGTAAACTTTTGTAGTGCAATGCATTTTATTCTTCTGACTATGTAATCCTAGGTTACTTTGGTAAATATCATTCGTACAAACTAGCCTTATCACGTTGCTGTAAATAATGTTGAAGTTTCATGGATCTTCAGTTTTTTGACGTTTGTGGTACGTAAACAAAAGTCTGCGGACAGTTCTCTTCTTTTTTCTCTTTAAATAATGGCCCTGAACTCCTGTACATGAAGGAGTATACGCCAGTGTCAAGTGATGTTGCGGACAGTTGATTTAGTAGAAATAGACGAGTCTCTTCTTCTTCTTCTTCTAAGACTTTCTATGGAATTAAACTATGTTGTAAAATAGTTTAACTCCATAGTATCTCACTAGACAACAGTAGTCCTGGGCCGAGTTGCTTGATGTGCCATGTCGCCCATATGAATAGAACTACCTAGATACTATGAAGCTGACATCACTAAACACTGGCGTATACTCCTTCATATATAGAAGTTCACGGCCATTATTCAAAGAGAGATAGAGAGATTTTCTATAGACTCAAGAGTCTGTTTCTGCAGGATTGTCCTGTGATGCTGAGCTCCAGCTATCTCTCCATCGTTTCGGGGGTCTCTCTGGCGGACGCCGTCCATCCGGCACCCCATGCAGAGCTATGTATGGAATTCTTGTGGAATTCATTCTCTGTACATGTTGGTACTAGTATTGTCATCCCCATCTGACCACACTTTGGACCTCACAGACCTCTCGGATTGTGGTGTTCCTTACACGATCACGCAAAGTCTTCCCAGTCTCTACTTATGTCAATTCACACTACAAAAAAAGTATCATTTTCAATGGTAAGCCTCTTACGTACCTCCATATTTTAGTCGTGTAAGTAGAAAAAATATTCTTCATCTGATTAATTTCCGATCAATAAAGAAAAATTCTGGAAGCAACCTTTACAAAAAAGAACGTCAAGGGGCTTAAATTTTCATCACAAATAACTCAGTGTATTCGAAAATATTTCATAAAAAAAATAAGTATTTTCATCCCTCTCTTTGAATGTTCATCCCCTCCGCTAACCTTAACCAAAATGTATTAAGCAGATTAATTTTGTTTGTAAGATTATATTCATTTTAAATCCCACACAGGTACGTACATAAACATAAACGATGCTTCTTTCCGCCCGTTTTCTGAGGGTAGCTCGTGTATCTCCCGGACCAAACATGAATTTGATATGCATACTTTCCGACACACGTGGATATTAAAATTTAATCAAAATAAAACATGACAGACCTTGACTGCTGAATTTTTTATAAATTATTTTATCAAATAAATTCGTATATTTTCTTTTTAACAGCTCTTCTTTCATATATCATATACATTACTTTACAACGTAAACAAAAACGATAAAAAATATTTCCTTTTTTGAGAATAAATTAATCGTATTCTAAGAATTGTATTTAAATTGAAACTTGTAAACATTTGTTCGTTATAATTTCGAGTAGGTAACGTTCTGTTTGAGGTTTATCACATATACCGTTCTCAGAAGGCATGCGTTCCATGTTCGCAGGCAAGAGTTGATTAACTAAAGAACATTCTTGACCGTAGATGGAGTTTTTTGACTTGGTCGTCTATAGTTTCCTTGTATGAACATGCATTGCAAGAAGTTACTTACCACTTGATTCGATTTGATAAAGTACGAGAAGTACTTCGCAAGTAATGATTATTGAAAAGTATGGTTTTATGAAAAATAGGAATGTGCGTGTGGACAATGAAAGATTAGGACAAGTTGAAAAATTTTACTGTATGGTTAGTATATTTTCAGGAGATGGTAAGACATTGAAAGGCGTATTACAGCAGGTAACTAGGAAAATGGCGCACTTAGTACTTTTTGTGCTAATAAGTCAGTCGCAAAATATATATGATTTATTTTTTTAAATAGTGTGTTATTTTCAACACTTGATGTATGGAAATCAAAGTCAGGCTTTTGAAAGGGAGGAATGCGAGGAAAAAAAATATGGTAGAAATGCGTGTATTGCGTAGAATATCTAATATTTTAATGTTTAATAAAGTAAGAAATGGTCGAATAAGTGATAACTGTTTGTTTGATATGAATGTCTTAAGTATAATTAGGAAACAAATCTTGAAATGGTTTGGCCACATTGAGATAACAAATAGCAAAAGATGGTTTGGCCACATTGAGATAACAAATTGCAAAAGATGGTTTGGCCACATTGAGATAACAAATTGCAAAATATGGTTTGGCCACATTGAGATAACAAATTGCAAAATATGGTTTGGCCACATTGAGATAACAAATTGCAAAAGATGGTTTGGCCACATTGAGATAACAAATTGCAAAAGAATTACGAAACAGATACATGTGTCTGAAATTAATGAAGAGTTAGGAAGTAGACCGGCGAAAGAGTGAAATGAGACAGATAGAGAGATTGTTTTACGGAGGAAAAGGTTAGAAATATAAGAAACAGCAGAACATGTATGACGAGATTTATGGATATGGACAAAGGTAGAACTGTATACATCTATTGAAAGACATAGAGATCTATCTTCTCTCCCTACACCAAAATGGGCATGTTGTAAATGGTCTTTATTATGTATCGGTGAAGTTTTTATTTCGATTTAATCGGAACTCAAATATTATATCTTGAATCTTCGAAAAAAGACTATAGTTTCACTTTGTGGTGCCATTTTTTACATAAAAGGAAAAATAAGTAAAATAAAAAACTTATTTTATATTTTTGTGTTCACCACAGGTTTAATTTAGGTTCACAACTAGTTTCGAAGACCACCGTCTTCATCGTCAGGTGAAGATAAACTAAATTGTTAAAATATATTCTGTAAAAGTGTAAATAATATAATATAAGAGAGATGAGGTAGGGGAAGAGAAGTGGGGAGAGATGTAAATAATTTTTCAGAGTTCGCTAACTACCTAATTGAAAACAACCATTCGTTCGATATTAATCGTGGTTTGCGGATTCTACACATTAACCGAGGGAGATTGCATCTTGACAATTTGGAAATTCTCGAGATTAAAAAATCTATAAAATTAAGTCTAAATATCATCAACAACCAAACCAATTTTCATAATAGCCCTCTGCTTAATATGTTTCCAATTTAAAATCCCCCCTGCCTTTAAAATTTACATTCACTTTTACATTTTTTCCCCGCCCCATTCACCATTGTATCACATCTCTCCCCACTTCTCTTCCCCTACCTCATCTCTCTTATATAATATTATATTATTTACACTTGTACAGAATATATTTCAGCAATTTAGTTTATCTTCACCTGACGAAGAAGACGGTGGTCTTCAAAACTAGTTGTGAACCTAAAATAAACCTGTAGTGAACACAAAAATATAAAATAAGTTTTTTATTTACTTAATTTTCCTTTTATGTCAAATATTATATTTTATTTAACATAACAAGTAAAGTGAAAACCAGTTTTTTTTAAATACTCAATTTTATATCTCACTTATTTCAAAAGCGTATATTTTATAAAAAATGATTAAAAAAATATCCGTATATTTAAATTGGCGTAAAATAAAACTAACGGCTCATAAAAACACAATTCCGCCAAATCACTGAAACAAAAACAGAAAATAAGCGAATATCCAACAAAGGCAGTCAACAAAACAACGGTTTATTTGACGGTTTTCTAACCTATTTGGGAATTTCCATAAAGATACCATAATACAAAATAAAAACCTTACATTATTTCCAATTCATCTATGCCTGTTGCTCTCGAGCAGATGGGTTTGCCAAGAAGCAAAAAGCTTTCCAGCTTAAGTAGGGTTATCAAATGTCAGATGTAGAATGAAAGGACAAAGAATATAAAAGTACAAATTAACTTGAGAACCTGCTTTATATTTTGTTTTATGGTGTACGCCACTTCAAAAGAGAAAATACGACTTCATTTGTGTTTGGATTGGTCAATACTCCACATTATAAGTGCAAAGTTTTTATACACGTCTGATGTTTTCTCCTTGGCATATACGAGTATTATATATTAAATGAGCTTTGATTAAAGTAAAAAAAGAGATTTGGGTGAACTTACAGTAATTATCAAATCATTTACAAATTGAAATCCTATAAGTGTTAGACATATGTATAATGTGTGGAGCTATAGAGAGTGCCTGAAGGAAACCAATCCTTTTTGGATAATTTTTCAAAATGTATTATTATATATGAACACTTCATTCTACACGTCACCTTAACCTTTCCCTTCCTGTGCTAAAAAAATCCTCCCGTTCCCGTGTTGTGTATTCAATACACATGTAAAAATGAGCGATTTAAAATCGAAAAAACAAGAATATTCATAGCCAATCGTTTAAATTATTCAAATTTGAAGTCAACAGTGTTAATAATTGAGATTTAATTGCTAAAAACATGAAAAAAAAACATCAGCCAACGTTCACAAAACAGGCAAAGCGACCACCTCCACCAAAAGTCGCCGACCTACTGAGCGAGAGAAGCGAGCGAACTGACATTCTATTTCTTGCATTCCCATATACCGAAGTTGAGTGAGACGTAAATAGCGTCGCTTCCTCACCCATAGCGATTTTTTGAATGAATATACTACGTCACACACTGGTACACGTTTGATTGTATTGGTGAATTTATTCCCGATTTTCACAAAATATCTCTGATGTGACCGATAAGTGCTAATTATTATTATTTTTTCATTCAATGCGTAAATGTATTACGGAGAAATATCTAAAATCTGAACCCAGTATTTATAGAGATATTAAAGTTTTTAGAAGCAATGTGGACTAGTTACACATCACAGGCCAGGAAGGGTTAAGCTGAATGTGTTACTTTCACATATAAAAACATCTATAACAGTTTATGTGTAGTACGTCTTTTTTTATAAGTTTTCTGCAGTTTTCTTACGTAGTATGTTTTTCTAAGTTATTTCTAAGTATTATTAATTAGTTAGTTCTTTATTTATGAAAATCGTTATGGAGAAACTTTCTATTTTTGAAATTTCATCCACTTGCTTTGTATGTTACATAACAATATGTAACATTTCCTCGGACACTTAACCAGAATGAAAATCGAACCCAAAGCCCCGATCGAAAGACAAACATGTTATTAACTAGGTAACGGATATAGGAATAACTTTATTATTTTAATAGTTATTACGTTTGTATTTAAGGTTCAGTAGAATTAAATCTGGATTACTACTTTAGTATTAACTTATCAAAGATTTCAGCATTAACTTTGTAAAAATCCATCTCCTGAAATACCTGGATCATTACGTTAGAAAGGAGGCTCGAGATAGTAGATCGGGTCGGGTCGCAAAGATTAAAGTTATTTAATTATTTATTTATTTAATTAACAACACAACAGTGTCTTTATATACAAATGAACATGTGACAGGTTATAAAGTACAATACGTAAAATTATTGACAAATAATACAACTTTATCTTAAACTAACATGAAGGTACAAAAAGCAGTAGTAATAATAAATTACAGTCATTGTTTTAAAATTATTTAATAATTATATGTATATTTTAGTTCAATATATGTTATGTACGAGTATGTATACCACAAAATATTACTAAACTTCACCAAGAAGACTTACGTAATTGTCGAAGACTTACTTTATAGAGGTAAAGAACTCAGATTTGTTTTTAGTGGAATAACGCATACATAGAAGCAATATTGGATTTTTTGAGAATTTTGTGGGAATTTTATGGATAGATATTGAGATATAGAAAACACATGGCCTCATTAGTAGAACGAGATGCAAGTTCCTTTTCAGAATTAAAACTTTCTTACATGTTGATGCAGGACTACTCAACTCCAGAGGCAAAGTATTGTTCTTAATGTTTGGTTTATATTACGTTATTTATATTAATAAAGGAGAGCACAAAGTTTGTAGATATTTCTAAATATTGATGTAATATTCTGGCGAATACTATTATATACTTATTGTATATTAAAAATATCTAAATTGTTGCAAAACTCGTTTCCAAGTATTTGCATACGAATTATACAGGAGTTGATTTTATAATTAGTATAGCAATTTTCGGTGTAAAAGGGATTGAGCTGTCTTGAATATAATATCAAATTAATTTATGGTTAATTTACGCAATTATGCATGTTAGTAATGAAATCTGGATTTTTTTAAATCTATTTAAAATTTCCAATGCTTAGTAAAAAAAATGATAAGTATCTATTTACGCAATCGTTAATTTTCAAATATGGGTATTTTTTGAACAAAATACATATATTGTATAAAAATGGATATATTTTGATAAAAATATATTGTTGATTTTAAAAGAATGTTTTTTTATACAATGTATGGTTAAATTATACTCGTACACTCGATTTTTATTTTTTATTTACGAGTAAAATGCGGTAAATGCAATTTTCGTATGAAACAGAATATACAATCAAAACTGACAAAAAATGTATTCGTAATACAATATAACGGAATAAATGTATAACAACACAAACTTGTTTTTCGTATTTTTGACTCCTTTTCCGTACTTGGTTTTTATTATACTGAACATTTGATATTTTTACTTCCCCACATGCGTGAAAAGAAAAAACCAATTTGAATATTAACACGACAGGAAAAAAATGAAAAGATAATTTTACTTTCTAAAAAATATTTTTTTATTGAAAAACAATTTCAATGTTAAAAAGGCAACCTCCGTAGCCTTGTTTGATAGACGCTGACTTCCACAAGAGAGTTTTTGGTTCGATTTTGGATTATAGTCGGAAAAAAATTAAAAAGGGTAAAAAGCAATACTTGGACGTGTTTGATGTTTGGTCTTTGACGTTTGTGCTAGTATTTTTGCCTCTTAATATGATGTAGCATTTTAAATACGTGGGATGACGAACGACGAGGGTGTGCCAACTTCAGTGGTTCTTAATTCGTAAGCTTGTCTCTTAATCAGAACCTTCAATATCTGCATAATATTTATTTTTTTGAAAAATATTTCAGTTGTAAAATGGCATATATAACCTTGACCAGATAGTTTAATTCGTTAATCATAAAAACTTTAATTCATTATGACATTTAAGTAAACATTTTGTATACCTCAAAGTATTGGAGAATGTGTGACGTTTGCAGCTTTGGGAATCACTTGAAGACAAACCTTTTTGGGAAGTCCTTTCAAAATAATTTTTGGAATATGAATACTTCATATATAAACTACACTCCATCTGCCAAGGTTTCTTTGTAGTTCGTTTTTCCTTGTTAAATTTTCTGCGGTATTTTTACCAACCTGTGCGTATTAGATGTACAAATAAAACAGTGACCTTCGTAGCCTGGTTGGTAAGACACCTGTCTTTCAGCTGCGGGGTTGTGGATTCGATTCCCATAAGAGCGTTATATTTAAAAAATCTTAAGCCTGTTTTACACTTTCCTCTTTAAAATCTTTCAAGTTGGCTGGAAAACATGCGGGAAAATTTCGAATCGAATGGCCGTAGCCACCACCTTCCTATTCTTAAACCTTACTTGTTTTGTTTGTTTTTTAATATTTTTAATCTTCAGTAAAAGTGAGTTGTAATCCAGATTTAGAGCGCCCTTGATGAGAGACTGCTCTCTAAAGGGCGCTGTAAAAAAAGTCATTTTATTTTTATTATTAGCATCTCTTTTACTTATATGTTTAAGAATATCATACGAATAATAGAACAAACAAAAATAATATATCGAAATAAAATCTCATAAAT
The DNA here is from genome assembly GCA_949825065.1 of Odontocerum albicorne. Classification (NCBI taxonomy): domain Eukaryota; kingdom Metazoa; phylum Arthropoda; class Insecta; order Trichoptera; family Odontoceridae; genus Odontocerum; species Odontocerum albicorne. Next base: position 7,766,590 of record OX463838.1, read on the forward strand.
TCATTCAATACCGTTAATGCCAAGTAATTCCTAATTCCCTGAAAGAAAGATTTCATAAAACAAGATATCATCATAACTAACGTCTACCTGACGTGAAACTACTACTGAAATTCTACTCCTGAAAATTTGACCTAGTTAGTAAGACACTTGTCTCTCTTCTAATCAGGCATTTGAAAATCTATTTCCGTTGGTATTCAGATTTTTTTTAATTGTGCCAGTCTGGTTTTTAAATAATGCTTTTTTTAAATAATGGTTTTTAAATAATGGTTTTTAAATAATGGTTTTTAAATAATGCTTATGGTTTTTAAATAATGCTTTTCTGGTTTTTAAATAATGATTTTTTTACTACCTTTCTGGTTGATTGAAAAGATTGCCATAAAGCGAAAAATTGCTAGATTCTACGATATACAAGACAAATATAATACAATATAATACACGTCATTGAATGGTGCCCAAGTGCACATTAAAAATAGTTTAAAAGCATTATTGCAGTCTCACAGGCAAGCTATTCTATTCAACAGGTCCAGCACCAAAGATAGCTTTGGTCGACTTGTTAGTTCTGTTTAATAACGAGACAGAGGATCTCTACACTTCGTAAATTCTGATCTACAGATAGTCTTATAATGTTTTCCCCCAGAAATGAAGTTTTGAAAGTAAAGAATATTTAGTCCAAAGTGAATTTTTTTGAAAAACTCTTGGACCTACTTAGGTTACATACCATCACACCCTGACGGAAACTGTAGAAAGGAGAGAGCGCCAGACTTTTCTATCAATACACATATCTTTCGTATCTTCTACATTCTTACAATTTATCTTATTTCTTACATTTCCTTCTTTAATAATATCATTCACTTAATCCAACTATACTTAACTTGGGTTTTATCTACTACTTGTTACTCACATTTGCGCTACATATTTGTATTGTCAATCTCACTTCATTCATTCGTTCTACGTGCTCAAATCATCTCAGAATACTCTTCTTCATCTAACTCAGCACTTCAGTCTTGCGTTCAGATTCATCCCTAATGACTTCATTACGTATTCTGTCATTTCTATAATACAAAATTTATTCGGCTTTTTTTAGTCTTTCAGTACCTCCAACGTGTATCAAGTGCCTGAAATGATCAATAAACACGGTGATTTGAATTGGAGTTATAGAAAAAAGAAGAGGTTTTAAAATTAACTAAGTAAAATGCAAACGGAAAGTTTTCAAATATTCTCCATAGATAACAGAATGTAATTTTGAAACGGTTCACCTGTAATTTCCTTACACAGCTGCATCCCCGGTGCAAATAATGGCATGGATTGCATTTCAAACAACGGAACTCGGAATAATGAGTCTCGCAGTCTAGGATCACCCTCTCCATACAACCTCCCCTCCTGAGAAGAATTTGATGCAGCCAGGGCCGTCGAGGTCGTAATCGCAATGTGTCCGAAGCAAACAAGTGATAAATTTTATGAGGCTGCCACGCTGACTTTCATGTAATACATTGAATATTTTATAAAAATGTGCCATGTCAAGCATAATTTACGTATCTGTAATATCATATTTTTAAATACGCATATAAATATATTCAAATAGTTCAATAAATCTGAGCTGCAGCCGCTCTATGTTTTAACAATTTAAAGGAAAAAATACCTTCTAGTTCGTTTCTCTGTTTTCTCAACGCTTGGAATCTTCTTTTCTCTTATTCAAATGCAGTAAATCAAGGTTTGTGTGTGTTTATGTGCGTTTTCATTTGTGACAATTTCGAATATTTTTATTGTTCTTATACTTGTATTTATATCTAATGCTTATTTTAATTTTTTTGTATTTATTTATTTATTTTTTCAAAACAGGCTTAGTCCAATTAATTTGAAAAATACAAGACATTAAAAATAAAGAAAAATTACATAGAATAAAAAACTATACAAAATAAAAAAAAGTGTATAAGCACACATATATACACACAAACATGTTTTATTCATTTATTTATTTATTATTACACGTGACAAGAAATATACATACTCGTAATTTGCGAAAAAACAATAGGTAATTTAATTTGGACATACAATTTTAATGGATCTGGGTGTGTCGCCTTTCATTTGTCGTATCCCCAGTAAACTAAGCTTTTGCCTGTATCTCACTGAGGATATTTAGCATGAAAAAATAAATCGATACTTCTTTCCAATTTTTGATTACACAAAAACAAAACCCCGTTGCACGTTCTCATCAACCTGACAAACAGTGACACTCAATTACAACTGGAAACATCATGCGAAATTAAACTCCTCACACATCATTACTCCAGAAAGACCAAAAATATTCATCCCAAAATGTACCGCACACAATCATAAGAATAAAAATAAAAACATATGATACACATATATTCACAGTCACTAAAGTACGTTGACGAGTGCTTTCTAACGCGTTGAATCTTAGGAGAAAATTTACTTTTGCTTTTGATAATGTGATATGAAATATGTCAATATCCGAAGCAGTCTCGTTCAAAAGAATTAAGGCCCTTCCAACAGGCATAGCGGCTGGAAGACCCGTTCTTGCATATGTTATTGAGAACTGTTCTTGTATTGTAATGTACGTGTTAAGACGTGAGCTGAAACACATCTGACATCCTCACAGCTGGACTCACCCTCCTAATGATGGTGGTGTATTTTGATTAGGAGGATGTAATGAGAAGAGTACTGGTCGTTCAATGGCTTATAGTTTTTCTCTCGTATGTATTTTATTTTCAGTTGCCTTAACATATACATGTGTTAATTAAGATATATGTACTCATACATACTGTGTATACCTGGACACGCAATATGACAAAGGTGGAAGAAGTAATAAAGGTTTGCAAAAAAATGAAGTGGCAATGAGCAGGAGACGTAGCCAGAATGTCAGACTCCCGAAGGGCATCCGAAATAATCCAATGGTACCCAAGATGCATAAAGAGGCCCAGAAGAAGACCAAAGATACGCTGGATAGATGAAATCAGGATGCATGGCAGCATCACATGGAATCAACGAGCAATAGCCCGAACTATATGGAGTCAACTTGGAAAGACCTTCATCTAGCAGTGGATCGACCCTGGTTGACAATGATCATTCAATAAAGAAATTATTTATTTATTTTATTACAAATTTACAAGATATCTATAGAAAAATATCGACTTTAAAGTTAATGAGAAAGTTAAATATTCATATAAGAATGAATGCTTCTTATTCTTGTTAAATTAACCTTCAGGCCATTTATATGTTACCCTTCTGTTAATGGAGGGTTACAAATTACCTCAACTTTCTATAAAAAAACTTATGCCCCAATCACCAAACACCGTTTTCTTAACCTTTGTGTGTTTGATATACGAATAAAACGGTGACCTTCGAGGTCTAGTTGGTAAAACACATGTCTTCCAGCTCCGAGATTGCGGGTTCGATTCCCATTAGAGCATTTATTTAAAAAAGGGTTTATGTCTGGTTTTTTTTACTGGAAGACATTACCACATAATAATAAACCTTCCAGGTTGTATGGCATGCAAGCAAAGTTTTAAATCTAGTTCAAGCGTTGTTTTTTTTATATATTGGAGTACCTTATTCTTTTTAATTAATAAATGTATTATGTATCTACAGCTTTAACCACCTTATCTTGTGCATGCAAAAATATTCAGCTGAAAAAAATACGTACAGAATTATAGGGTATTCGTACAGAATTATAGGGTATTCGTAAATAATTATAGGGTATTCGTACAGAATTATAGGATATTCGTAAAGAATTATAGGGTATTCATACAGAATTGTAGGGTTCACAACTTTTAGCGCCGCTTCAGCTTCAACCCACCCCCCCCCTCCCCCCCTTCCAATTCACCATCGTCTTACATGCACTGAATGTGGGGTTCAATACTTTTATATTACAAAAGTCTTTGATCTGAATATGCACGTCCCATTTGCATTGGCAGATATTTCTATCATAGTGTCTAATAATACTGAAATTTTAACAAATGGAAACGATTCGAAATAATATGATAATATTTATTTTCGACATTATATATTATTTACCTCTGCTTTGTGTTGATCAATTTCACATTATTTCCAATAACGGCTTAATCATATGACCTATATCCCATTCCAAGTATATTTACAGTACTCGGCGGTAAGTAATACACATCCGGATTAAGAAAAAAACTATCGGCCATAGTCGGCTAGCTTCGGCTTTGTAGAGCGTCGTCTCTGTCCCTAGAACGCTTAATAACGACTGACAAATCGCGACAGAACACGTGTATGAATGACAGAGACGACGCCCTACATAACCGAAGTTAGCCGATTATGGTCGACAGTCTCTTTCTTAAGCGCGATGTGTATTACTTACCGCTGGGAACTGTATTTTCAATTTAGATTATGAGAATCATTTTTTCTCTCTCATCAGCCGATTCTTCAATTTTCTCTTCGATTATTTTCGTATCCTTCTAGAGTTAAATACACGTGGTTGCATTGTTGCAATTTATATTTGTTTAATGGTTTTACTTTTTCCTTGTATAATTAAAATAATTATACCAGCAAAAAACATTGGTTGGAAGAGATTGTCACATGGCAATAAACTCGACAGGTTAAAAAAAAACATATTGCTATACAAAATTATTTAAAAAGGAAAGGAAAAAGTCCCATTTCAATTATTATTATTCTACAAATATATGATAATTTAATATTTGTAATTTATTTAGTCAAACACCGTTTATTCTACTTAATATAACCCTACCGATTTCAAGATTTTCCCCTCATCATCAGGGGAGCACAAACAAGACTAAATTATATTCGATCTGGAACCGAAATGAACGCGTCTAAGGGTAAAAAATCGGATTGGAAACTGTGGCTGGAGGGAGGCAGGAGACAACTTCAGCAAGCAACGGTGAAATCTTGGGAACCTGTATATTTACCAAATGTTCATCCTAATTAAACTTCCACAGTGGTAATTCCTTACCAATAAATTATATTTATTTGTATACTTAAGATACTTGATTTAAGCACAAAAGCAGTTTTTTTAATATAAAGTTTAAACACTCTCACTTTATTTCTTAAATCTTCGAAAATACTAGTTTCACTTTGTGGTGCCATGTTTTATGTAAAAAAAAAATTTTACACCGTCCCTTTATTTTACTGCACATTATTTTTTGTATATCACAATGCATTTCAACACTTGCTGTGTCAACTTGGTGAGTTGACTTGAACTCCAAAGATGATTCGATTTCCGATGGCACCATAAAAAAAGTGCCAGTCTTTATCCATTTCCTACTTGATATTTGCATAAAACTAACCGATAAACGTTTTTATATTGGATACTGATTCAGAATTTTATTAATACGTAAGTGATTATAAAACTATACTACATTTGAGACTGGTGTTTAATTATTCATATTTGTACAAATCAGAATTTAATAAAGATCTCAAACACGTTGGCACTTTTTTTCAATTTTCTATGAACCATCATATTTTTTTAACATTGTCAAAATAAGTTACAGGCGCAATATCCTAGCTATTAATATTAAATCCTAGCTATTAATATTAAATTCTAGCTATTTATATTAAATCCTAGCTAATAATATTAAATCCTAGCTATTAATATTAAATCCTAGCTATTCATATCAAATCCTAGCTAATAATATTTCAAACGTATTTGAAAATAACTTAAGAAATATTTAAATTTATTTTATAAATCATCCTTGCGGAAATTGAATCACATGTTAATACACAATTTAATATAAAAATGTCCTTACCATAATATATTATATTAACCGTTTAAAAAATGTAGAAATATTGAGTATGGGCTTATATTTTCTTCCGTCGTTTTAAAGTCATCTATTTAAGTCTAAGAAACCCTACCCTGCCTTCGGAATGTATCAATTTTTCCTGCGAAACGGTCAGCACTCAAGAACCTTCATTAGGTTAAAGGGATAAAGTATTTGTCCGAAAAAGTTTTACCCACGTAAACATACACTTAGAATTTTCCCATAAAATCTGGCATAGGGCAAAAGGACGAATGTCCTTTGGAATCTGCAGCACCGGTTGTCCGTTCATCTATCGGCGGCACGGAGAGTTATTGGATCCAATAAAGCGGAATTTATGGGGCAATTTTACAAGGGCTTCTCTGCAACAAAGCTGTGTATTGAATAAAAAATATATATCCACACATACGTTGGAGTGGATAATTTTTCGGTAGACTTCATGTCTACTGATTATAAATAAATATTACATATATAATCTTCAATTTTACGACTCTTTTTGAAGAATACATCAGGATATGACGTTACGTTGTACAAAATGCAAACGGTGATATTATAACTAATTATTATTTTCAACGAATACTTTTGTTGACTTGAGATTCCATTTAATTTACAGTTATGGGCTAAATTTTCGCAGTAAAACTCCCTATTATTACATATTTGTAAGATGCAGACAATAAGTCTTATTGAAGGGCTCGATCATGTTCCTAAAAAATATATTCTATACGTATTTTAAATATTTCATGACATGTAAACAATTAACAAAAAATCACGTATTCTATTCAATACCAATTTTCAGACTGCAAACCATATTAAAAATGGACAAATTATAACTTCAAGAAAATCAGAATTAAAATTTTACATAAGTCACAAAAATTAAATAAAATGAACCAAAAATTTTGTAACACTGATGCATTAAGCCATTATCGAAAATAAATAACTAATAATTAAATATATTATTTATATTTAATAAATAAATAAAATAAACACAGGTGTATTGATAGCAACATAGTATGTACATAATACATTTAGACACATTTCAAGAACACATTAAAAAGAGAATTAATTAAAAAAACAGAAGCTATCAAAAGGTCTGGGCTCATCTAATAACACCCCCCCGGCCAAGATACACCTCACCAATATAAGGCGAGCCCAGCCACGGGGACACCAGATGTTTTTCAGCCCACACCCTTGAACACGTAGAACAAGAAGATAAAAAAAACACAGAAAATAAATAGATGACAAAAAAATACATTCAAAAGAGAAGACATTAAAAGGTCTGGGCTCATCCCACAAACATTCCCCCGGCCGATATACACCCCCCCAATGTAGGGCGAGCCCGACCACAACGACATTTAAAATTAATTTAACTAAAAAAACTTGTATTGCCACGGAGACTTATTTTCTATCGATGATTCAAAATCCTTACATATCTATGATATACGAGTACGTTCCCAAGGTCTCACCGTTGATGGTCGATGTCATCTCCTGTCTCCCTCCACCTCCAGCCCCCAGTCTGCATTTTAACTATTACTATAGATGTGTTCAGTCTATCGATGCTAAACTGAGCATAATTCAGTGTTGTTTGAGTTTCACTTATGATGAGGTGAAATACTTGAAACCGGTATTTTCATACTGTTATCTTAAGTATAGAGAACAGTGTTTTAGTTAGATCAATTAAAAACTAAGAAATAACCATAAAAAAACACTTTTCATAATTTTTTTTTCTTTGAGTCAATAAACTACATACGCATATTTCTGATTAAAACATTTCCCTCGTAACAAACCTGAATAATTCTGTCTGAAAAGTTTCATAATAGGGGGTAAGAACACGTGTCGCAGTGATAAATGTAGTAAATGGAATAAACAAATATTTCTTGTTAAATATTCTAATGCAGACTTCTACAAAGTTAAAACTTTTGATAAAATAACAAACACATGTTTCGACTAACTTATTCTTATATTTTTTTCTTACTGTTTTCTCTCCTTTTCTTCCCCTTGTTATGTGCTGGTCCGGGGGCTCTACAACTGGATGTGGAACCATTACTCTTTCCTCTCCTGAACTTTTTCGAGACCCCCTGTTCACTCTAGCTTTCCCCTATCTCAGTAGAACTTCATAAACTGCTAGAACAAATTAAGTCATGAATTGGTAATCAAATTATTTGCAATCCTTAAGTAATTTCTTGTTGTTATATTGGTTGCAATTTTATTTAAGTTTTATTAAGAATAATGTAAAGTTAAAGACATAGTTAGTTAAATATAACATGTTCATGTTTTTTAAATTACCTAGAATTAGCTATAGAAAGGCTGATCGTATATTTTATGATAAAGGACAAATGCCTGTAGAAATTCCGTAATTTTAATAATTTTTATCAGAAAAACTACAGTATTGATATATGTGATTATTCACTTCCCAGTTTAAGGCTAAGGGGTGCACGAAAAAATGTATTGGTTCTTTTTTATGAAATGTTGGTTTAAGTTCATTATTTTATGTGTATAATTTTGATTTTAATCATTCTTTTTTGTCTTCTTTTGACTCTATATCGTTTCATGTTATTTTTTTAACTGTGCTAATGTTACGTTGAATAAGAAAAAAAACAGCACTTTATTTAACAATATCAGATGAATAATTGTAACAAATAATGGATGGAATATAATATATTCCTTTATTTATTTTTATTTATTTATTTTACACATGCCAATAAATATACATAATTAGCGAAAAAACAACTGGTTATACAATTCGGACACAATTTTAATGGATCTGGGTTTGTTGCCTTTCATTTGTCGTGTCCCCAGTAAACTAGGCTTTTGCCTGTATCTCACTGAGGACATTAAGTATATAAATAAAAAAAACATTCAGTAAATAAAAGTCATCATTTTCATATAAACATTCACGCCATGTCCCTTTTAAAGTAGGCAGAGAGGACTAATCTCCACACCTCCATGCACACTACACATTTTTTTCAATGATTGTTCTTACAATGATTTCTATAAGTTATAACACATTAATACATACTAAAGCATCACGCAATTTCCCTGTCAGGGTAAGCAAAGATAACAGAGCGTCAGAATTTCCTATCTCGGTACACATCGTTCGCTTATTTTACATTCATACATCTTCTCACACAAATCCAACGATTACTGACTGTCTTCCTTTCCTTCTTCCAGTATAATTAAATCGAATATCGTTAGATCTAATTATATTTTTCAAGGTTTTCCTTTACCACGCCTTCTTCTTATATTTTCACTATATATTAGTTTTGTTATAATTTATTCATTAATTTATACAAGCTTAAACCATCTCATAGTTTTCTTATTGGTCTTACTTAATACATCAATATTAAGCTTACATTCATTCCTAACCACGTCATTGCTTGTTCTGTCATACAACATAAATCCATGTATTATTTTCAATGCACACATTTCGACCACATGTATTTTCAATGCACACATTTCGACCACATCTATTTTCAATGCACACATTTCGACCACATGTATTTTCAATGCACACATTTCGACCACATGTATTTTCAATGCACACATTTCGACCACATGTATTTTCAATGCACACATTTCGACCACATGTATTTTCAATGCACACATTTCGACCACATGTATTTGGTTCTTTTCAATATTTTCCCGCAGATATAAATGTTATAAGAAAACATTTTAATTATATTTTTTTCTCGTTTAAACCCTCTTGTGTAAAATATTATGAGCCCTTATCGATTTCCATCATCCCATGGGAAATCATTAAATTACCAAATGCAAACACTTCTGTATTCATGTGACATGGTCCCTTCCCGCTATCCCCCCTGCTTTCATTATGAGAAATTTCATCTAGGCTGGCAAACATTTGCTTTACGTCTGCAATGGTATTTTTAATTCCGACAAGGAAAATTTTGACTCCTGAGAAATGATAATAAGAGAGACCTCTCATTTGGCGCAGATATTTCCTGGAACTTTCTCAATTATATAACAATGCTGTTTTTTTTTCAACGTAATGTTTTAATACTAACAATTGCTTTCAATAAATGTAGTAAGTTTTTAAAAATTGGAATTTAATTGAATAAACATTTTATTGTACCGTCCGCGATGATCACTGTGACCTAGTTGATTAAATGTTCATCTTTCAACTTGGGGATTAAGGATTGATTCCTGCTGTTTCCCATTATTTTAAAAATGGTTCTAGTCATGGTTTTCATTCAAGACCTCGTCAAAATATTTCGGGTTGGTTGGAAAAAATTGGCACATAGCAACAAACCCACTAAGTATTCTTACCAACTAGGCCACGGAGATTATCAATCACTGTTTATTTTGATTAAGTGGAATAATACATTAATTTTTATTTACCATACGAAATAGTTTCAATATTTTTTTTTCATAATTACCAGTTTATCGATTTTCCGTATAATGTTATTACTTCTGAATAATATTGGGTTGATCAAAAAGTTCGTTCGCTTTTTAAGGAAGAAGTTACCTGGAGAAACTCATTGCTCAAAGAGACAAAAATTTCTGAGATGATAGAATTATAAAGTTACTTGAGAAATGTAAGAAGATAGTAGAAATAAATGGAGAATATATTATTTAATTAACTTAATATAATAAATAAAGATTTTTTTAAATTTTTACTTAAAAAGCGTTCGATTTTTTTGGCCAACCCAATACATTGTGAAGGTATAACATTAAAGTTATGCGCTGTTCATAAACGAACGTTCATTTTGTATTCAGATCAATATAACATGTCATTTACTAGGGTGGAAACCTTTGCGTGCTAAGCTAACATCATTGACATATGTACCTATATGTATGTTATTAGCAACGCTGCACAATACGTTATTAGCAACGAGCGCATGTGGTGAAGCAAAGGGTTCCATTCGATCCCACCACAATCCACACACACTGTTATGAGAAACTAAATAAATTCCTATCTAGGGCAATCTACACTAGAAGATTAAAATCGTATTTATTTATAATAAAACTCGACGTCACTTAGTGACGAAGAAGAAACAGCCCAAAACAGGACTTCAAAAAAAATATTAACTACAAAGCAAGACAAAAATAGCACTTTATAAACTCTTCTTCCTAATGACATGTCAGGTCTCCCCAACGTTGATATCACCTGAGACTAAGCATCTTTGTCCCCGGCAGCCCAAAAAAGATCCCCAACGCTCCTAATACCAGTCCAATCACGTATATTGCGGAGCGAGGAAATTTGCCTCCTGCCATCACCTCTTCGACCCTCTATTTTTTCTTGGATGATCAGATGCAGTAATTTGTACTTTTCTCTTCTAAGTACCTACATGACCCAAATAGGACACCTTTCGGATTTTAATATTAGTCAGCCACTATCTATCAACGTTGGCTCTTTAAAGAACCCTTGTGTTGCTGACCATATCCGTCTAGGGTAACCGTAGCATTCTCCGGTGTATATAAAGTCTGCCTAAAGGAAAACAGTAGCAGATCCATCTTGGCACTTGTCTAGGAAAAATAATATTTTCGCCATCGTACATTTGGGTTTGATTTGTCATGACTATGTGCATGCTGAAATGCAAGAGCTTGCGTACTATAATCCAACACATATACAGGCATCATACATCCACAAGATAGCTTACAATTATACTCGATCACGACGGATAGCGTATCGTGTCACACCGTGACATTTTCAGGATCTATTTCAGGGAAAAGATTGATTCTCATAATCAATATTCGAAAAAAAAATTGCGTCAAATACTTCGCCTCGATAAAATTCTGAAAAATTCACAGGATTGTCATTCTAACTCCCGTTTGCAGAGGCTCTACATGGGCATTAATTTCCACTTAAATTATGGAGGTTTTAATCTATGACTGCTGTCATATTTAGTGTATTATATTACGCTATATGCAGTACAACCTGGCAGACTTTTTTCCCTTTGCAATCTCTTATAACCAATGTAAAATATTGTAATTTGTTTTATCAAACACTGTATATTCCACTTTTTGTAACAGGGGAGCACAAACAAGTATTTTTTGTGCTCCCCTGAAACTGAGGTGAATATAACACACTGTTTATTCCACTTTTTGTAACGGTATAACCCTATTGGTTTCAAGGATTTCACCTCGTCGTAAGGGGAGCACAAAAAAGACTGATTAATAGGTGAAAGCATTGAAACTGGTAGGGTTATACCGTTACAAAAAGTAGAATAAACCGTGTTTGATGAAACAAATTACAATGTCTTTAAATCTCCACAACGTTAATGCCTTAACTATAAACAAAATACAACGTAAAATATGTTACAGAGGCGTTATATTAAAAATCCACTCTGGATTTCTTTTTAAAAAAACTTGAGTACCTACAACAATCCAACTCGCGACAGGAGTCTAACCAACAGGGCCACAGAGATCGTTGAAAATTTATTGAAACGTAAAAAATATAAAGTAGAAATTTAACCCTTATACCATATATGTTGAAGTTACCCAAACGAAACTTTGCATTAAAGTAAATTTCGTTTCGAATATTGAAACACCAATCGTTTACTAAGTTTATTTAGTACCACTCGTACATATAACTAATTGATTAAATATGGTCCCAACCCTATATGAAATATCCAGTTGCATTATCAATCAATATGTAATTATCCTTCGCGTTTTGGAATTCCAACATATATAACTATTATTGGAATTCCAATATCCATATTTGATAATGATATTTGAATATAGGAGAATATATGAGGAATTAGATCATGTAGAAATGAATATCGTTAATAATACCAAATTTTGTAATCGTGATATATTGACACTCACAAAACTAACAACATTTTAATATAAACGTTATTTTAATAATTTTCTTAGACAAGTGTTTTGATCCGTTGAAAAATAGATCTATTTTTTTAGAATTTTCAATTCAGCTACATTTTTAAATCATGTTTTTTATTATTATATTTTACGAGTGTATATTAATTGAATTATTTTGTGGAATATACCATCTTAAAATATAATTAAATAATTATCAATGACAAATACAGGTGTTAAAACATTTATTCCTTTAAAATGTAATTACATTTACGGCTTCCAACTTTTTATACGTGGAAAAAAATTAAGGGCAACGTCGTGATCTTCCAATGTACAAGAAAAACCACAAAAGTTTAATCAGATATAATCATTTTATATTTATAATAATTTAATAATATAATTAAGAAACAGTTCATATATGCAATGGAAGAAAAAGTAAACATCTACATAAATGGTGGGACACCCCTACTCTATAACATGAAGCTCCGTGGTCCTGTAGGTAGAATTCCTGTCTTACAGCCCGAGAATTGTGGTTTCGATTCTCGTTGCAGCCCCGATTTTTTTTAAAAAGAATTCCAATCTGGTTTTCACTTAAGACCACTTAAATTTCTTTTTGGTCGGTGGAAAGAGATTGTCACATTTGTTATTTGTTTTTAAAGTATGCTAAACAAAGTGATTCAGTACTGAAAATTAAAAATACATGTTTTTTTTTATATTAAAATATTTGACATAGTCATCATTGAATGTATAAAGTTTTTATTTATTTTATTAGCATGGCAATGTTTGGGAATGTGTCTCAATATTTTTTACAATCCATTTACGAAAATAATTGTCTCTCAGTTTTGTGTGTATTGTATCACGTTTTTGTTATGTACAATACAACCTTGCAGGCTTATTGCCACGTTGCAATATCTTGAAACCAATCAAAAAGGTGTTACAGAAACCTTGAGTGGAAACGATATTGGAATATTTTTTTAAAATCAGTATTTCAACAGGAATCGAACCTGCGATCTTTGGATTGAGAACCATACATAAACCACATAAAGTGTTACATTTATTTTTAATAATGAAAATTTTTATACATGAAAATCGTTTCAAGTGTTAGTGAAAATTTAAATGCAAATTCTTGAACATCTCTGTGTCCATAAGTATAAAAATAATGGTAAAATTCAGCTAAGTGTTTGAAATGGACCCTGCACAGCATTAAATGTAAGTTTCAACAATTAGTTTAAACCAATGGCGACCATAAAAAAGGTTTTAATACAGAATACTGTCCTGTCCATTACTCCGCATCATCGTCATAAAATCAAATTACTTTATTCGATATCACGACTTTTTTAGGAACCATTAACTTTATATTCCATTGGTCATTTTTAAAGAGACGTGCCACGTAGGATATTGCTTCTTTATTGCATCCTAAATTTATATTGAAATAATATCAACAAATAAACAGAATACTTTCATGTTCGGAAATAAAATAATATGTACTGTTAATGCTTATTTTTTTTCTGTCCTAAAAACTATCAAAAACACTTTCCCATGACTCCATCGATGTTCTAAAATAACAAGGTTTTATTTTGTTATAACTATAACATACGAAGATCATACGGGTATAACTCTTTGAGCGTAAGATGCTCGGGTATAACTCCTTGAGCGTAAGAAAAGATCTGCGTCTCCTGGTATACGTTGTCAAACTCGTTCGAGGAGTTGTGAGCTGTCCTGCATTACTACAAAGATTAGCGTTAATTGTTCCTAACAATTGCACTAGACTGCGCTGGCAAGAACTGTTTTCAATAACATACGCAAGAAAGGGTCTTCCAGCTGCTATGCCTGTTGGAAGGGCCTTAACTCTTCTGAACGGGACTGCTTCGGATATTGACATATTTCATATCACATTACCAAAAGCAAAAGTAAATTTTCTTCTTAGATTGAGCGCGTTAGAAAGCACTCATCAACATACTTAAGTGACTGAATATATATGTATCATATGTTTGTGTGTGTGTACTCGTTTGTATGCATATGCATTATTTTTTATTTTAGATTATTTTAATGTTTTTCTATGTAATTTTTCTTCTTTTGTAATGTCTTGTATTTTTCAAAATAATTGGGCAAAGCCTGTTTTGAAAAAATAAATAAATATAAATATTTCCCACCCTCCAGCCCCTCCCACATTCGTGTTATCACAATAACTATAAAAATATTAAAACGATAGGGAAAAACCCAAACACATATAAACTCACTTGAATTTGAAACGAACATTATATCACGGAAATAATAAAAATAGTCAAATAAATACGTTTGGTAAACACTTTTCTCCGTAATATTTAGCAGTAAAAATGTAATATTGGTTTTCTTGTAATAAAGTTACGTGTATGTACGTCGACGTAACTTTATCAAATAACATCTATATTTTTTATCATTATTTTTATGAAAAAAAATACAATATTTCTTGTAATATTTTCAAATATAAACAAGTATTTTATTTTGTAAGAAAGTTAATATGTTCATCGTAAATCTTTAGCTCATTTATGTTTTTAATATACATTTAGTCGGTTATTGGTATAATATTTGCAAAGATATTAAAATGATATATGCATGTGATATCAATTTTCGCAAAATCTAAAACAGGTATTTTATCTAAGTGAGTATTTGTTTCTTAAATACAACTCTTGTGATAAATTATTGTGACAAACCCCCTCCTCAAAATTTTCAAGAATAATATAATATATTAACATAGTTGGTTTATTCCCCTATATTTTGGACAACCGTTGCCATTAAGGAAATAATGACAATGACATTATATAACAACCTGATGGGCTTGATGCTATGTTGTAATCTTGTCTTACCATCCAGAAAGATATTAAAGAAACCTTAAGTTCAAACCAAACTGGAACCTTATTTGAATACCAACGGGAATCAAACCCTCGGCTCAAAAGACAATCGTTTTACCAATTAAACCAAGGAGGTCGTCGACGAAGATGATTAATTTTTCGGTACCAAGTAGTTATAGTGAACTACCTCAAGGGGGTTTTGATGTTATTTATTATAAAGAACATTTTCTACGATTAATTTGTGAAAGTCACTTTTGCTTCTGCGGACTCTAATTTTTTTTTCCTTAGTTAAAAAATTCTTGATGCTTAACTAATAATAAAATGTATAATGAATTTAAACTTCCAAGGAATCGTTTCAAAAATCGTTTAAACTCACCGGTCTCCACCATTAGTTTCTGAATATTTGAAAATTAGTGAAAGTAACAGTTATGTTGCCATATGAATAAAATTCATCTTTATTTCACACATCGTTACATCCAAACGACCGCCCCATAATGGGGATGATATCCACTCGAATGTAGCCCGGCTATATTATACACATACACATTAAGCGTTAAATTATCGCACGGTCCAAAGCCTTCGCTATTTTTACAGCCTCACAATGTCACAAATCACATCCTTTACTCGTTGGATTCTTAATCTAAAGCAATTCTTTTTTTTTATCTTTATGATTTTTCAAGATTGTTCTTTTTTTTATTTACAATTTAAAATTGAAAACATGCATACTAAACATACATCAAGCCATCTCCATCTTTTGCGTTAGGCAAAGAGAATGAGTACCATACTTTCCCTATCGCCTCACACATTTCTCGCCTGCTCTACATCAATACACCTTTTCTTATAACACTTTTAACATTCCCTTCTTTTAAGCCATTATTCACCTGGTCAATGCATACTTTCCATAGTCTTCTTCTACCATTTCTTCCACTTTATGTACACTATTTATTTACTTTATTGGTCTTTCTTTATGCACAAACCATCTCAAATTAATCTTCTTGTCTTTCTAAATACACCAGCCTTAAGTTCACATTCAACCCTTATCATACATAGCATTCCGTATTCTGTCATACATTTTAACCCCATGTATTCTTCTTAGTGTACGCATTTCTACAGCATTAATTTCGCTTCTTTAGCATTAAAAATGATTGAATAAAAAGGGAGAATAATTTCGACAGATTTTACGTTTCTAATAGTAAAATTAAAGAAATGCTTGTTTTCCCAGTGTGCCGTATGAGTTCGATTCTCAGCAAATCTCGTACTAATTGTTTATTCTTCTTTCAGGATATATATTTTGCGTACGTTTAGGATATATATTTTGCGCTTAGTAGCTACAAAACTTAGGATAGGAAACTACTTAGGATATATATTTACTTCTTTCAGGATATATATTTTGCGCTTAGTAGCTACAAAACATACATAATTTACCATCATTGCCTTCTTGAGAAAGCATAGAGAATACGTGTATTGTATTACCCTTTCGTTGTAAACAGTACAATCTGTCGGATTTATCACCATGTGACAATATCTTTCAACCAATCAGAAATATGCTTAGGTTGCATTTAGTCATTGTTCTTTAATCTTTGAGTCGTGACCCGAAAATGGGTCGATTGGTATTTTTAATGAGACTCGAAATACTATCAAAAATAACAATACATGTTGACATGCGAGTCAGAGCTACCTAATATAAATATAACAAAAATAATATTTCCAGTCTAGTATTACACAAAGATTCAATGAATTTTCAAAACTTATTTAATGCTAAGGTTCACATTAGTAATACCTATGTTATTTAATGTTGTTCCAATATAAGTATTGTCTTTGGTATTATTTAAATATAAAATGTATTTAATTGTCTTCTACATTCGTTATTTTTAACTTGAATAATCTGGATCACATCTCAAAGGTTAAGAAACACTGTTTTAAATTAAAACCAGACTGAAACCCGTTAATAAAATAAGGTACCAACAGGAAACGACTCACAGCCTCCGGGTTGGAAGATTGCCGTTTTGCCAACTAGGCAAGGACGTTGTCTTTACGCGTTCTAATCCACGACTACAGGTGTTGCTGATGATGATGATGAAGGTATTTTCCATGAAGTAGTCAATTACTTTTTTCTCATAAAAATGTCATCCCAGCTTCTGGGAAAGTAACTTTTCTCCTTTTACAACATCTAAGGGAAAATATACACTTTTCAGGAGTATGTAAACGAGACTTCTCCAGGTATAGGAGTATGTTGGGTACTTGACGTGTCAATTTCCTCCCTGGGGGTATTTTTCGCAAAAAAACAAATGTCGATCACGTTGATTTATAATCCTTTTTATATGAGAAGGGATCGAGCCAGTGACTTGAAGCAAGTGCCTTTTTAGAAAATAAGGAATCTAACATTTTTTCTTATATATTTTTTGACTAATAAAAAAGTGGTCCAAAATATTGAAAGAATTTTTTTACTAAGAATCCGTGTAAAATACATTTTCCTAAAACGTTCAATAGAAGTCAAAAATATAAAGCGGCTATTATTTTGTTCAACCTTCATTTGCCTTAAGAGAATTTTTTGGTACCTGACATTATATAAAACTACCTTTGAAAATACACAATAAGTTACACGAATAAATTAAATTGCATTTTTTTTTGTTTATTTGACAGTATTAAAATTGTATTCATTTACCCGGACTCCATTATCTTTTTATTGTACTATTGGTAGAGTTATTAATTAAATGCGGTAGAGGGGACCACTGCGTATGTTTCGTTATTTAGAGTAGATAAGAGGTGCGTGGCCGCGCGGTAACACACTGGACTTTTGTGCGGAAGGTCGTCGGTTCGAACCCAGCGCTGTGCTACTCCCCTCGAATGACGCAGGCACTTTTCCGCCTAGTATTTGGGGGTATAAGGATACCTATGACTTTGCTCATATCTATTCTTTCAAAAAAAAAAAAAACATGCCGATGTGCTCCGATCGTCTCACTTCAGGTGTGCCATTGGATCCAGTACACCGGTGTGGAAGGTTAGTTTGCTGGTGTGCAATAGCTCACTCACTTAAAAAGAAAAAAAAAAAGAAGAAACTTACAAAATCTCCACGGCACAGCTCCGCTTTCCAACTGTATTGGCGTTGGAATGGCGAGGGGATCCTACGAGGCTCAGTAACGACGAGATAAGTTTAATATTTTTTTTTTCATTCCCAACTATAATTTTTTGTTTTGAAGATACGAAATAAATGCAATGAGTAACCGTAAATTACTTTATAACATTAATATTCACTACACGTGTTTCTATCTCTCATTCCAAAGATCTCTGCATACGGAAAATCCCGGATTATTATTTATTTATTTATTATTACACATGACAAGAAATATACACAAATTGCGAAAAAACAACAGGTAATTTGATTTGGACATACAATTTTAATGGATCTGGGTTTGTTGCCTTTTATTTGTGGTATCCCTAGTAAACTAGGCTTTTGCCTGTATCTCACTGAGGATATTTAGCATGAAAAAATAAATCGATACTTCTTTCCGATTTTTGATTACACAAAAACAAAACCCCGTTGCACGCTCTCATCAACCTGACAAACAGTGACACTCAACTACAACTGGAAACATCTTGCGAAATTCAACTCCTCACACATCATCACTCCAGAAAGACCAAAAATATTCATCCCACAATATACCGCACACAATCATAAGAATAAAAATTAAAACAAAAAATACACAGAAACACAAAAACAAAAACAACCAAAATTAAAACAACAAGAAGAAACCCACACTCACGAACTCACACAAATCCTTTCCACTAGTCATTCATCCTGAAAGCCCAAGTACTCAAAATCCTGTCGCAATAACAACCACGCTCCGATCGACTGTCGTAATGGTTTGCCTACCTTTATTGAAGTCGGCACGTCATTGTACGAGTATGTAATGGGAGCCAAATAAGCATATTGCCTTTGGGCAAAAGAAGTTTTAACTCTAGGGATGGTGAACATTTCATTAGTTGCCATGCGTGTCATGTGTGTCTGCTGAGTCTGCATCTTCCTTTCCTCTCGATGGTAGTGCCAGAGAATGGATTTGAGATGTAAAATTATGAAAGCAGAGTTTATATTAAACTGTTTTCATGTTACTATGAACCATTCACATGCATCGTAATATTACACAAGTATGATATAATATCTGCTTACATAACAAACCGAGATCATTCTGCCTGAAGAGATCCTCGGGATTGGAGGTGAAATCACGTGTAGTGCGGGTTAATGTTATTAGCAGAATAACCAAGTTATTTATTTTTAAATATTCTAGTGCAAAGTGAAACAAAATTAGAGGCAAAGCCTTTGATAAAAAATTAGTATCCATTTAAATATCTTTTGTTGGATTCATTGTGTGTTATCAAACACAAGTCACACTGGATAAATATATTAGGTGTTAACATAAGCTGTGTCCGTTTTTTTTTTCAAATTTAAAAATGAGCTCCAAAAGTAAAATAAAATGGTTAAGGTTATACGTCATTCGCAATGAAATTTTCTGCTCTACAAGATTTTGTGTTTGCTTTTACGTTACATATATTGTTTTATTTGATAACAAGCCTTCAAAATGTAATGTCAAGTAGACAAAAGTGAGCATTTTTGACACCTTCTTCTATTCGCGTTCAATCGAGGGAATAAAGCTGCCAAAGCTGCTCGCGATATTTGCGAAGTGTACGGTGAAGATGTAATGAATAAAAGGACAGCTCGTCGGTGGTTTTTGCGTTTCAAATGCGGTAATTTCGACCTGAAAGACATGGAACGTTCCGGACGACCAGTGGACTTCGATGAGGAACGCTTAAACCATATTATTCATGAAGGTCCCCTTCAAACCACCCTAGAATTGACTGAGCAGATGAATTGGAGTCACATGACTGTATACCGCAAATATTTTTTCAAAATTTCATACATATGGTGTTACAATGTATTACAGCGTAAAGAATGGTGTATGGCCGGGCGGTAACCCATTGGGCTTCCATGCTGAAGATTGCCGGTTCAAATCCTGCACTATGCTACTCCCCTCGAATGACACAAGTATTTTTTTCCGCCTTATATTTAAGGGTTTAAAGATACCTTTGACTTCGGTCATATCTATTCATTAAAAAAAAAGGTAAACAAATATGCTGGTGTGCTCCGATCGCCTCACTTCAGGCGTACGATTGGATCAAATATAGCCGGTGAATTTGCTGGTGTGCAACGGTTCACTCACTTAAAAAAAAACAACTCCACGGCACAGTTTTGATTCTTCCTTTCAGCTTCCAACTGAATTTACATTTGAGATGGTGATGTGATTCTGGAATACGAGACCCAATAACGACAACGAGCGTAAAGAATGACTGAATGAAAAACAACTGTGTATTTAAGACTAAAATAAATGAGAGCTAGGAATAGGAGGATCGTGAAGAAATTGGAAAAAAAGCTTTTGGTCAGAGAGGGATGATGAAACAGAGCTTTAAAAATTACATGTAATTTTTTCAAGTAATTGACTTACTTTCACCACCATCATTATTTGTCGATATTTTAACGGTCGTTGCTTCTAGGCTGCAATAAATTGTCTGATATATTTCACTTGTTAAAACAATAGCGATAATAAAATACAGAATATGTTTGTATTTGTATTATTCTGGAGCATAACTTAAGAAAACGATTAGAGTACCCTTAAGAATAAACGTTCAATTTTTTTTTTCCAAAAAACGTTAATGAATTTTAAAGCTTTCTTTGTAAAAAAAAAAGCTCAAAACGGTGGAAACATTAATTTATCTCTGTCAATCTAGAGCGAGGTTGGGCTTTACAGTCGGATTGAGATCAACTAATTGCCAAAAAATATTCGGCGTGTTCTTAAGAAAATAAATTATCAACGGTTGATTTCGGCTAATGACACCCGAAAAAGCAGAACTATCATGAATAATGATTCATTTTTCCCATTTAAAAGTATTCAAAGTAAAAAAATATTTTAAATAACTCTGATATAATTGATTGGATAATTTTAAACCATATTAAAAAAAACATAAACTTATAAAAAGTAAAAGACATATTTGCTCTGTTGAAGTATTTTTAAATAGGAAACATGTTAATTTACTAAAAGTTTAGGCTTTTAGTTTGAGGAACTCTTTTTTAGAATATTTAACAATGACTACTTCGTAATTCCGTTTATTACATTAATCCCCGTAACACGTGTTTCTGCCTCCTATCTCGAGGCTTTCTTAAGGCGGCATAATCCTAAAATATTCCGCCTGAAGACAGCCTATGTTAAAAAAGGTAGAAACACGTGAAGCAAGAAGTAATGTAATGAAATGTATATCCATGAAGGAGAATATCTTCAGGCGCAATTATAATAATTAACGTTATTTCACCTGACGAGAACCTCGGCACAGGAGTTGGAAATACATGTAGCTGGGATAAACGTGCTTAGTGGAATAATAAAAAAAATATTAGTTTCAAGGAATAGTTTTTTCCCTATTCAAGATATAGGTATACATACTCGTACATTAGAAAACATAATTATATGAAACATGCTATTGCTAATCAGGTGTTATGTTTTTAAAATCCAACCAACTAGGCAATTGCATGTATCTTGTTGGATAAATTTACATTATATATTCGTTTCCATTTATAGTTCCGGTCACAAAACTATGCGTGTATTTTTAAATAAATGTGGAACAATTTTTACCAAATTCAATAAAAAACACAAAGATATATTCCATAAAAGAATTCAAAGCAAAATATTATAAAAAACATTTCTCAAAGCAATAAAATAAAAATCAAGGCTGACAAAAGTTTCCCCTTTATCGCTCTCACCCCTCTCACATTATCAGAGTCAGGATGTGGAAGTCATATAAATTCATAATTTAATATAGTTTAAACGTACATATACTCGTGTATGCTAAAAAGGTGGAACTAAATTGTTTTTGGTTTATTTGAAATAACATATCCACAGAGTGACAAAAAAGCTACCTAACTTTGAAATGTATCACCGAGCGGTCACCCAAATTAAGATATACGAGTATATAGAGCCATAGACTAGGGGCTCCACCCGTGCCGCTCTGGGTCCCCACACAGTATTGATGCTGCGCGCATCCTTGTAAATATAATATATATATGTACATGCATAGTTTAATAGTATATTTAAATGTATAAATTTGTTACTCACTAGAAACACTACTGTGGTGTTTTTTTTCTAACTGCTATGCAGTTTATAGTATTTATTTCGACAAGGATAATATAATCGTATGTTAATTACAGATGATTGAAATAAAATAACATAGCATATGCTTTGTCTTTTCATGTATGTGTGACAGAAGAAAGAGTTTTATTATTTTTTATTTATTTATTTATTTTACACATGACAAGAAATATACTATACATCATTTGTGAAAAAATAACAGGTAATTTAATTTGGACACACAATTTTAATGAATCTGGGTTTGTTGCCTTTCATTTGTTGTGTTCTCAGTAAACTAGACGCTTGCTTGTATCTCACTGAGGGCATATAGCATGAAAAAATAAATCGTTACTTCTTTCCGATTTTTGAATTTATAAAACCCACAGTTTAACAGAAGACATGTTTTACACATGACAAGAAATATACATAATTTGCAAAAAAACAACAGTTAACTTAATTTTAATGGATCTGGGTTTGTTGTCTTTCATTTGTCGTGTCTCTAGTAAACTAGGTGTTTGCCTGTATCTGAATGAGGATATTTAGTATGAAAAAATAAACCAATGCTTCTTTCCAATTTTCGATTACACAAAAACAAAACCCTGTTGCACATTCTCATCAACCTGACAAACAGTGACACTCAATTACATATGTATACATCACGCGAAATCAAACTCCTCACATTTCAACACTCCAGACAGACCAAATACATTCGCCCCACAATGTACCGCACATAATCATAAAAAAAAAACAAAAATACAAGTATAAAACAATAAAAATCACCACACTCAAGAGCTCATACAAACCTTTCCTACAAGTTTACTTATATAAAGTCCCCACTGCGTAATGTATTATATTTCAAAACAATCTGGCATCTCTTTTACTGTTTGAAAATAACAATATCTGTATCCACCTGTCTTCCAGCGTGAAGACTTTGGGTTCATTTCCCGTTGGTATCCGGATTTAAGAAAAATTGTAGTCTAGATTAACTTAACACCTTTCCGGTTGGTTGAAAGATATGGACACATGGCAAAAAGCCCGCCAGGTTGTACTGTATACAACGAAAGTGTTGTGCAATACAATAATACAAATAACGAATAAGTTAACCGCAGTCCTCAGTGTAAATATATTAAGTCAGTGAAATATGTATTTCATGGTAAAATTCCATTATAAACATTTCAATCCATGCACGCCCATAAAAAGCGACATCATTTCGTCAAGAAATATTTACAAAAACCATAAAATGAGTATGGTAGACCTTTTATATTTAACATTCATTCATTCATTTATTTCTGTCATGCAATTTTGCTTAAAAATTTAAATGCAAAAATTTTAACACTCATTTCATGAACATTTACCATAATTACTTAAAAAATATAAATGTTTTTGTAACATGCTTAATTATTTTGACGTCTCGAATTTTGATTTTGATAACCTATTTATGTACGACTTTTACATTTACTAGTAAGATTTATATAGAAAATATGCTGTTTAATTTTTCCCATGTTTTATTTATTTATTTTTATTTATTTAACACTTTTATTGCAAATACAATCTGGCGGGCTAATTGTCAGGCGGCAATCTCTTACAATCAACCAGGCAACCGTAAATGTGAACCAACGAGTGAACCTTAAATCTGAAAAGTAAACCAACCAGACAGAAAGCAAGTTACGTGGTCGCATAAATCATTCAAATGACTTTCCATCCCCACGAAATCCATAAACACATACGTGAGCATATGGTATACCCACGAACCCACAAAGTTGAACAATCACCCGACTATTATTTTTCGTATAAAGTGAGATATCATCAATCAAAAGGAAAGGAAGGAATGGTAGAGAGGAAAGGAAAAGATAAATCAGGTATGAAACACGTTATTTACCTGACTAGAAATGAAGAGTTTTTTCAGTCGCTTTTTAAAGCATGCCAAGGACGGAGCGAACCTTACATTGGTTTGTAACTGATTCCAGAGTCTCACTGCATGGACAGTAAAGGATGATGTAAAAAAATAAGATTTTCTTAATTAAAAATTATTTGTAAATAAATTCTAATATTATTCAATTTTATAATATTGAATTTCATCTTATTATATTAGGTCGAAAGAACGCTATCAGACGTTTAAGACGTCTACGAATATATGTAAGAAAGTCTCAAAAGTCTGATTGTGTATTTAATATTAAAATATCATATTCAATATTTAATATCAAAAGATTGAACAATATTCGAGTTTCTTAATAAATTATTCATAATTATTATTTAAGAAAGACTTATAAATATCAATCATTTCAATTTTGTTATAAAACCTTTTATCAGGTGGTTAAAACTATTGTAAAATATGTCGACACCATTTGTCACCAGTCTTCACGTTTGTAAGCAAGAAATGTCTGCGTAAAATGTTTCATGTATATTTTTTTTCATATATTTGTCCTCTAGCACCTCTTTTATAACATGTTACCAAAGTTTTTACTTTTACTTTGTAGATCTCTTAATTAGAATATTTAACAATTAATTACTTTGCTAGTCCACTAATTATATTAATCCCTGCCACACATGTTTCTACCTTCTAAGTCGAGGTAATCTTCAAACAGAATGATCTAGGATTATTCTGTCTTAAGAAAGCCTTGGGATAGGTAGGATGTGTAAACATGTGTAGTGAGGATTCGTGCAATTAGTGGAATAACAAAATATTTTGTTGTTAAACATTCAGTTTTATAAGAATTACTGAAACAATGGCACGGGTAAATCATCGAATACGGGTGCGTTTTATATTCCAGGTCGATTTTGTTTGGCCGTCATTTTGATTTGACTATTATTTGTCAGTTCATATTTGACAGTCGTGGAGAGTGGTCAATAACAATTTATTTTAAAGTATCTAACTCTGCAACAACGTGTTGGAGTTATTTAAACATTTTATTTAAATAATTGTTCAATTGTGAATACGCGAAGAAAATTGCGTGTTTTTTGGTTTAAATCATGTGCCAAGCAAGTCAACCATTCAGCGTGTAATGAATAATTTTGAAAATTTGCATACACTGGGAGATAAAACAAAGTCTAGGCGACAAGGTTGCCAACGTACGCCAGTTAAAATTGATACAGTGAGGCAGAGAGACCAACATTATATTCCATACATAATGGAAAGGACCATATAATCAATCAATTAAATATAAATTATTATATTGTGTTTCATTTAAAAGTTATTAAAAAAAACGTCGGCCTGGAACATAAAACGCACCAGTATAACAATAATAACTTAAAAAGTAAGACTTTACATATTTAAAATATTTGCGTTTGAAGCTTCTTACTTTGTACGCGAATAGTTTGTATACTTATAATAATAATTACAATAGGACAATTTTTATAGCACCATTTTGAGAGCAAACTCTCTCCATGGGTGATATTACTTGGGACTCAAACCCAACACTTGACTGTAAGGATAATGAAATAGTGGTTACAACCATTGGATAAGATACTTTCCTGCATATACAGAAAAAACATATTTGGAAAGAAAACCGACAAAAATTTACCAAGGGAAGATAAACTACAAAGTAACTTGTAGATCCTCCAATATATGATAGTAATACATTCGGCTTTAGGTGCAGTATAGTGTATGTGTGTAGTATTATAACATCATAAACTTTGATAAGACCCCATAAAAGGGTTATCTTTAACTGCTTCCTAAAACTGTACACGCCACCCACATCTCTAACACTAAGAAGTAGATCATTCCACACAACTGGAATAGCAACGGAAGAAAGATCTGTTGTTATACCTGTATCTAATTTAACTAGACATAATTAGTTACAGAAATAATACAAATGTAAGACAATGTCTCAGAACAGACACTTACCTGATGATACGAGTATGATTTTTTTATCTGTAAATTCAGAGATTGGCAATTATAATCCTAAATATTTTTAGATCCACTGAAACGCATGTGAATATCGTAGTCCAGTCCATTGAAGAATCTCAATAGACTACAAAATCATTCTACGTCCTACATTTTGCCAATCTTCGTAAAAGAAACTATTTTTCGAAACACGAAGAATGCTCTTAAAGTATTTCACTTTTTACTTATTGATATTCGAATATGTAGCTGTACTTCGTTATCAATCGAGCGTGAAATCCACTAGTATGAAAGTGATGACATTAAATAAGTAATCAATAAAACTTACCATGAATCATTTAATGATATTTAAAATATTGAATGTTATCATGGCATCGAGGATATTAAAATCTGAATTCATAACGAGGACTGGTGTGGGTATTTAGACGTCGTGTCCTTAGATACTGTTCAGGACAATAAACGAAAGAGAAACTAAATATAACTTTTGCGGTCCCAATTATCATTAAAGTTTTGTTATTAAATTTAATGTCGGTATTTAATTATTTAGCGATAATTAACCAAGTTTAAATGTAAAGTCTTCCCAATTTTTCATTATAGGAATAATTATTCTTGTTTGATATTATTCTATTTGAATAAAACAAGCAAATTTAAACTGTAGTCTTTTTTAACTTTGATTATGGAAAACGAGTTGAAACACGCTAAATTTCATTTTCACCACAACTCGAAAATGTCTTATAAGATACAAATAAGTTTTGAAAATATGATTCTAGCCAAGACTTCAATATTAGAAAATAATCTAAGAAAAGTTAAGACTATTAACGTAAACAATGTAATCTGAGATAATTCACATTTGCATTTGGTAACGAAAAGCCACAAAAGTAATAAATTTCATTATTCATTAGTCATCGTATTATAAAGTATAACAAAGATATGGACTAACCGGTCTGTACTTAAAAAAAACGAAATCCGTCTAGTTAAAACTTTTTCATTTTTCATACCACTGTATGAAGTAGAAACATGAACGATCAAAAGGAAGGAAAGAAACATGATAGATGCCTTTGAGATGTGGTGTTGGAGATGAATGATTCTTATTCTATGGACCGCAAGGCGCATCAACGTCTCCGTAAAGATTACCGAAAGTCTTTCGACAACATGCAGAAAGAGAATCCAAATATACTTTGAATATGTTTCTGAAAGAATGGTGAAAGTCTGAAGAGGCTGGTGACAGTTGAGGGAAGACAAACAAGGGAAGGGTTTTCTATGAAATGGACGCATCAAAGGTAGGAATAAATAGGATATTCTTTAAGCGCTGCATTCAGCATGGTAAGACAGGTAGAGCGCCGAGTTGGAGACAAGTAAAACGCGGAGTTGGAGACATGTAATTCGTGACAGCAGAGGACCACGACGATCAGCATTAAGGGCATGATGTAGAAGAAAAATAATAAAGCAGAACAATAGGCAGTTTGACTTCCGTAGCCTAGTTGATAAGATGGTTGCCGATAAGTCTTAAGTGTACCGCCACATGGTAATAAATAGTTATAAAATACAATATATGTACCTTTGTCAGTTATACTCGTAGTACTTATTTATTTCGCGATTGTGGTCTCAATTTTAGAATCCAAGCCATCAGTCGGACGCCGCAGATTCGATACTTAGCGAATTCACTTCCAAACTGTCTTGTTTTGCCATATTACATCTTTATTAAAAAAAATCGTTATATTACAATATGTATCGCATATCGTAATTACATATTGCGATATTAAACAAATAAAAAATTGTAATATCAAGAATCGTTGAACGATAAACTAATGTAGATTTTACCTGTCAATCTGCATAGAACTTTGATGTCCTTATCGTTGAAGCTTTGTGTTAGATCTACCAATACGGTGTGCTTGTTGAATTGCAACAGCTTGCACACCATTAACTGACAATCATGCTGAATCACGAAAGATTGCACATCATCAACACAAGCAATGCTTTCTCTAATTTAAGGCAAAAATAATTTCTCACTATAGTTCGGAAATTCTAGGATGAGTCCTGTGACAGCTCACAAATTTGCCCCAATACAACCTTGTAACGATGTTCAGTAATTTTAATTATTTTATCAACTTTAATATAAGCCTCAATTCTAATAAATAGCAAGTTATTTAGGTAAATACATTACATAAGGTTGTATTGGGGCAAATTTGTGAGCTGTCACAGGACTCATCCTAGAATTTCCGAACTATAATTCGTATGGTTTTGGGTTTGATCTATGATTATACCAAAAAAAAGTAATTCCTGTCTGGCAAAAGATTTCGTTTTGGAAAAAAAAAACATTACTTGCACGTAATAAACGTGCGTGACTGTCGTTGCGTGTGCACGTGCGGTTATATTTCCAAGATATATTATAGCGAACGGTGAGTAACTTGCAAACTCCAGTGCTTCTTAACCCGAAGATTTGATTACAAGAACTGAAGACAGTGTGGTCTATCAGCCGCGCTCTTCAATGCGTTTGATTTACTAATCAGGATATATTGATGGGTACTATACGAATGACTAAATGAATTTTAGGAGAGCTGATCTCTAAATGGCGCTGTATGAATCGTCCGTTTTTTTATTCTTATTATTATTACAGGCGGTACTTAATTTTAGTACTTATAATTAGCGGCGGCTGGTCTAGAGGTGCGTTGGTGCGCTGAACCGGAGAAATAATTCGCAATAATTAAATTATATATTCGCAAACATGACTTCCAAATATATTAAATATTTGTATAGATTAAATATGTATAAGAATACTTACAAATATAATAGTACTTGTTTTTTTATTTAAGTGAAAATTTAAAAAAAAGTTAAAATATATATTTTTTAAATATTCCTTTCAAATTGTTTTTTTTTGAAAGGAATATTTAAAAAATAAATATTTTAACTTTGCCAAGTTTGCCAATACTACCGGAGCGATCTCCAATACGCACCGGAGGGAAACGCAAATTCATATGGGGCAGACAGAGTACAGTAAACCGTGAGACAGCGATATTTCATATTCGCTCAGCGTCTTAAGGTGCGTTGGTGCTCAGCGCACCTCGGGGACGACCGCCGCCGATTACGATGACAAAAAAATATTTTATTTATGTAACATACTAATTTGTATATGATATATATTAAACCTACAATTTTCCTGGCTCAAGAATATAAAAATATCTATGGTACATTGTTTTTAATCAAAGTGATTGTTTATTATTTCTTAAACCTCAGATTGAAATATTTTCATCTTGAAAAGGGTTCGTCACGTTAAATTTTTAATAGTTTCGCTTGAATAAATTAATAAGTTGGATGGAAGAACCTCTGGTTCAATATTAAATGAGTACAAACATATCACACAAAGGTATCTTCGTGTCAAGCCCGGTCTCCTATCCATCTGCATAATTCATTCCCTTAAAGGTCCTTCCTTCCGTGGTTGCAGTCCTAAGACTGGTTTGCAGCAATTTGAACTCTTCTCCTCCATTCCCCCCTGTCCTGTGCGGCTCTTTTTAAGTCTGTATATGTTGAGCAGCGCACGTCCACCAACAGGTCCTCCAGGTACTCTCGGCGTGGGCGTCCTCTAGAGTTTGTCCCCTCGGTCATACCCTCCATTATGGCATGCAAGAGGCCCTCTTGTCGTATTATATGACCGATCCATCTTGCACGCCTTTCGGACAGGATCCTGAGCAGGTGCCTTCCTCCTTCGATTCGTTGGAGAACCTCTTCATTTGTGATGCGGTCTCTCCAGGAAATTCCTAATAGTCTTCTATAGGACCACATCTCAAAAGCCTCTAGTCTTCGTCTATCTCTTTCGGATAGGCACCATGTCTCGCAGCCGTACATCAAGATACTCCATACATAGGTCTTGATGAGGAGTATTCTCAGTTTTAGGTCTATATTATTTGATTCTATTATTTTCGACCTTTTATTAAATGCAAGTCTAGCCTGATGTATACGGCTGTCGACCTCGCTCTTGGACCGACCGTCCCATGTTATTTTGCTTCCGAGGTAGACAAACTCCTTGGTGTTCTTTAGTGGTTTACCCGACATCACTATTCTCATCTGGTGCTGCGCTCGGCCTACAGTCAGCAGCTTTGTTTTGTCTTTATTTATCTTCATACTGTAGTTATTTTGAAGAATGCTTTCCATAGTTATTAAGGCCTCTTGTAGTTCCTCTTCACTTTCAGCAACCATAGCAATATCGTCAGCGAACCTTATCATGTCCACCTTTTGCCCGTGTATCTTTACACCTTCTCTGTGACTCATTCTCTCTCTCAAGTCGTCAATCGCGCTCTGTATATAGGCGTTAAAAAGAACAGGTGACAGAGAGCATCCCTGCCTTACCCCTTGTCTTATATTGGCTTCCTTTGTGTCTTCGTCACATCTGATTATAGCGGCCTCATTCTTGTATAGCGCCTGGATTATACGTCTATCTCTGTATTTGATATCAATTCTCTTCAAAATCTCGAAGAGTCTTTTCCATTCTACTTTGTCAAAAGCTTTCTCCAGGTCTATGAATGCGATGTATGTGTTTTGGTTTCTTCTTATTCTATTTTCTAGTAGTATTCGTAGAGACAGTACTGCTTCTCTGGTTCCCACACCTCTTCTGAAGCCATACTGGTCTCTGGAAAGGATGTTCTCTACTTTTGGTTCAATTCTCTTTAGAATGATATTAGTCAGTATTTTTGAGGCATGGGATATTAGGCTAAGAGTTCTGTGTTGCTCACATTTTGTCGTACCTGCCTTCTTTGGTAATGTGACAATTAGGCATTTCTCGAAGTCCTCTGGTATCTTTCCGGTCTTATATATTGTCTGTATCATTTTAAACAGGGCATCTGTGATTCCTTTTCCTGCTGCCTTAATTAGTTCGGCCGGAATGTCATCGATTCCGGGTGCTTTCCCGTTTTTGAGGTTTTTCAGTGCGAGGTGGAACTCTTCTCTAATGATTGGGTCTCCCAGATCATCCGCGTCTACCTCATTTTCTCTCTCTATCAATGCTTCACTGTCAATATTTCCCTTGCCATTGTACAGCATTTCGAGATATCTTTTCCATCTCTCTCCTATTTGGTCATTTTCGAATAGTATTTTGCCGTCTTCTCCTTCTATTGAATTGCCCTTTCCGATTCTCATCCCAAAGAAGTCCTTCACTGCAGCGTGAGCTCTTTCTGCATTTCCTCTCTTGAGGTCGTCATTTATCTCAACGCATTTATTCTGATAGTATGTTTCTTTTGCTATTCTTGACTCTCTATTTATTTTGTTTCTTAGCATTTTGTATTTCTCTTGTAATTCATCTCTTTTATCATTTTTGAGCTCTCTTCTTTCTTTTATCATATTGAGAATTTCATCGGTAATCCATTCCTTCCTTGCTTGGGGTCTTTCCTTACCTATAATTTCCTCTGCCGTAGTTTTTATCTTCGACTTTATCTCTCCCCACATAGCATTCACGTTCTCCTCTTCCATTAGGTTACACTCTTGTGTCTTTTCCCTAAAATTGTCACTGACCTCTTTTATCTTTAATACCTTTGTATCCCATTTGAAATTATTTCTCCTCTTTAATTTTTTCCGTTTTAGAAGACTTTTGGCCATTACCATATTATGATCACTATCTATATCTGGGCCGGAATAACTTCTGCAGTCTTTTATTTGGTTCTTAAATCTATATCTAACTATTATATAATCTATTTGCAGTCTTTGTCGGTCTCCAGGGGATTTCCAGGTGTATCGCTGTCTTGGGTGGTGTTGAAAACAAGGTCATAGGTCTTATATCATTGCCATGCAAATAGATGGAATAACCAAGAAAAACACCTCCTCCATTCTCTTTTCTTACACGAATGTGGTTTCTGTCTTTAGAGAATGGTTCAAATGATACACAAATCAAGGATATCAAAAAAGGTATTATAATCTAAGCGATGAAAAAAATAGTATGAATCTCAACTTTCTCCATAATTAGCCTCATTATTTCCGCCTTTATTAACTCTTGCCACCCTGTGATGGATAGCGAGTGACCAAGACGTTTTACTACACAATAAAATTATTTTTATAGCTAATTACAAAAAATAACCTAACAGATTTTGCATAATTTTAATTTAAAACATACATTTTTCACTGGACGCTTAGCGTCCAGCACCGTGGCTGGCGGAATTTTTTAGCACAGTAAGGCAAGTGTTAACCACAAAATATGTTTTTCAATAGAGAACTACACATTATTGTCCTTATATCTTATTATTTGGCTGAAAATTTTGTAAAATTAAGTCTCAATATTATAAATAACCAAGTTAGTTTTAATAACAGTGCTCTTCTCAATATGTTCCCCGTTCAAAAGCCATTATTTTGCGCCTACCTACCCCACTACCCTTATTAGCCAATATACTCGACCTACCCGCTCTCATTTACTTACTGTCATTAAAAAATATATTTTAGACATGTAATTTAGTTAATCTTCACCTGACGAGGAAGGCGGGGGGTTTTTAAATCGGTCGTGAACTCACAAAAATAAAACAATGGTGAATAAAAAAGAAATAATGAAATGTTTTATTTACTTTATTAAAAATTAAGATTAAGTTATGCCAAATCAATTTTTTTATGTATATGAGTATTGAAAGTCAAGATTTCTTTATTCGATGTGATCTTACATTTTTTAAGTATGTTTATTTAAGTTTGATATATGATATATTTATGTACTCGTATAACACCAAATTTTACAGAATATTGTGGACTTAATTAATTTTATGCTCTCGCTTTGTCCATAGTTATTTACAATATTTGCTCTTTCCGATTCTTGATTATGCGGACATCTGTTATTTGGACAGAGGAACCGCTGGACCAATTACAGCGTCTTCCAAATGATTTATTTTCAACCTACGAAAGTACGATCATATAGCTTCACACCAGAAGGCATTGAACTGGCTAAATGTTAGAAATAGACGCCAAATTCATATGCTATCTTTATTGTATAATATCCTTAACTGTCCCGCCGCCCCTTCTTATCTCGCCGAAATTTTTCAGCATCTTTCCAATCATGGATTAGTGCTAGGCTCAAACAGAGATTGTCTATTGGCCTTTCCAGTTCACCGCTCCTCTTTTTTACGTCGTCCTTTACTGTCCATGCAGTGAGACTCTGGAATCAGTTACAAACCAATGTAAGGCTCGCTCCGTCCTTGGCATGCTTTAAGAAGCGACTGAAAAACCTCTTAATTTCTAGTCAGTAAAATAACGTGTTTCATTCTCAATTTTTCTTTTCCTTTGCTTTCCACCATCCCTTCTTTTTCTTTTAATTGAAGATATCTCACTTTATATGAAAATTATTGTTCGGGCAATTATCCGTCTTTGTGGGGTTCGTGGGCATATGCTCACGTATGTGTTTATGGATTTCATGGGGATAGATAGTCATTTGAATGATTTATGCAACCATGTAACTTGCTTCATTTACTTTTGTC
The DNA here is from genome assembly GCA_949825065.1 of Odontocerum albicorne. Lineage (NCBI taxonomy): Eukaryota > Metazoa > Arthropoda > Insecta > Trichoptera > Odontoceridae > Odontocerum > Odontocerum albicorne. Next base: position 7,800,394 of record OX463838.1, read on the forward strand.
TGGTTGATCAATAAGCCCACCAGATTGTATTTACAATAAAAGCGTTAAATAAATAAATAGTTATTGAAAAAATATTTTTCCCTAAATTGCTTTTCGTTGACCAATTTATTTTGCTTTGATTTAGATTTAATCTCGCCAACTAGTTATTAATCTTGGGAGCGCAGAAGATCCGTCATGCAAGGTAGATTTATAGAAACAGATTTATCCAGAGGGAACGCGTGTCAGCTGCCCTCATCCCGGCTAATAGCTCCGCAACCTAATCTTCCCACCTCGCTTTACCTCTGTCATTCTTCTTTTATTGCCTGGCTTTATAATTACCACACACTCCAAATAATACCATCGACAATTTAGTGTTCCTGTGGACCAGTCTCATTAAAAGTTTTTTTTTTAACGTAAAAAGGATTATTCTTCTATAATTAATTATTATTTCTAACGGATATCTCGAAGGGCTTTCAAAATAATGCTACACAATAGAGTGCTAGTACCAACACACGCTCTTAGTGGTCTAGTTGGTAAGGCGCCTGTCTTCTAAACCATAGGTCGCTGATTCAATTCCAATTGGTACGATTTATTATCAAATAGGGTTCGAGCGTTTAACATCTTTCTTCTTAGTTGGAGGAGATTGCTGCATAGCAATACACCAACCATGTTGTGTTGTTTACAATTTAAAAAAATATATAATACAAATAAATGTTTCAGTGAAATATAAATTAAGGAAAGGAATCGATCAAATGTTGAAAAGGATGAAAAATAGCACGTTATGGTAGTTTGCACATGTGGAAGAAACGGGATGGGAACGAAAAACTGACGAAATAAATCTACGAAATGATGGTTTGGTTTAGCAAATTAAATTTGAAATACAGGTAAAGTTGACAACTGTATTAAAATATGTTTGTGCATCCTAGGAGAGAATTACGGTTTTGAACTAGCGACATACTCAACATATCGTCGTCATACAGGAGAAAGTGACCAATTAACAAAATGCAAAATGTTCAGGAGAGCCATTTAACCGTTTTTACACTTTTGTTTTCAATTTTTTTTTTTGAATAAATGTATTCACACTTGTGATTTTTTTTGTGTGTATATAAATGTTCATTGCTTTCAAAATTAAGAAATAATATTTTTGAAAATTTTCATACAATTTTGCTTGTAAGAAAATAAACATCAATGCAGGTAGTCATTTTGAACAAGTCAAGATATTATTATTATTCTTCAAAATTCTTGCTGGGTTATTTCTTCCAGGCCACCATCATGTAAGTAAGGTGTCAGATAGTCATTAATCACGTTTTCGCGAAAAATGCACTTGTACACTTTCTCTTGTATGACGACGATATATGGATTTGATATTTAGATATATCGAAAAAAAAATATCAGGAGACTACACATACATAATATATTAAGCTCTCTGAATCGAGCTGACTATAATATTTTGAGCTATTATTTATAGTTATTGTGGAGGTTTAAGACATTGTATTTGTGTTTCTGTATATTTTTGTGTTAATTTTTATTCTTATGATTGTGTGCGGTATATTATGGGATGAACATTTTTTGGTTTTATTTTTGGTTTCATTTTGGGTTCATTTTTGGTTTTATTTTTGTTTTTATTCTTATGATTGTGTGCGGTATATTATGGTATGAACAAGTTTGGTATTTCTGGAGTGATGATGTGTGAAGAGTTTGATTCCGCATGATGTTTCCAGTTGTAATTGAGTGTCACTGTTTGTCAGGTTGATGAGAACGTGCAACGGGGTTTTGTTTTTGTGTAATAAAAAATCGGAAAGAAGTATCGATTTATTTTTTCATGCTAAATATCCTCAGTGAGATACAAGCAAAAGCCTAGTTTACTGGGGACGCGACAAATGAAAGGCGACAAACCCAGATCCATTAAAATAATGTGTGTCCAAATTAAATTAACTGTTGTTTTTTTCGCAAATTATGTATATTTTTTGTCATGTGTAGTAATAAATTTTAAAAAAATGTAATTTGTTTTATCAAACACTGTTGATTTCACTTTTTGTATCGGTATAACCCTACCGGTTTCAATATTTTGAGCCTTTAGGAGTAGGTAAATGAACAATACGTACACACTTCTTTTTATGAATATTGTTGCCAGCTAACTCTTTTGCTTTGTCGTGTTTTATTATGTTGATTAACTGCATTAATCAAAACCGATACCCTCTGGTGGTAAACAACTCACCATGACAAAACCGATACCCTCTGGTGGTAAACAACTCAGAGGTCGCCTAATAAATCATTTAAAACTCAATGAATAAATTAATAAAGATATTTTTGGAATAGAACAAACGAGTCATAAGTTAATGTATTTCAATTGTTTTGTTGTTGCAAACCATTGTTTAGTGTTAGTTTGATTTAATTGATATGCGAATTTCATTTCCAATTACCCCATAAATTTCCTCCAAAAATAATGAGAAATTCCTCTTCTGGTTGCGCATTGAAACTCATAATGAAAATCGTGACACATTGCTAGATTTATTATTTTATACGCATAAATATTAACTTAACCTTGACATTGTGTATAAATATTATATCATCATCATCATTGTCAACCAGAGTCGATCCACTGCTAGATTTCTATTTATTTTTTTCAAAACAGGCTTAGCCCAATTACATTGAAAAATACAATAATTATTAACATTAAAAAAATTATAAAAAATTAAAAATTATGTACGAGTATATGCATACATATATAGATACAAACATACATACGTATATATTCAAAGTCACTTAAATACGTTGACGAGTGCTTTCTAACGCGCTCAATCTTAGAAGAAAATTTACTTTTGCTTTTGGTAATGTGATATGAAATATGTCAATATCCGAAGCAGTCCCGTTCAAAAGAGTAAAGGCCCTTCCAACGGGCAAAGTGTCTGGAAGACCCGTTCTTACGTATATTATTGAGAACAGTTCTTGCTGGCGCAGTCTAGTGTAATTGTTGGTACATTTAACGCTATTATTTGTAGTAATGCTGGACAGCTCACAACTCCTCAAACGAGTTTGACAACGTATACCAGGAGACGCAGATCTCTTCTTACGCACAAAGAGTTATACCCGAGCATGCCCAGCAGAAACTGAGTGAAGGTCTCCTAAAGTTGTCTCTAAATAGTTCGGTTTTTTGCTCGTTGGTGCCATGTGATGCTCCCATGCTTCCTGATTTCATCTTTCCAGCGTACCATCGGTCTTCATCTAGGCCTCTTTATGCCTATTGGGTACCATTGGATTATTTCGGACGTCCATCGGGAGCTGATATTCTAGCTACGTGTCCTGTCCATTCCCAGTTCATTTTCTTGCACACCTTTCTAACGTTTTCTACCTTTGTTATGTTCCAAATACGGTATCTTTTAGTATATCCCAACATGCATTTCTCCATGCTTCTTTGTGCGATCTGGAGCTTTTGTGTGTTATTTGCTGTGAGCGTCCATGTCTCGCAGCCATACGTAAGTACTAGGAGAATAGACCTTTTGCTTTAATGATACACGTATATACATATATAAATCTTGTGTGAAAAGCTGCAAGGTGAGAAAGCAGTGGAATAATTCAATAGAAGTATTATTGCAAGAATGAAGGAAAAGTGTGGAAGCTTAAGTGTAGAAGAAAAATGGGCAATTGTAAATGAAAAATTATGCTTTACAGCGAAAAAGTATGTGGGGCTAAAAATACAGGAAGAAAATAAGGTGATGCATGGTGGAATAGAATGTAAGGAAAGTGTCAAGGAAAAAAACCATGCATGGAGAGAGTTTGTGGAAGCAAGATCAAAACGTAGCGCGAATTTTAAAAGTAGGCTGAGAAAGTATAGTGTTAGAGGAATACGAAAGCAATAGTTGCGGTGAACAAGCTTGAAATAATGGAAGAAAGCTTAGAATAAACCTTAACGAACGAAAAATCGTATATTGAGTTCTAATACGACATGCACAATAGCCCTTTAAGGAAGACTTTGATCAGACATGTGATGGAGACATGTAACAAAGAACTGCCACACACTGGGTATAACCAACTGGAAAAGGGATGCTGTTGTAAGAGATGAGTGGTAGAGAATCCTGTAGGTAGCCAAGACCAATTTTGAGTTATAGATCTGTTGGTGATTATTACAACCATGGATCACTTGAAGTATCCTCCTGGTTTGCATTTGCATCCATCCTCATTTTTTTTATCTTCATCTTTGTATGCAACAGTTAGATCACGGCGTAAGCAAGAATAGGAGATTCTTAATAAAATGTTCATATTTAATATAAATAAATTAAGAATCAATGGTTTGTCTCGCTATCAGCAATGTATCCGAGCATTGGAAAACGTGCCGTTGACTGATTCTTTCACACGCAACTCATATTGTGGCATTTATTCTGCAGACCTATACAGTAAACTGAAAAAAACAAAAACAACCTTTATAAAAACATGTCAATTCAACATTTTCAAGTGAACTTTTCATGGCATGCTTGCATGTGAACAAAATAAATATATCCGCATTATTTTTGTACATAAAATAAAAACACCCCCTTTGCGTGTTTTTCTCCATTTTACAAATTCTCAAGTATACATAATGACAACATTTGTACTACAAACAAAACTATTGTGTTGCTCGTAATATCAAAATGTCGTTTTTCTAGAGAAACGTTTTTGTATCTTCCAAGTCTGTTATTTGGTCTAAACCCGCGAGTTTCCACGATGAACTTTCGTATCCAAACCTCGCCGTGATTTACCGAGCACTTAAAAAACTTAAAGCATTATTACTGAAAGTTTTGAGTGGTAATCTCAGGGTAACGTGACCGTTTTATTTGAATCCAGGAAACCTCTACTTTACTATAACCATGATGTTAAGCTTCAGTCTGGAACTATTTTCCAAGTAAAAGTTTTCTTTATTGAAATTTAAGAATTAAAAAACAAGGCAGTTTAAACACTTACATTTTTATTTATATGGTAACCACTGTTGCCTAGTTAGTATGACACTTAAATTCCATCTGAAGGTTTTGGATCATTACGGTTACCTCGATACGTGTAGTTGTATTGCCAAGACGTCCGACGACTATCAGTGAATTAATGCCTACTCAACTGGTTTATTTTAATACTTTCATGTTAAAACATCTGGCAGATTTTTTACTTTGAATCAATTTCTTCCAATCAACCAGCTTTTATTTAAAATGTATAATCAGTATCAATGACCAGGAATTAAACTTAGTAACAAACAAGGATTATTTTTCCCACTCCTGATAGAAAGGGTTAAATTAAGTTTTACACTCCTGCTAGAAACACACGAAACCTTATACAATTCAAATGTGTCAATAGCAATTTGATTATTACAAATGTGCCAATAGCAATTTGATTATTACAAATGTGCCAATAGCAATTTGATTATTACAGTGGCACTTTGTAATTCATCAATCGTGAAAACACTACAATTAGGTAACTCCATGATTGGTTTGATGAAAATTTTAAATGTCGTTATTGTTAAATTCTGGTAGACCCTTCTCCAGAATTTCCTCAATCTGAGGTCTTTACGAGGGACTATTGTTCTGTTGTTTTTTAACATTTGCAAACTTTTTGTTTCATTTCATCACATCTGCAAGTAAAAAGCAGCAGATAAATCCAAATGGCGTTGAGCTGTTGCTAGATATCAGAGATACAATAAAGAAAGAACTATTGTTCTTTTGTTTTTTAACATTTGCAAACTTTTTGTTTCATTTCATCACAGCTGCAAGTAAACAGTAGCAGAATAAATCCAGATGGCTTAAAACTGTTGCTAGTTATCAGAGATACAATAAAGAAAAAAGGCGCAGACAAGCTGCAAGTTCTGAAGCTCTTAACCCTATATGCAACAGTTCATGCATATCACAATTTGGTTTACCAAGTCATCACTGCTAACCCACTTCAAGCACCATGATCTCCCACTTTATATTGTACATTTTATTATACTCGTCACGGGTAGTATAATCTGCCCAATACCATAATATCTCCCTGAGAAAATTTCTTTTTCCTATTATTTTATTTTTTTAAGTTATATTTTTAAGTCTTGAATTGTTGATTACTTTTGTCGTGCATTTGTGTGTTTAAGTATCATTTTTTTAATGATATATGTCTCATGAATTGAAAGATTTTTTTTGAGATTATTGATACGTTTTTTTATTATTAAGTTGAGGACACTGTGTCGTTTTTTTTTTCTTCATTTGTATGGTATCCTTTAACGTTGATATGTCAAAGGATACAAATGAAAAATACAAAGGATCGGAAAATCTAGTAAAGTATTTTATCCTTAAGCTGAAAATTGTACCTTTTTCCATTAAAAGCAAATAAATAATGCATGGTCGGCGTACTCAGATAGCGCAAAGCCTTCAGATAAATTAACTTCGACATTTGAATTCGTAATCCCGCGAATGTGGATAAAAGTTGGAAACAAACATTATGTTGGGTTTCCTGAACAACCACACGATTTCCTAAGAATACCGATTCATCACTTAACGCGGTATCGTGAATCATATCGCTAATTTTGGTTTTAACTTTCGACATACGAGGCATATCCAGAAAGTAAGTGTACTGAATTTTTGTACGTTACAATTTTTTTTATTTAAAAAAAAAAAAATGACGTGGTTACCGTAGTACATATGTAAGCTATTTTTCGACGCAGTCGCCATTCCTCTCAATGCAGGTGGTGAAGCGGGGTATCGACTTTTTGATGTCTTCCTCGAAGTAGTTTCCCGCCAACCCCTCCGTCCACTTCTCCACCTCCTCATTTACCTCCTCGTCGGTTGAAAACCTTTTTCCACCCATGTACAGCTTCAGGGAGGTAAAGAGATAGTAATCTGAAGGTGCTTGGTCAGGGGAATGCGCGGGATGGTTCAGGACATCCTATTTAAACGAGGCGAGCAGTTCCTTCGTGGCGTTGGCCGTGTGTGGTCTGGCATTGTCGTGCAGCAGGCAGACTCCTTTTGTCAGCATGCCTCTCCTCTTGTTCTGAATCGCCCTCCGCAATTTTTTTAGGGTCTCACAGTATCTTGCAGAGTTGATGGTCTCCCATTGAGGCATATATTCAATTAAAATTATGCCTTGACAGTCCCAAAACACGGATGCCATGATTTTCTTGGCTGAAATTGTGGTTTTGAACTTTTTGGCGGAGGGTGTGACGTGACCGTTTTTAAACTCGCGACACCACTTGTACACACTCGTACGATTCATAGCTTTATCACCATATGCAGTTTTCACCTCATTATAAACCTCAACCGGAGGTTTTCCCTTCCAAACGAGATAACGGATGACGCCCCGTATTTCGCACTTGTCGGGAGATTGGATTGACACATTTCACGAAACGTGTTGTCGCGTCGACACTTCTCAACGTACTGACCTCGAACCGGTCTCGTTGCGGAGGGGAAGGGTCAGGCTACACGGAAGTGTAGCCAACATGTCGAAAATAAAATCCATCCGGTCGTGAGAGCCTTAGTACACTTACTTTCTGGATACGCATAGTAGATATGTCTTAAGTTTTCTGCTATACATTGAAGTCTTTCAAAAATAACCTAGTCCTGTAGGACGAAGATTATTAAGCAATTTTCAGTGGTGATACCAGTAGTTTTCTTATTTTTTGCAATTCTAAGAACATTTTCATTAAATTTCAGAATAAAAAATATATATATTTGTTGTTATTAAGTCGGAAGTAAGGCCGCCCGTACATTGAGGGGGTCCATTATGCACGTAATTGTGACTGTTGTACTCGACTGCAAATTAAAAAAAAAATCTGTTTTACTCAGAAAGCATATGGCTATAGCCGGTACTAGCATAATTAAAAAATAATAATTAGAAAAAAAATGGCGGCTTGTTGAAATTAATAATCTATTTTTTTTGTATTTAACCCTTAGAGATCGGCGCACTGCTATAGCAGTGGAAGAAATTTGTTCTACCCGTGTATTCTTAAATGAATATCATTCATTTAGAATACAAGGGTACATATTCTAAAATATATTTATGATGTAAAAATATATTTTTTTTTGCTTTTTTGTTGTTTAAAATAAATATTTATCACGAACGTCCGAATCGTAAATATATCTCAGCACTAGATAGACAATTATATTTTTTTCTCGTAGCGCTCTCAGGGTTAAAGGAGTGAAAAAAATCGAAAATAAGAATTGATTGAAATAATTCTAGTGCCGGCTATAGAGAGAGGTATAATACAGAGAATAAGTACTTATTTATTAAAATCGGTTAATTGGTTTTGAAGTTATTACGGGGAATAATTTTATAAAGTGATTTTTCAGGAAACGCGTTTAATGTTTCAAGTGCGATTTTTACACGAATTAAAGTAAATATTTTCAACTTCCTGTTAATCAGCAATTCCAAGGCTATATAAACTTGTTTAAAAATTCCCTTTTTACACTTCTACACGACAAACTGAATATCAATTCATCATTCCAAGAAATCCTATTGGACGAGAATTCTTAGAAAATAAAACAACTGCCATAACAATAGACGACCCGACAGATGCAAAGCTCAGTTCATTTTTCGACCGACGCGCGCTCGACTATACTACCTTGATCAAAAACTTTAAGGACTTTATTCATAAAATCTAAAATATAAGTTTATTCATCAAAATCGATATGGTCCCCTTGAAAGTACTCCCCATCGACTGCAACGCACTTACGCCAGCGCTTGATCCAATCCTCGAAACACCGTTGGTACTCAATTTTCGGTATGTCCATCAGAGCCGTCTTCGATTTTTTCACAACATCCTCTCGGGTGCTGTAACGCGTTCTGCAAAGCGGTTTTTTAAGTCGATTGAACAGTAAAAAGTCTAAAGGAGCCAGATCAGGGGAATTCGAAGGCTGCTGGATAGTATTCGTGTTGATTTTGATAAAAAAAACTCATGGAAATCATGTCTTTCGCGATTTCAACGCGGTCCTTTTTTTGCATGAAATTGAAGTGTTTCGGCACCAGTTTTGCAGCGACACGTCTGAGGCCCAAATCACTAACCAAAATGTCTTGAGCGGATCCATAAGCGATGTTCAAGTCCTCTGCCAGCTCTCTAATGGTCAATTTGCGGTTTTTGGCCAACATTTCTTTGATTTTATCGATATTTTCATCGGTTTTCGACTGCCACGGCATTCGTCATCCTCGACCGATTCACGACCACTTCTGAAGCGTTCGTGCTACCAAAAAACACTTCTCCAAAATTTCCAAGGTCTGCGGACCGTTAAATCTATTTTTCACGCAAAATTTAATGCAAACTCGTTGATGCACAGTTGATGCCATTTTCAAACTTGTAAAAAATCGAAAACACGTACAAAGGTAGATGTACTCAGTACAGCGTAACTTTTACAAATGTCAAGCAATGACGGCTGAAATTTGGAGGGAAGTGTCAATGATAGATGTGGTAACCTAACAAAAAAAAAAAGAATTCCAATCGGGTGACTGACAGCGACACACGGTTGCCGGTCCTAAAACTTTTTGATCAAGGTAGTAAACCTTCCTAACTTTTCGAATTTTCAAGATTTTTTTAAGAATTTAGCACTGGAAATTATTAAAATAGGATTATAAAAAATTACATGAAAAAAAAAAAAAAATTTTTTTTAAATTCCAAATGAGAATACCCCCTTAATATATCAAACTTGTTCAAATACATAGACCTTTTATTAACAAAATCGCTTAAGTTTATAAGTAGCTTTAAAAATTACTTATGTAGCCTAGTTGATAAAATGTCTCTTTCTTACTTGGAGATTGCGAGGTCGATTCTACTTGGAACCCAGATTTATTTTAAAGGTTTCTTTAACATCGTTTTGATCGATTATGAGAAGTTGTAACATGGCAATAAGCCCGTAAAGTTGTACTGTATACAACGAAAGGTTAATACAATACAATTAATGAATAACCCATAACCCGTGACGAGTATAATAGTAGGTGCAATACAAAGTGATTGATCAGGGTACCTGACGTTGGTGCTTACGTAAGCCAATTTGTGATAGGCATATTCTGTTGCATAAAGGCAAGGAACTTCAGTATCTGCAACTTATCTGCATCATCTTTCTCTATTAGGTCCGTTAAAACTTGGAACAGTTCCACCCTATTTGGCTCTATCTGCTGGATTTTGCTCCCAGTTGCTCATTAATATTTTTAAACGTCTCATGCAGCACGTACTTTTATCTCCAACTCTGACCCATGTGCCTATCTCTGCTTTCCGTTAGCTGGCCAAATTGGACCTTTCTTGAAAGTATCTACCCAGATATACGAGCCACGTGTCCAGACCAACGCAGGTGTGCTGCAATACAATACAATATTATCAAACCATCACATGCGAAAGTTTTCCATAATAAGTCTTAAATTGCTAATTTTTAATAAATTGTAAGAATACTAAATTGAATGCGTCATTTTGTGTGTTGTTTTAGAATATCATATTTTTCCTTGTTCTAAACTTTTTCGTATGCTCAGCTTTCTTAGTCATCGTTTTCCAGAGTTCTTTGTTGAGGGGCAAGTTTTTACTGACTTACATACGCTTCTCGCACCCCGTATATCAAAGAAAATATTTAAGGGAGTTTGTAATTTATTTTTATCAAACACTGTTTATTCCACTTTTTTGTGACGGTATAACCCTACCGGTTTCAAGGCTTTCACCTCATCTTCAGGGGAGCGCAAACAAGACTAAATGCTGTTCGAACTGGTACCGATATAAACACTTCAACGGTAGGAGGCGGGGGGGGGGGGGGGGGTGAGGAAGGCTAGGGATAATTTCGGCCAAGAGCGGGGAGATTTTGGGGAAATAACTGTTCAACAGATGCTCCGATCGGTATACTGACTTAGAAATTTCTAGGGCCTCTAATCTGTCCAATGAAATAAATTGGACAGATTAGAGGCCCTAGAAATTTGCCACCAATCTGCCTTAACAAATCCTCTAATTTATTCTGAAATGGCTAATCATTGTCACCGTGAGAATCATACTTGTTCTATCGATGATGCCAAATTCTTACATATTAGCGGCAACGGAAATAAATTGGACAGATTAGAGGCCCTAGAAATTTCTAAGTCAGTATACCGATCGGAGCATCTGTTGAACAGTTATTTCCCCAAAATTTCCCCGCTCTTGGCCGAAATTATCCCTAGCCTTCCTCATTACCCCGCCTCCTACCGTTGAAGTGTCTATATCGGTACCAGTTCGAACAGCATTTAGTCTTGTTTGCGCTCCCCTGAAGATGAGGTGAAAGCCTTGAAACCGGTAGGGTTATACCGTCACAAAAAAGTGGAATAAACAGTGTTTGTTAAAAATAAATTACAATGTCTTTAAACCTCCACAACTTTAATGCCTTAACTATAAACAACATATTTAAGAGAGTATTTATAACTACAAACAAATTTATGCCAGTCCTCATAAAAGTTATATATAAAGTAACAAGGAAGGAACGTGGAATTGTTTGTTAGAAATCCGTTTCCTTGTTTTACTTAACACATAAAACTCTTTCTGGGGGATAGTTTATCAGTCGTTCATTGGAAGGAGCGACCGGAGTTACGGCACCTTATAGAAGTTTCAAGTATTTTCCAGTTCGATTTTAGTGAAAATTTAGTTTTAGATCTTGAATTTTTGTGTCTTACGCCCTTTATATTAAATAGAGTAATATTAACTTTAAATTACCAAACACCCAAAGATTTTATGATAATTAATATTAATTTGAAACTTAATTCACGGAAAACTGCATTTTAGTTAAAAAGCTAAAAGGCTTTCATTAACTTAAAAATCAATTAAGAAAACCAGAAAAAATATGTTTGTTCTATTTATTTTTCCGATACGTATTAATTTAACACATTCGTGCAAGTGTTTCGGCACAAGTTTTGCAGCGACCCGTCTGAGGCCCAAATCACTAACCAAAATGTCTTGAGCGGATCCATAAGCGATGTTCAAGTCCTCTGCCAGCTCTCTAATGGTCAATTTGCGGTTTTCGGCCAACATTTCTTTGATTTTATCGATGTTTTCATCGGCTTTCGACTGCCACTGTATTCGTCATCCTCGACCGATTCACGACCACTTCTTAAGCGTTCGTGGTACCAAAAAACACTTCTCCAACATTTCCAAGGTCTGCGGACCGTTAAATCCATTTTTCACGCAAAATTTAATGCAAACTCGTTGAAGCCATTTTCAAATTTGTAAAAAATCGAAAACACGCACAAAGTTAGATGTACTCAGTACAGCGTAACTTTTACAAATGTCAAGCTACGAGTATGACGGCTGAAATTTGGAGGGAAGTGTCAGTGATAGATGTGTTAACCTAACAAAAAAAAAGAATTCCAATTGGGTAACTGACAGCGACAAATGGTGGCGGGTCCTAAAACTTTTTGATCAAGGTAGTAAACCCTCATGGATTTGTTGCTTTAAAGTAACTTCTTCCAGTCAACCTGATTTGGTTTCATAATTATTATATGCATACATAACCGTGTCTTTAACTTTATAAAAGAAAATAGCATTTAAGAAAAAGTAACTTAAAAATTTTAATAAAAATCAAGTTAAGTAGGGATTAAGGTATGAATTTAATTGCTGTTAATTACAAGGAATATTTTGAATAAAAAGTGCAAGGAATAAATAATATGGAACATAAAATCCTGGAATACTTTTCGTATCAAGTCCACGTTTCCCTGTACCATTAAAATTATCTAAACGCTTATGATGACAAAGTATTTCTTCCTTTTCCAGCATCGGGACACGCAGGAGACCCTGGCCGTACTTGACCGGTTAGACTTGGACACTGAGAAGCCGTCCGACGAGGAGACTGCGCGCAAATTCGGCTTCGAGGAAGACTACTTCAGGGGCACCGTCTCCTGGTGGCAGAACCTCAAACCGCAGATGTGGAGTCTCTTCGACGAGCCTTACAGCTCCAATGCAGCCAAGGTAAGGTTATCATTGTTCATGTGCAGTTTTTCTGTCATTAGTTTAGATTTTTAACACGTATTCAACTAAAACAAAAATAAGTCAAGTCAACAATTTTAGTTTTAAGAATTTAGTCATAATTGGATTTTTTTTTAAATGTTCTTAAAAAATTAACCACGAACTTCACTGAAAAAAAGCTGAGTGCAACCCCTCTTCAAGTCAACACCCCTATAGAATAAATCAGAATTAAAATTTGGTTTAGTTTAAATTTTGAAGAGTTGATTTTTTATTTTAAATGTAAAGAAGAATCTTCTTTGAGCACGATTTTTGAATAAATTAAATCCCTTGGCCTTTTTCTTTTTAAATTTCTTATATCTCGCGATGTTAAAAATTATTGAAAACGTAAGCTATAAATTAACAGCAATCCTTTTTATTTTGTAATGATCAACTCTTCTTTGATCGAATTTATTACAAGTATATGTCGAATTGAAAACGAAAAAGGAAACACTATATTTTAAAATATCGATTATATTAATGGATGATAACTTACGAGAAACCTTAAGGAAAGGATGTTTTCCTTGTTTTTCGTTTCGTTGATTTCCTTATTGGCTTGCAAACCAAAACAATTCTTCTTAGAAATTGATACTTAGTTAGTTCAAAAATTTCTGGCAAGAAGTAGTAAGAGCTTATAGAGATAGATACCACGTCATGCGATGTTACTGTTAAAACTATACCACTTTATTTAGTAAAATATCAACTAGAGTATTGGAAGACTTGTTTATTTAGTATAATATCAACTAGAGTCTTGGAAGACTTATTTATTTAGTATAATATCAACTAGAGTCTTGGAAGACTTGTTTATTTAGTATAATATCAACTAGAGTCTTGTTTATTTAGTATAATATCAACTAAAGTCTTGGAAGGCTTGTTTATTTTTCTAAAATGTAATTGTAATTAAATATCGCACGGTAAGCAAGTGTCTTTCAGGAGGAAAAATCCCAGCAAAAATTAAATCACGTTTAGATGCTGTATACGGAGAATCATCTCTGTTACATTTCCCAGTTAAATTTTAGGTCGCTTTAGCAGAGAATTTGATGAAGATGTCAAGACAGACCAGCTGAAGCACTTACTCGAGAAACTTCAGATATTTTTTTCAGTTTTATTTAAAAGCTAATTCGTGTTTAAATGAATGCTTTGAAATATTAAGTATTGAATGACGTACTATATAACCTTTACCATTTTGTTTTACTTTTGGTGCTCATTTTTAAGTTTGGAAAAAACGGACACAAGTTATGTTAACACCCAATATGTGAATTTAAAACTTTCTTCCGTTTGAATCAGTTTAATGGCGATTATGACTTGATTTTAAGCCAGTCACTAAGATATACTATTAAAACAGCTCTGTCGAAATATATTTTTACATGTAAAATTATTTCTTAATTTGTTTACTGAACTTAAAGTAAAAAAAACTGATCTCATTAAAAGGAAGCTTTCGCTATTATTGTATTAGATTACTGTTTTGCTATATACAGTATAACATGGTAAGTTTATTGTCATAAGGTTATCTCTTTTAACCCCTCACAAAGATATTCAATAAGCCTTAAGTGAAAACCAAACTAGAGTCCGTTTTGAAATATGGGTTCCAACGGGAATCAAACTCGCTACTTTCGGGCTAGAAGGCAGACATACTATCAATTAGACCCCATAAATCGTCATGGGTCTATCTCGTCTATCTCTTATAGAGTGTCATCTTAAAACATTTGTTGTCTTCCAGATTAAGTATATTCCATGTCATAGGACCAATCACTCCGAATGATCGATCTAAATTACTGAATTTATTTTATTCAATCCACCTTATCAAACTGATTAACACTCGAACATTCAACTGACCTGCAATAACCTTTTTATTTCTGTTATGTATTTTTTTTTTAATTCACAATTGATGGAAATCAAAAATTTTGTTCTAATATATGAAGTGAAATACGGGCGTGGAAAAATACGGTAGATACAGAAATAAATGCTGTTTACCTTTCCTTCCCTGTGATGTGTAACTAGTACACATTGCTTCTAAACACTTTAATATCTCTATAAATATAATAAATACTGGGTTCAGATTTTAGGTATTCCTCCGTAATACTCGTACATTTACGCATTGAATGAAAAAAATAATATTAATAATAATTAGCACTTATCGGCCACATCAGAGATATTTTGTGAAAATCGGGAATAAATTCACCAATACAATCAAACGTGTGCCAGTGTGTGACGTAAGTATATTCATTCTAAAAAAACGCTATGGGTGAGGAAGCGACGCTATTCACGTCTCACTCAACTTCGATATATGGGAACGCAAGAGATAGAATCTCAGGTCGCTCGCTTCTCTCGCTTCAGTAGCTCGCGGGCATCCATTTGAGGTGGTCTCTTTGCCCGTTTTGTGAACGTCGGCCGATGTTTTTTTCATGTTTCCAGCAATTAAATTAAAATTATTATCACTTTTGACTTCAAATTTAATTAATTTAAGTGATTGGCTATGAATATTCTTATTTTTTCAGATTTTAAATCGCTCATTATTACATGTGTATTGATGTGTATTGAATACGCAGCACCGTAACGCGCGAATTTTATTAGCACAGTAAGGGAAAGGTTAAATGCATGCACTGATAAGATAACATGGAGTTACCATTTATAACAAAACAGGCAATTAAGTGATAAGAGATTAATGTAGACTTAAGGCTGAGATATCAAGAAGAGCATTCTGAGATGGTTTGGACATGTATAACGAATTAATGAAGAAAGACTAGTAAAACAAAAATACAACTCGATTGTTAGTGGAGGGCGTGGTAGAAAAATATAAAGGAAAATGTGGTTGGATGAAGTGTATGACATTTTTAAAGAAGATAATATAAAATTGATGGAAAAGAGGCGAAAGATGGGTGTCGTAATAAGAAAATCAGGCGCTCATTCTTCTCTGCCTACACGAATGACGTACCGACAGGGAAATAGCATGATGATTTGTGTGTATGTAATAATCTAAATGAACAGTACTTTATTTATCAATTTTTCCAACCAAAGGTTTCCAACATAAAACATTAATTATAAATTGTTGAAATATATACATTTTTCAAATTAAATCATAAAACTTTACGTCCTATAAAAGCATCTCACAAAATACTATAAAATTCGGTTCGGATTATTCCCTACTAAAATATTAAAAATAACAAAGCGAAAGCTTTAAATGGTTTTCTATAAATAATTTAATCGATTATCGGTTTTTTGAGTGCGGTTGTTGGACCTTTAATTCATTCTTAATGACTATTTTTGGCGAGTCTCCCTGGTTTGGAAAAAATAACTTTTTAGCATAAAATTATTTTTTCGATTATTTTCAGTGACCCTGGAATTGAATTTTGATTTTATTTTTGATATTTTTAACTTAACAATTTCAGAATAATATGTATTTAACATTTCATTGCAATAACTTGTTGGAATCGAATGTTCATTTCATGGTGACATTTAAACTAATGAAATTACGATTGTGTGTATTTTACATTTAACTACAAAAATTACTTGGAATTGAATATTACATGTTTAACTCAATAAAAACAAGACTACATATTTTCCACTCAACTACAAAGATCTAAAGTAAGTAAAAGTAGATTAACATTCAAGTACGATGATATATTGTGAATGAATATTTTTGGTGACATTTTTAACTTAACAAAATCAGGATTGTTTATGTTTTATATCCAACTACAAAGATCTGTTGGGATAAAATATTCATTTGATTTTTAACTTAAAAAAAGCAGGACATTGTAAATATTTTCATTCAACTACAAAGATCTTTGATAGTGACATCTTTAACTTAACAAAAGCAGAATTGTGTATATTTTTCATTCGACAACAAAGATCAATTGAAATCAATTTTTTATTGTATAATAACATTGTTGATTTAATAAAAGCAGGCATGTGTATATTTTTCATTCAACTTCAAAGATTTGTTGGAATCGAATTTTCATCTAATGTTGATATTTTTATCTGAACGAAATCAGGATTATGTTTATTTCACATTCAACAATAATGATTGGCTGGAGTCGATTTTTTTGGTGACAATTTTAAATTAACAAAATCAGCATTTCATGTTTTTTTATATTCAACTTCAAAGAAAATGTGGTCCAGGGTTTCCTCACCCATCTCATACGAATGTATGACTTTTTTTATATGGAATTTATAAAGGTGGTTCCCTATCAGACAGTGACCTTTTCTTAACCTGCATAAGACAAACACAAACCGCTTGGACAGATTTATTTTGGGAAACCAATATTCGGGGAATATTTTAACCAGGATATTCCCCTAGGAATCGTCCCCTTTACTACCCGATGTTAAGTAAACGGTTTTTAGTTTGCGATGTGCTATCCTGTTTAGAAATTATATAGCTAACGGGAGGAACTGGATACTATTGCGGTTTTAGCCAGACCCTGGTGAGCGAAAACCCATATATATGTGAAACTTGTGTTTATATTCTGAAGAGAAAGAAGATAATTGTATCATGAGTAGTAAAAAATCTGCTAATAAAGAATGATACTACAATAACACACATAATGAATAACACACAGTGATTGATGCACCTCACTTACTCGCAAGCATTTCATTACGTATTCCCACTAGATCCACAAAACAGTTCAATCCCTTTTATACCGAAAATTGATATACTAATTATAAAATCAACTCCTCTATAATTTGTATGCAAAGACTTGGAAACGAGTTTTGCAACAATTTAGATATTTTTAATATAAGTATATATAGTATTCGCCAGAATATCACAACAATATTTAGAAATAGCTACTAACTTTGTGCTCTCCTTTATTAATATAAATAACCCAGTATAAACGAAACATTAAGGACAATACTTTGCCTCTGGAGTTGAGTAACCCTGCATCAACATGTGGAAGGTTTCGATTCTGCAAATCAACTTACATCTCGTTCTACAAGTGAGCCCATGTGCTTTCTATATCTCAAGATCTATCCATAAAATTCTCAAAATGTTTGTTCTATGTAAGCGTTGTTCCACTAAAAACAAATCTGTGTTATTTACCTCTATAAAATAAGTCTTCGACAATTACGTAAGTCTGCTTGGTGAAGTTTGGTAATATTTTGTGGTATACATACATATATTGAACTTAAATATATATATAATTATTAAAGAATTTAAACAATGACTGTAATTTATTATTACTACTGCTTTCGTATCTTCATATTAGTTTAAGATAAAGTTTTGTATTTTTTGTAAATAATTTTAAGTACTTGTATAACCTGTCACATGTTCATCTGTATATAAAGACACTGTTGTGTCGTTAATAAAATAAAATAAATAAATAAGCAAGAAACAAGTGCTTTCTCAAGATCGTCAGATAGTTGTCAGGTCATTCACTTATTAAACTTTTCTTTCATTTCGAGACGGGCTGCTCGGAACAATAATGTTTATCTTGTTTTAAATTTATTTATCGAAAAAACTGCAAAGGTTTTAAGTAGATATAATTATTATAAAATATATACTTGCAGACTTTGTATTTTCGATATAGAATTTTGATATGACATCTGGTGTCAAACATTTATGATACGTAAAACATTATATTACGCGGTCTTTTAAGAGAATATCAATAAACGGAAAAATTTCATTAAAACTATTATATATTTTTCATAAAATTTTATGATATATATATGTACACATAAAAGTCATACTTTGTTTTCTTTGTATCATATGTTCCATTAAGTTATATGTGAAAAGTGGAAAAAATAGTTATATAAAACTATATCATAAACTTGAGCAACAAAATGTTTGTGAGTCGTGAAAAGTTAAACTTGTGTGTGATACTTCTTGAAAACTTATTATTTGGATTATTACTGTGGATAAGTTAGAGTGACTCCAAAATGTTTGCATCCGTTTCATATTTAATTTAAGGAAGTATGATCTCGTATCAGAGTTTCTAAACAGACTTGAATGACTTGAAATCAGGCAGCGAAGGAACTTTCACACTCTGTCGACATTATTTTGTGGATTTGCAATCCCGATTCTCCTTCATACTTTTGCGAAAAATTCCCATTTCTTCCAGAACACGGACGTTCTTCCCAATCAGTTGATGGGAGATTGTTTTGCATATAAACACATTACTCCACACTTAACACATTTACATATGCACCATTCCTATTAACGTTTAGGAGAGAATGAAAAAAATATAAAATCAGTCAGAATATTCTTTCATCCTAATTTACCCTTAATTCCCTTTATTTCCCTTGATCGAATTCCTTTATTTTAGTTCTACCACTATTGTTGAGAATAACTGGTTCGTTTATTTTTCTTTTAACTTAATAAATATATATTTTTGTAAAATCTGTCACAGATTAAAACTGTTTAATATATCTAAGTAGAGCTTGAAGGATGAAAAAAAATGCTTTGTAGCAATAAGCTCACCAGACGCACCGTGTTTTACAATGTACACAAAGAATGAGGTGCATGGCCGCGTGGTAACGTGCTGGACTTCCGTGCAGAAGGTTATCGGTTCGAGCCTCGCGGTGTGCTACTCTCGTCGAACGACACAGGCACTTTTTCTACCAAGAAAGTCACTAATTAAGAAAGACTGTTACATATTTTTTCGTCGTGGCCAAAGCATATTATTGTAAGATTTTCTCATTTTGTCCGGTCCCCTTGTTATTAGTGATAATCATAAGAATAGTATCTTTGTACTTGGCCAGAAGAAACAGCTTCCCAAATTCCCATAGTTTATTCCAGTATTAAATGAGAATGTTGAAATACCAATATGCAGAAGGCTTTAATCATCCAAAATATGCAAACATGTTGATATTTGTGAACTTAATTTAAGTTCAAGCTCTGATAAAGAAATACAGTTAATATCTAAATTTTACCACAATATCCTAGGCATAATCTTAATCTAACCACAATATCTTAGGCATAATCTAAATCCAACCACAATATCCTGGGCATAATCTAAATCTAACCACAATATCCTATACATAATCTAAATCTAACCACAATATCCTAGGCATAATCTAAATCTAACCACAATATCCTAGGCATAATCTAAATTTAACCACAATATCTTAGGCATAATTTAATATGTTGCCATGTACGATGTACGTATTAATTCGGTTAAAATTAAAGAAAATTGTTTTGATTCCAAATTGACCAAATGTAGCATTTTAAATTCCCTTCTCTTAGTTTGTAAAAGTGTTTTTCTGTACTGGATAGTTTTCATAACTGTTCAGTTTGGAAGTGTCGTCATAGATTCTTTTATTATAATCAGACATTGAACTATGTTCAGTGGGATAGTATAATATATTTTAAACAATAGCGGAATTCAAAAATAATAATAAAATGACAATTTAGATAACGCTGTTTAGAGAGCTAACTCTCAGCAAATATGCTCCAACTCGGGATTCGAACACACTTTTATTGACAAATAAAAAAATATTACAAAATATATATGTACGAGGTAAGTGTAAGAAGAAAAAAAGTGGCTGCGTCCATTAGAATGGATAGATCTCAGCATCGGCATACGTTCAGAAAAACACATTTAATAGAAAACAACAGAAAACTTGCTAAAGAAAAACGAACTACAAAGAAACGTTTGTAGATCTTCCAATACGTGATAGTAATACATTCGACTTTAGGTGTAGTGTATGTAGTGTTCATATGGTGTACAATAAAAAATTATGATAAGACCTCCCAAAAGGGTTGTCGTCAAGTATTTTCTAAAGTTACACAGACCATGCATATCTCGAACAATAAGTGACAGATCATTTCACGTCACAGGAACACCAAGGGTAGAAGCTAATCATACTGCATCCTTTTGAGTCAATTTGGAATAGTCAATTTATAAGATAAATAAGAAATCGACCTCAGAATTCTTCTCCTCTCCGAAGGAACATGGACTTTCTGCAAAAAGAGGGATGTTCTACATAAAGACGCTACTAACTCCGAAGAATAATTATGAAAGGAGATCGTGGTAGTAATCCACAATGCTAAGGAAACGACATAAAATACGAGTAAACAACTTATAATAACAATGATGTTTCTTAATACTTGTATCTAGAATGAACAAAATGTATGAAATGAAATAATTCGTAAAAAAAACGTAATTTTTCATATATTTCATTAATACCTTTGCAGTACTTTCTTTTAAAATCAGTGCTCTCATAATGAAAGAAACAAAACCTTAACGACCATTAATTGTGAGAATTACTTATTATTAACGTTTTTTCGAAAGAAAAAAAACAGAAGATTGATGAGTAAATAATGATTTCGGTTTCCAGCTTTTTTGTAAAACTCCTTCATTATTCCAAAGCAAAATTACATAAAAATGGAAAGTTTTTACAGAGGATATATATCTGTATTCTCTCTATCTCTCTTTCTAGACAAAAAACTTATAACATTAGTAAACATCTTCCTGCAAAACGTAAACTAATATATCTCGTTTCATCTCAAAAATTATATATCAACTGAAATCAAACTCACGAATTTTCACAACTAAGTCACAGAGGTAGTCCTTGGCTTTGTTTATTTTTGTACACATTTATTTTTGCTGTCGATATTGTAGCTTTTTTACTTGGCATTATTTATTTTTGTACTTGGTGTTAATTATTTCCTATACTTAGTATATTTTATTTGTATACTTGGTGTTGTTTGTTTATGGAATCCGTGTTGTTTATTTTTGTAATATTTCAAAACTTTATTTAATACCATCAATTCTAGTGACATCAGTATGATTAGTATCTTGACTCAGCGCACTATACAAGGGTATAGTCGTACTCTCATATATTCGGATTGGAAAACAGGTGTAACACCAACTAAGTCATAGAGTTCATCCTGTACTGATTATTTTTGTAATTGATATTATTTATTTAAGTACGCCGTTTTGTTTCTTTTCGTATTCGATATTGTATATTTTTGTACTCGGTATTGTATATTGTAGTACTTTGTATTGTATTTTTTTACACTCGGCATTATATACCGTAATACTTGGTATTATATAATATTATAAATTGAAGTACTCTGTAGTGTGTACATATTTTAGTACACGGTATTCTATTTTTTTGAGCTCGGTATTATATATTTTTGTAGTCACTAATGTGTATTTTTGCTCTCGGTATTATATATTTTGGTACTCGGTATTATATATAATATTTTGGTACTCGGTATTATATATTTTTGTAGTCGATAATGTGTATTTTTGCTCTCGGTATTATATATTTTGGTATTCGGTATTATATATTTTTGCAGTAGGTAATGTGTATTTTTGCTATCGGTATTATATATTTTGGTACTGGATATTGTATATTTTTGATCTTGGTGTTTTATTTTTTGGCACTCGGTATTGTATATTTTTGTAATGTGGTATTATATAGTTTTGTACTCGGTATTGTATATTTTTATACTCAGTACTGTTTATCTTTGTACTCGGTATTTTCTATTTTTGTACTCGGTATTGTATATTTTTGTACTAGGTTATATTTATTTTTAGTAGTAGGTTATATTTATTTTTGTACTAGGTTTTATTTATTTTTGTACTAGGTTATATTTATTTTTGTACTCGGTTATATTTATTTTTGTACTAGGTTATATTTATTTTTGTACAAGGTTATATTTATTTTTCTACTCGGTATTGTTTATTTTTTAATTGTTTCAAAATTTTGAAACAATTAAAAAATAAAATTAAAATTACATTAGAATGATTAGTATCTTGACCCAGAACACTATACTCGTACATAGAAATAAAGCGTTATTCTCATGTCTTAAGATGTGCAAAAAAAATAATATAACCTTTGCGTTACCACTTAGACTTAGGACACAAAATAATTAAGTCTTACAACTTGCGACAAAAACTTCCGACTTACATCTAAGAACCCTCTTACATCTATGAACGTAATCGTATTTACCCACATTGTCATAATAAATTTTCTCCCGTCCAATCTTTTACGCTTTATTAAGTCGTTTCATTCTTTGCTCTTGTCTCTCTCTCTCTCGATGTTTCTCTTCCATCACTAGACTTGGCTTTTGAATTATTTTGACAGAAAATAAGGATCCGATGACGTCACCAGGTCAGTTTTAACTCGAATTTCCCGCCCATTTGACCCTGGAGCACGGCGAGCGCGTCCAATCGCATGACAGTATTTTAATGTTCGGCCGATAGTAAAAAGGGATATTTATATGAGAGAACCTTATCGGAGAGGGACGAACGTAATTTTCTGAATCAATGAACTGCGAAAAAACCAATTACTTGGAGAACTTCTTTGTTGGGGAAAATAAAAAACCGCCGGCAAACATTTGCATTTGTGTGACTATATAATAACACAATGGAGGGAATATTATTTTTCCCGGCGAACCATAGACACTTCACTGTGAGCGCTTTTTGATCGACGATTTGGCATAATCGAGTTTATTTCATTTATTTGAGTCTTTGTTTTTTGGTATGTCGGTTATATTGCGTCAAGTATAATCAAATGGAAACTTGGTAAACAAGTCAGAATGAACGGATTGGTGATTTTTTAGGCAAAATATTACGTTTTGATAATTAACAAAAATATGGAAATGTGTTTTAAAATATGTAAGATGAATTTATTACACTTTCAGTTAATACAGCACAACCTGACGACGATTTATTGTCATTTAGCAATATCTTCCAAATAACTAATAATACGACCTGCAATTCCATGTGATCTAGTATGATTGTAAAGACACCCTGTGGATGGAATACGCCTATGCGTGTATTGATTTATGTGTAAGCTGTTGCACTTCAGTAAACAAGACAGATCAAACCCGAAATTCCGATGCCAAGGAGATCCAAGTTCCAAAACATCGGCAGCTTTACATCTGCTGCAGCATTTTGTTTGGCAGTGTATTATTTCGTGCTATTTTTGTGTTACTTTAAAGAATTTATGATGATCAGAAAAATATAAATTTAGATATTAAATGGTCTAAGAGTAAACTAGTCTAAAAGTGAATCCGCTAGTAATCAAATCTTGAGCGCCCGCTTGCTTTACCAACTGCAGACCTTACCAACCAACCAACAAGAAATACGTCAAAGGGGCCTTAAGTAAAAGTCAAACAAGAAGTCTGGCCTGGAAGTCTTACAGTTGAAAAAAGAGAAATAATAAAACAGTCAAGGTGTATGAAAGTGCGATAAGGCGCTAGACTTCTGTGCAGAAGGTTGGTGGTTCACGAAATTTTCACCGTAGGGGTACGGACACTTATGTACATATATACTCGTACATACCGTCATGGGGTTTTTTTCGGACAAGGAGTACTTTGGTCTCCCCTTATACCGCGCTGTCCAAGCGTATTGGTATGAGGTTTTATTTAGGGTTTTCCATCCCACGTTATAAAGGTGTGCAAAAGAATGAAGTGGCAATGGGCCGGACACGTAGCCAGAATGTCAGACTCCCGATGGACATCCGAAATAATCCAATGGTACCCAAGAGGTATAAAGAGGCCCAGAAGAAGACCGAAGGTACGCTGGATAGATGAAATCAGGAAGCATGGCAGCATCACATGGCATCAGCGAGCAAAGGACCGAACTATTTGGAGTCAACTTGGGGAGACCTTCATCCAGCAGTGGATCGACCCTGGTTGACAATGATGATGATACATACCGTCACACCGTTTCCCTGCTAGGGTAAGCGAAGAGAAGAGAATGTTAGAATTTCCTGTCTTGTCACATATCCTTCGCCGCATTTACATTTATACACACCCTTATACAACTCCTACGATTTCTCTGACTTTCTACGTTTTCTTCTTTCAAAACATAATTGACTTGATCCAACCATACCTTCCTTAGTCTTCGTTTACCATTGTTTCCCCACACATTTGTTTTGTTAGCCTTTCTTCACTCATTCGTTCTATATGTCCAAACAATCTCAGTATGATATTCTTCATCTTACTCAACACATCTATTTAAAGTTCACATTCATCCCTAATCACTTCATTCTATTGCTCTAAATCCAGTCATATACGAGTATATTCATTTAAAAAAATTACGAATTTATGCAAATAAGGATTTAACCGACCAAACAAATTTGTTTTCTTTGAAATATTGATTAAATAAACCTTACTTATGTTTTAATTCAGCACTAGATTTCAAAGGTCCAAACGGTGGGTGCATTGTCCTACGGCAATTTTAATTCAGCACTAGATTTCAAAGGTCCAAACGGTGGGTGCATTGTCCTACGGCCATTTTAATTCAGCACTAGATTTCAAAGGTCCAAACGGTGGGTGCATTGTCCTACGGCAATTTTTTCCAAGCAACCAAAAATGAGTTACATATGCTGAGTCAATTGTTGGTAGGGAGGTTACAAAGATGAAACAAAGATGATACAAAGTGATAGTACGGACAACTTATTTGAACTCCGTGCTTTTAGTATAATAGCCGCTTTAGTATATTTATTGCATTGCGAGACATTTTTTTATCCCGAAACGTCGTACCTTATATTTATAGATATTTTATTTTATTTTATTTCACTTTGCGAGTTTATTGCCATGTGGCAATCTCTTCCAACCAACCAGAAAGATGTTTAATGGGTTCTAAGTGAAAACCAGACTGGAATTCCATTTAAAAATTCTGGATTCCAGCGGGGATCGAACCCGCAATCTCCGGATCGGCAGACAAGCGTCTTACCACCAGGGCACGGAGGACCTTCTATCCGTCGTCGTTAATATTATTTTCACACTCAACTGTTCACTTTCCAGTTCACCGCTCCTCTTTTTTTACGTCGTCCTTTACTGTCCATGCAGTGAGACTCTAGAATCAGTTACAAACCAATATAAGACTCGCTCCGTCCTTGGCATGCTTAAAGAAGCGACTGAAAAAACTCCTAATTTCTAGTCAGTAAAATAACGTGTTTCATTCCTGATTTTTCTTTTCCTTTCCTCTCCACCATCCCTTCCTTTTATTTTGATTGATGATATTTCACTTTATATGAAAAAGATATTCGGGTGATTATTCGTCTTTGTGGGGTTCGTGGGCATATGCTCACGTATGTGTTTATAGATTTCGTGCGGATGGATAATAATTTAAATTATTTATGCAACCATGTAACTTGCTTCATTTACTTTTGTCTGGTTGGTTGGAAGAGATTTCCGCCTGGCAATATCTCCGCCAGATTGTTTTTGCAATTAAAGTGTTAAATATATAAATAAACAAGTGTTATGCTGCCGGAGTTTCTTTGGGCAGTACCGTCATCATCACTAAGTGACTTCGCGCTCTTAAAAAATAAAATTTCTAGTATAGATCGTGCTAGATATGAAATATTTTTATTCCTCCAAAGAAGCGTGAATGAAATCAAACTGAACTGAATAGAAAAGAGAAAACAAAGAAATAAAAATAAAAAAATTACAACTTTTATACATCACCAATGATTTGAAAAGAAAAGAAATAGGGAAAGATAAATGAAATATCACATTTCGTAGTTAAAAATTCTCTCTCAACAAATCTATGGCATTTTGGTAAATAGGTACAAGTCATCAATTACTTATTTGTCAGTTTGAAGTTTTGCAACACTTGTATTCCTGAAATACAGACCTCAGGTAAATTTTAAAGGTAAACTTTGAATACGCTTCATTTACTTTTGTCTGGTTGGTTGGAAGAGATTTCCGCCTGGCAATATCTCCGCCAGATTGTTTTTGCAATTAAAAAGTGTTAAATATATAAATAAACAAGTGTAATGCTGCCGGAGTTTCTTTGGGCAGTACCGTCATCATCACTAAGTGACTTCGCGCTCTTAAAAAATAAAATTTCTAGTATAGATCGTGCTAGATATGAAATATTTTTATTCCTCCAAAGAAGCGTGAATGAAATCAAACTGAACTGAATAGAAAAGAGAAAACAAAGAAATGAAAATAAAAAAATTACCACTTTTATACATCACCAATGATTTGAAAAGAAAAGAAATAGGGAAAGATAAATGAAATATCACATTTCGTAGTTAAAAATTCTCTCTCAACAAATCTATGGCATTTTGGTAAATAGGTACAAGTCATCAATTACTTATTTGTCAGTTTGAAGTTTTGCAACACTTGTATTCCTGAAATACAGACCTCAGGTAAACTTTGAATACATAAATAATTTACGTATTCAAAGTTTACCTTTAAAATTTACCTGAGGTCTGTATTTTAGGAATACAAGTGTTGCAAAACTTCAAACTGACAAATAAATAATTGATGACTTGTACCTCTTTACCAAAACGCCATAGAAATATTTATATCATACAAAGCGGTATTATATTTTTTCATATATTTCGAAACAACGTATGTGTAATATATTTTTTTTATGTATAGACGTCTAATTTGGTTGAAAAAAAAACAATAAAAACAAACTCTGATATACGGGAGAGAAACATGGACGTCGAAATGGGTTAAATAAGGCGTATCTGAGGAAATTACGTGCACTAAAAAGAATATATGCTTTGGAACACCTTTATTTGAAGGGAGATATGCCAGAGAAAAGTCGTGTCCATCTCATAGAACCTTTTAAATGCTGGTCATCTTGGTGAATGTGGGACAAAATACGGAAAATATTCTTAACAAGGATATTAAGGACTGTAAGAAACATTAATGAAAGAAAACACAGTGCTTTTACTTTGACTAATTTTTATTTTTTTATTTATACATTTGTTTTATTTTAAACTAGAAAGAAAGATATAATATGAACATAGCAAGAGTTTAAAGATTTACATTGCAATTATCATATATAAAAAAACATATTCCTCTTCACCCGTTATGCTCAATTTCTATGCTCAGATACCATACGGTATATCCCTACCGGTTTCAAGGTTTTCCCCTCATCATCAGGGGAGTGAAAACCTTGAAACCGGTAGGGTTATACCGTTACATACAGGCCCTGATGGACGACTAACTAGGAATTCCTGTTTTAAATCAATCAGCTTATCAAATACTCTCGTTACAAAAAATCATATTGTGGAAATATGTGAGAGTTTTACTTTTTTAGTTAAATAAACAAAAAAAAATTGCCATAGGTGTAACATGTCTACCATAGATCGACACACAAAACGACTAACCATAGATCAACAAACAAAACAATAACCCCACTCAATATTGGTTTATGATCCATAAACATAAAAATCGGTATTTTAACGTAACCACCCATAGACAATAAGATTCAACAAATAAATGTATTGTGTTTTTATATTTTTATTGCAAAAGAGCCTATGAAACGTTGGGTTTGTTTTCCAGCCCGATGTTACAGGTTCGTTTTTCGTTGAAACCCAATTTATTTCAAAAGGTTTCTAGACTGTTTTTTTTTCACTACAGACCTCTTTTAACACCTTTCTAGTTGATTGGAAGAAATTGTCACACAGCAATAAGCTCACTAGAGTATACTATATATCATGAAAGTATATTCAGTATAATACATTTCAATAGAACTATTGTATTTGAATTTTTTTAAATACTTAATTGTGAATTTTTACAATTTTAATCTAATTTCTTAAGATAAAGCCGAGAAATTTAAAATAACGACACGTAAAGTCGATTTTTTTTGTTATACAAGCGTGAAGATAAATTGGAAAAAGTTAATTCAAAAGTGCGAGCCCTCAAAAGAAAGTTTTCGTTTCTATGAAACAACTGTATATTTAAATGGAAAACTTTGAAACATTGCTTCTTTATAAAGAACCAAAAAAAACATAATTTTACGTCTCTAACATTGAAATTGCACAGTAATAGAAAAATTATATAAAAATTGTTAAAATGAAAACAAAATTCGATCCAGTTTTTTTTTATTCGCGACATATAGTAACTGCATTGTAAATTCGTAGAAATTTTATTGAAACAGTTGCGGAATTGGGCTGAATTGAAACATAAAAAGAAAAATAAATATTTCTATTAGGTGTCTTCCTTTTACTCTCCTGCTTCCTCACACAATATGTCACATGCTGGCCATTATCACTTGAGTTGATTTTAATTTTATTGTTTGTGTTTTCTTTTGTGTACGTTTCTTACTCGTATTATTATGTAGAACTCAATTATTGGTTAAGTTAGGTTAGGTATGTTTCTATTGTGTATATTTCTTATTATTATGTGGAACTTTATTATTGGTTAATTTAGGTTAGGTTCTGTTTCTCTTGTGTATGTTTCTTATTATTACGTGGAACTCTATTGTTAGTAAGGTTAGGCTCTGTTTCTATTGTGTGCGTTTCTTATTATTATGTGGAACTCTTTTATTGGTTAAGTTAGGTTAGGTTATGTTTCTATTGTGTATGTTTTTTATTACAATATTATGTGGAACTTTATTGTAAGTTAGGTTAAGTTCTGTTTATATTGTGTACGTTTCTTATTATTACGTGGAACTCTATTGTTAGTCAGGTTAGGTACTGTTTCTATCGTGTACGTTCTTATTATTATGTGGAACTCTATTTTTAGTCAGGTTAGGTACTGTTTCTATTGTGTACGTTTCTTATTATTATGTGGAACTCTTTTATTGGTTAAATTAGGTTAGGTTATGTTTCTATTGTGTATGTTTTTTATTATTATGTGGAACTTTATTGTAAGTTAGGTTAGGTTCTGTTTCTATTGTGTACGTTTCTTATTATTATTTGGAACTCAATCATTGGTTAGGTTAGGTTAGGCTAAGTTCGGTTTCTATTGTGTATGTTTCTTTTTATTATGTGGAACTCTATTATTGGTTAAGTTAGGTTAGGTTCTGTTTCTCTTGTGTATGTTTCTTATTATTACGTGGAACTCTATTGTTAGTTAGGTTAGGTTCTGTTTCTATTGTGTGCGTTTATTATTATTATGTGGAACTCTTTTTTTGGTTAAATTAGGTTAGGTTATGTTTCTTTTGTGTATGTTTTTTATTATTATGTGGTACTTTATTGTAAGTTAGGTTAAGTTCTGTTTATATTGTGTACGTTTCTTATTATTATTTGGAACTCAATTATTGGTTAGGTTAGGTTAGGCTAAGTTCTGTTTCTATTGTGTATGTTTCTAATTATTATGTGGAACTTTATTGTTGGGTAGGTTAGGTTCTGTTTCTATTGTGTACGTTTCTTATTATTATGTGGAACTCTCTCATATGTTAAGTTATGTTTTTATTGTGTATGTTTCTTATTATTACGGGGAACTCTATTGTTGGTTAGGTTAGGTTCTGTTTCTATTGTGTACGTTTCTTATTATTATTTGGAACTCAATTATTGGTTAAGTTAGGTTAAGTTCGGTTTCTAATATGTATGTTTCTTATTATTATGTGGAACTCTATTATTAGTTAGGATAGGTTAGTTTCCGTTTCTATTGTGTATGTTTTTTTATTATTATGTGGAACTCTATTATTGGTTAACTGTTTAATAATATACTTAATTTATGAATTTATAAATATAGTTACATTTTTTGAATAAAATTAAACAAAAACATCATTCGTTAATGACGGCTCTGTCATTTAAGTAAATAAAATAATAAAGCAAATATATAAATAGATTATTTTAGAAAGCAAACCAGGGCTGTAGAGTTAGGGTTGTGGAGTAGGTGGTTTTTTTTTGCAGAGTTGGGCTAGCAGTCGGGAGACGCTATTCGGAAATCTATTCGACCTACATTTTTAAAAATTATTTTTCTACATAAATGACATGAAATTATGAACTATATACCATCGCATGTACTTTGATGAGGAATCTCCATAGACATTATTTTCAATAAACCTACATTTTAGTAATTTGAGCACGTATTTAAGTGTAATATTTGATTGGCAATATATGGTATGTACTACACGTATAATTCTAAAATTGTCGGAATTTGCTGACTCCACAACACTAAAAGCTTCTTAACTAAAGAAAGTATAAAATGTATATGTGCCTTTAACGGGAATCGTAACCGAGTTGACACGAACAAAAAAAAGTGAAAAGAATTCTTGATCTGCCTATGAACATGTTGGTCTGAAAATCACAGGTCGAGGTAAGAAGAACTGAAAATAAAATATCACAAGATATTTCAATATTTAGGGAAACGCATTCAACTTTTGGTAGCTTGTCATTACTTTTGGTAGTTTGTTATTTTTTTTGGTAGCTTGTCATTACTTTTGGTAACTTGTTATTATTTTTGGTAGCTTGTTATTACTTTTGGTAGCTTGTTATTATTTTTGGTAGTTTGTTATTACTTTTGGTAGCTTGTTATTACTTTTGGTAGCTTGTTATTATTTTTGGTAGCTTGTCATTACTTTTGGTAGCTTGTTATTATTTTTACGAGTATATAACATATGTTACGCAATAAAAACATAATAATGTAAAATATGATATTGGAAATTAGATGTAGGCTTTCAGGACCCGACAAACTAGGCAATTGCTCGTGTCTTGATGAATATCCTATTTTCTTTACAATAAACATTTGGTTACAGTCTAGATAACAATACATTTTCTATCTTATGTTAAATAATTTTTACAGAGTTCAAATAAAAACACAGCGGGATATCCTGAAAAACAAACATATTCAAAACAAAATATAAATAACTTTGATTGTGTTTGCTGTTTTGGAAATGGGTAAACTTACTAAAATTCGAATTTAAAAGTTTTTAAATTACGCGAAGAAAATAAATTTATTAAACTAAACTTAACTCAAGTGTTAATAAGACTTGCTTCTAAAAAACACGGAGGTTTTAAGAATTCGAACATTTTATACATAATATAGAAAAATATTGTAGAAAACTTGATCATACTTATTTGATTTCCAGATAAATAAATGTAAACTTAATACGTAAAATTTTCAATTGATAACTGTTTATTTTTTATCTGTATCGTTAAAAAAATATTGAAAACAAAGCCTAATTTATAGGTTATTTTAATGACCGACCATTCCATTGCATGAACTAATTTCTCGTAATCAGATGTAAGTGTCAAACGCAAATTTGCAATGTTTGTCGCTTTTAAAATGTAATTTTAACATTTGTATGTTCAATTTTTTATCTTTTTTTGTGTTGTATTTTTGAAAAAAAAAGGCTTCACAAATTTAAGGCGATTATGGATTTTGATGTGAATGTAAAAGGGCCTTACTTCGTCTGTTTATAATAAAAGATTTCATATTTTTGTATATTTAATTTGTAATTAAGTACAATATATTTGTGAAACAATAAAGTATGTGTATATTTATAGTATGTATACTCGTATCTATATTAGATCATATCTTGTATTTAATCGTTATTGAACAGATTACAGATTCCATTTCTCTAAGTCTGCGGATAAAGGATTGATTGAATGCACATTCAGCATGGTATTATCTAGTACGAGTATATCATACGACTTGCTGTATATCAGAGAGGTTACGGTAGTGATTCGATGTTGGTATAATTGTGTCAGGGAATTATGTGCACTTTGACAGAATAATAATCAAACTACAATATTATCAATCAAATTGCTTCAGTACAGTTCTTGGCCATCGTACTGCAAGGATGATTAATGTGTTTATCTACATTACATAAGATACAGGGCTGGATTAAGACCTAAAGAGGCTTTAAGCTTTTTAATGATTTTGGTGCCCCCACAAATTTGGTGTCCGAACGACTAAACAGCCAGACAGCCGACATTACTAAAACATGAACGATCACGTGAGCTCCGGTGAACCGTGTGGTACTTGGCCAGTTCCCAGATTCTAATTTGGATATATTCCCTAGAAAAATGTATATCATAAACTTATATGATTACTAACATATTTATGTATTTTTTTCATTTGTTTCGGGACCTATTTTCGTGGGACAAGGTCCAGCTACAAAATTTGCAGTTATGATCTAGTCCTGAGGAGAATTTATAAACTCTTAAATTAAAGCTAAGCTTTTATTTTTCAACAAATGAAAGACCTCAAATGATTTGTTTAGTTTTATATTGTTTTTTTATGTTGTTTATAGTTAAGGCATTAACGTTGTGGAGGTTTAAAGACATTGTAATGTATTTTTATCAAACACTGTTTATTCCACTTTTTTTGGGACGGTATAACCCTACCGGTTTCAAGGCTTTCACCTCATCTTCAGGGGAGCACAAACAAGACTTGTTTTGTTTGTGCTCTCCTGAAGATGAGGTGAAAGCCTTGAAACCGGTAGGGTTATACCGTCACAAAAAAAGTGGAATAAACAGTGTTTGATAAAAATAAATTACAATATTGTTTTTTAGTTCACACATTTTTTGAAGATTTGAAAAAACAGTTTTCCTTTATTTTAGATCATCTTACAAAAGTTAAAACATAAACAGTACATTTTGAACGTTACGTTTGTTTCTTTATACAGTTTTTATTAAACCTTTAAAATATATTTTTTTGCATTTTTTTCAAAAACCAAATATAGAAAATAGTAATAACGTTTTGCAAGTATTTCAACGGAATATTACATTTTTTTTTATTACACCAAACGTAAAAATATTTAACATATTAAATTTATAAGCACATCTAGAAAATTTATATAATAAAAGCTTTTCGGTGTTTATACCTCGTTTTTTTGGCTCAAAAGTATTGCATTACACTTCCGTTATATAAAATACCTGACGAATTTACTGCTAGTTGGCAATCGCTTCCAACCAATCAGAGGGATGTTTAAGAACTCTTGAGTGAAAATCAGACTTACATACAATAAAAAAAATCAGGTATCAACGGAAATCGAGCCCGCAAGCCCCTAGTTGTAAAAAGGCGTCTTATTGAAAATTGTTGAAGTTGTTCACCTGAGCAAATCCCAAAAGTTGTTTCATTAAAGATAACAATCGCAAAAGCCTGCAAATTTTTATATGATAGTTTAAATGACTAATTATATTTATTTATTCATGTTATGGCCTTTTGCAACGAAAACACTTTTAGAATTTCAGCTGTGTAATTTTATTTGTATAATCGTTGAATAACATTGAAGTATTGCACAATATTAAAAGTATTATAGAAGTAATAATAACGATGATGTTAACATCGTAGTGACTTTAAGAATAATAATTGCTGCCTCTGATATGACGTCGTATTTAAAACGAAGCGTCTTCCGATAACGTACCCTTAGATAATTAAGAAGGAATTTTTGGTCGGGTATGTTATCGGTGCCCTTTGTAAGGTTAAATTGATATCAGGCGACTATTTGAAATGTCTCGTTCGCTGTTTACTTCCATTTAGTAATATCAAATCTTTATTGAATTGGGATAGTAACGGTTCCTGATAATTCCAACAAGATAATAAATTTAAACATAAAACATTGAGTTAAGTTTGACATACACGTGATAACACTAATATTTATTGGATGTAGATAACATAGAACATGATATGGTTAACATTGATAAGCTTAACATTGGTTTGAATACGTTACATGATTACTTATAATATTTATTGGATGTGGATAACAGAGTATATGATAAGATTAACATTGGTAGGGATACATTACACATATTCATAGTAATAAAGAGATATAGTGTGTGTATTAAAGCAAAAATAGTGATTATAGTATAAACGAGATATTACTTTAAATCAGTTTCATGTTGAATTATATATGGTAGAAAAAACTTAATGCGTGTATGTGGAACTCAAGAATTTTATATTATAAATTATAATATTCTCGAATTCCCAACGCACGCACAAAAGGACGACAAAACAAGCTAAAAAAACATTTTTAAACCGGTTTTATCTTGGATACCTTCATCCCGAACCGTTGGATGCATACGAGTATATGTTATGTAAAAGATATCCAACTCACGTCAGTTCAAAGGTATTTGATGTAACGCGGAGTCAGTAATTATGTCTTGTATGGATTTTGATAAAAAAATTATAATTTCATAATTATTATACCGGATTAATTTTTTCATGTACTTAATAACAATAAAATTACAGTTTTTAAAGCGTCTTTTAGCGAGTAGACTCTCCCCAATGGCACTCTAACTCGGGGTTCTCAAACCCACAATTTAGCGAGTAGACTCTCCCTAATGGCACTCTAACTTGAGATTCTCAAATCACAATTTAGCGAGTAGACTCTCCCCAATGGCACTCTAGCTCGGAGTTCTCAAACCCACAATTTAGCGAGTAGACTCTTCCCAATGGCACTCTAGCTCGAGGTTCTCAAACCCACAATTTAGCGAGTAGACTCTCCACAATGGCACTCTAGCTCGGGGCTCTCAAACCCACAATTTAGCGAGTAGACTCTCCCTAATGGCACTCTAACTCAAGGTTCTCAAACCCACAATTTAGCGAGTAGACTCACCCCAATGGCACTCTAGCTCGGGGTTCTCAAACCCACAATTTAGAGAGTAGACTCTCCCTAATGGTACTCTAACTCGAGATTCTAAAACCCACAATTTATCGAGTAGACTCTTCCTAATGGCACTCTAGCTCGAGGTTCTCAAACTCACAATTTAGCGAGTAGACTTTCCCCAATGGCGCTCTAGCTCGAGGTTCTCAGACCCACAATTTAACGAGTAGACTCTCCCCAATGGCACTCTAACTCGGGGTTCTCAAACCTATAATTATTGAAGTATTATAAAATATAAATATATGATACAAGTTTAGTGTTATGAAGGGAAGTTGATGGCTGCGGCCATTAGTTTGAATATGTGTAGAAATATAATTTATTGAAAGCAACAAAGTATGTTCATATAAACATATATCCTGTAATATTTATGATATACTTGTAAGAAAAATAAATTTGTTAGGAAAACCACATAAAACTTATCAATGAAACTTGTGTAGATCTTCTGACATTTGATAGTAACACATAGGCTTAAGGTGTAATGGTGTATATGTGTTAACACCTACAGGCAGACAATACCACACCATTAAACTTTTATCATAATGCCTTACCTTATTGAATCGATGTGGAACAATTCATTTCTTAGATGAAGAAGGAATCGACCTATGAATTCTTACTCCACTGCGAAGCAACATCTCTTAAATACATATTTCAAAGACACAATGGAGACATTCTGTTAAAAGACTTGAATAGAATAAGACAAAGTTTGACATCAATCCCTTCGAAACACTTGAATCAATGTAGACGTTCTCAAATGTACTAATATGACAATATTTATCACTACCATAGATCAACCCATCAGCTGCATTGCAAACAGACTGGATTCTAGAAATTATGGAATATTGCAGACCACTTAAATAGAATAACAGTGTAGGGAGTACCCACGTCCCTAAATATTGTTAACATGCAGGGTCAACGACCGATGAATCAACCTCTGGATATGTACAATTGTCACATACCAGAAACGTCAACACTGTTTACACGCAAATAATATTTACATCGCATTCCAAGGTAGAAAGAGAACATATCACGCCGTCTCGCCGTTGCGACAATAAATATCATACCCACTGTAGTATCCGCAGCGCTTGCGACCACCTCAACACGCGCAGAAGTGAGATCGAGATATACCTCGGACGCATTCACGCGTCCCGTTCTGAAATTCTATATATACCTACTTATCGATGAATAAAGGCACTTGTTATTATTCGCTTGACCATTCATTTCTGTTTATTATTTACCGACTATTCACTCTCACTTTTATCGCATTCCTGAATCGACGTATTTTATTTTAAATACAAACAAATCAAAATCATCACGACGTATCAAATTAAGCATCCCGCTAAAACAGTAATCAAGACGTGACACAGCAAACACCTTAAAAAGTGTTCATATCCCTTGTTGAAAGACATTGACGTACTAATTTTAACTCTATAAAACTATAGAAATCCAAAGAAACTCTTCTATCAAGGTAGACACAAAGAAATTTACTCTATAATGAAGAATTGTCATGATTTAAAATAAATGAAAAAATGGTGTTGTGGGTTGGATCTTTAATATTAAATATACATCCAATTTATGCTCACTTTTATAATCTAATATTTTTTTAGGCTTATAGCATTATGTACTACGAATGGAAATTTCTTACAGAAAGTAACGCAAGCCTTGGAAACTGGGCTTATATTAAAAATAATAAAATCTAATTTTCTAAGCGTCGCGACTATATTCATGCCAAATTTAATTACTAGGTTTTTAATAAACAAAGCGCTGAGGTTCGCATTTAATAAAACCGATCGATAAAGTATACAAACTTTCGACACTCGCCATTCTACACAAATTTAATTAAATTTTATATAAAATGTTTTAACGTTAAGTGTAAAAACACAGGCTTAATGTTAAATATTTATACTTGACATGAAATGTATAAATTTACTTAAATTTTAAAAAAATTGAAATTATTTGCATGAATTAAGTTGATAACTTGTCAGTCTGAATTAACTTATCACGAAGCAGGGTTTGTCAACGATCAATCTGCGTGCCAATAAATCTGTACAACAATTTTTTTTAATATTTAACGCACGAAAGTATTGGAAACGCGCCGTGGTTGTTCATGTAGCTGTGACGTCATAATACCCGTAAAGTCAATCATTCGGGGAGAGGCTATTGTTCATTGTGAGGACGCTCATATAATATTTCCTATAAATTCGTTAAAAAATTCTAGCAAAATTATTCACTTATCGATCGGCAAATCTATATCCCATGACAGACATTTTTTTTCAAGGCTGATTATTTTATTGTATATATTTTCACTTGTATTTTATAATTACATCGCAAACGCAATTTTTTTCCTCGTCGGATTGTCATTGGATTTATGAGTTGTTATTATTATTTGTTTACCATTTTTTTACAACGATTGGCACTTATAAGGATGATGGAATCACGTTCAAACAATGGATGAGACCCAGATTCTCCTCGAGACTCTACTGCCCTCCGTGGCTTAATTGGTAAGACGCTTGCCTCCCAGACCGGAGGTTGCGGGTTGGATTCCAGATCTTTTTAAAAAGAATTCCTGTCTCATTTTCACTTAAGGTCTCTTTAACATCTTTCTGGTTGGCTGAAAGATATTTTCACATGGCAATAAGCCCGCCAGGTTGTACTGTATACAATAAAAGTGTTAAACAAAATAATGCACTATAGAAAGCCGACTACTTAGGTAAACCCTCAGAGATGCAGAAAAATAGTTGGATGATCACATCCCCGGAGAAAACTGAAATAAAACAGATCAATAATCTACTGCAAGATAAAAGAGGAAACAACTATGTAAATATGATATTTGAATTCGTGCATTCAAGTAAAATAAGGTAGGGTAATATACAATTATTTTAGAAACCTACTTCTATTGTTCTCCAGAAACACAGCCATGAGTAAGGGTAGAAGTTTTTAAATGGTTGAAGAGTAAAACTCATAAACCACATAACAACCACGTTTTTATTTTTCATTTTTTTATGGAAAAACAGTCTATTAACAAGCGACAATATACCCATAAATGGCATATATGTGAATTCAAACTATAAAAATAGCTTTATATAATTTGTGTGTTTTTTATTTTTCACAAATAAAACGTTTTGTAGAAAATAAGCAGTTTTTTCTTATAACTCTTTACGTATTTTTTGGCTCTTGAGTGCTTTATGAATTTTACTCTTCAGTTATTGACACTGAAAATACGGAAGAATGACGCATTGTAGCAAGATCTCTAATTAGGAGAGGAGAGGAAATTACGTACTCGTTACTTCAGCTTTCCAAATTATTGAATGTCGAGATTGATGGAGAGGGAAAAACAAAGCTCGGAATCTTTCTAAAAAAGGGTTATTTAACGAACACAAAAATAAACTAACGACTTCTAGAGTTAAGTGATCTTTTCAAAACTACTTTTTAGTTTTAAAAATATACAGTTTAGTTAAACTCATTTTGTAGTTACGTCAAGATATAAATGTTTATTATGCTCTCGATCTTAGAATATGTATGCGAAAGCTGGACGTAGTAAAAAGTGTTGAAATTAAGATATTTGCAATAGGAATGAGGATGGTGGAAAAACATTGTATGACAGAATAAGTAAGAAGGATATTAGAAAAATAAGCGAATTAAAACAAGATACAGTGCTTGTGAAGCAAATTGAGTTAGGCTATGTAGAAAAAATAATTGTGAATATTTAAAAAAAATATTGTTTACGAGTGGTATAAAAGATGCGAGAGGTTAAGGAAGACTTAAAAATACGTGACTTGACCAATTGACACAATTTCTGAAAGAGGCAAGTGTGACATATGTGCATAATATGAAAGTATGCATGCCTCGTCATGTGTTGTATGGAATTGGCAGAAGCGAAAAATATGCCCAGAACAGAATAAAGTGGACATTTGTTATCCCTATCTATCCCAATAGGGACACGGCGCAATAGTGATGATTATTGAAATATTATTTTTTGAAATATTTATTGAAATATTTAACAGGTGTAGTAATTTGTACTTTGCTCCTCTAAGTACATGACCCAAGTAACCTTTCGGATTTTAATATTAGTCAGCAACTCTCTATCAACTTTGGCTCTTTGAAGAACCCTTGTTTTGCTGACCATATTCGTCCAGGGTATCTGTAGCATTCTCCGGTGCGTCCACATTTCGAATACTACTAACTTTGAGGGTCCATGATTCCACTCCATGCAATAACACTGACCAAACGTAGCATTTGACTAACCGTTGTCGAAGCAAATCTCCTGGCTCCGCAATATACTCGTACGTTATTGGACTGGCATAAGGGGCGTTGGAGATCTTTTACGGGCTACCGGGGACAAAGATGTATACTCTCAAGTGATATTCAACGTTGGGGGGACCTGACATGAGAAGAAGAAGTTGTTATTTTGTGAATCCCGAATGATAATTTACAATATTTGTACAATTAACGAAAAACACAAATTATAATTTTGAATTACGAGTATATATACTCGTATATACCATCACGCAGTGTCCCTACTGAGGCTAGCAGAGAGGACATAACACTAAATTTTTCTATCTCGACACACATAACATACATATTTCACCATTTCCGCACACATGTACTTTATCATACAGCTCCAACAAATTATCTTACTTCTAACATTTCCTTCTTTTAAAATATCATTGACTTGATCCAACCATATTTTCTTTGATTTTCCTTTACCACGCATTCCACTCACATTTATTTATTTTGTTAGTGAGTTTCTCATGTCAAACACACTCAGATATCCATTTTTCCCCAAATAATATTTACCAATAAAAATAACATTACGTATTTGTTATACTGAAACAATCAGTGGTTATATACAGTTTTCATTCAAATGTTTTCATTTCAAAACTCATACCTTATGTTCATTTAATATCGAGATTCCATACAGTCGTATATTTTTTTTTCACGAAGAAAAAAATCTTACATTTTTTGCCCTTTCAATAGATGTTCTATAAATTTTATCAGTTATATTGAAAAAGAAATAAAAATTGAACCGAATCAGGGCAAAACCTTTTTGTGATCGAAAAAATGGAGATTGGACCAAATGTCGCGCAGACCCTTTATATTGTGTCAAGGTCCAACAAAGCCGAGGGGCTGTTACGGTAAGAGTAACAGTCGTAAGTTAAAAGAAATACGACAGCCCGGATGGCGGTGCAGCCTCTCACACATTAGCATAACAGTTTCAGGCCTGAAATTTACATGGATCGCTCCGATTACGCGTCCTGTAGAATTATTGTCGTTTCCGGGACATTATTTGGTTCCGACGCTTGCTTCAGGCGCAAGTTTAACAAATTAACTAACAGTTAAATGCGAAATACGATTCAGTTAACATTAGAACACATTATGACTTTAGTCTCTGACTCTGACACATTACTCGTAGGTTCACCAAAATTTAGTACACTTTCAGTATTGTTAAATAAATATAGGTTTATATATAATATTATTTATAGTTAAGGCATAAACATTGCGGAATTTTAAAGACATTGTAATTTGTTTTATCAAACACTGTTTATTCTACTTTTTGTAACGGTACGAGTATATGTGTTGGCCAAATGTTTTAGGAATATATGTGTTTGCCAAATGTTCACTCCGATGCACTGACTTAGAAACTTCTAGGGTCACTAATCTGTCCAATTTATTTCCGTTACTATTGATATGTTATGTAAGAATTTGGCATCATCGATAAAAAATGTATGGTTTTCACGGTGACAATGTATGGTTTTCATCGTTTCGTATTCTGTCATACATTATTTCCCGACATATTCTTCTAAATGCATTATTAACCCTATGTATTATTTATCTTACACAGCCGGTATTTTAGTATTTTAGTACATAAATAAACAATCATATTTCAAACATACTTTAAAAACAAACTAATATAAAATATATGACTTATTTATTTGTTGAGACACTTTATAGTAAAATAAAGTATTGGTGAATTGATTATCCAACGGCAATCTTCCAAGTACGCAGATTAGTACGCAGATTAATACGCAAATTAGTACGCAGATTAGTACGCAGATTAGTTTCAGTTGCTTGGTGAAAGGTTACATATTTGTTTTTGAAAAGAAAATAGGAATCTTTAATATACTTAATATATTTTAAATAAATGAAAGAGGAAAAAAGTCATAGAAATATTTACAAATGTCTCCAAAGATGAAGGATGAACAAGATAAATATAAATGTAGTTCAAATCTGTAAGCACGTGTAGGCAGCACTAAAAAAATTCTCACACGCTGTATGGCATCAGTACTTTTTAAACAGATACGAATCTTTTTTTGAAAATCGAACCCAGAATCACTAAAAAGAAAATAAACACTGTACCGATCGGACCATGGAGGTTGTTAGAAAAGTATTTATTGGCATCAAAACAATGTCAACTCGACTACATCCGTGGTCCAATT
Organism: Odontocerum albicorne; assembly: GCA_949825065.1. Classification (NCBI taxonomy): domain Eukaryota; kingdom Metazoa; phylum Arthropoda; class Insecta; order Trichoptera; family Odontoceridae; genus Odontocerum; species Odontocerum albicorne. The sequence goes on from OX463838.1 coordinate 7,841,925, forward strand.
TATAAGACGCCTGCCTTCCGGCCTAGGGTTGATTTGTTCGTTTCCGGTTAGTTTTAATTTTAAGTTTATTTACTTATCGACTTTCTAGCTACATGGACGATATGACCGAATTTCGAATAATTCCATCAAATTTATTATAATACCAAGGATAGCCAACAATTTGATCACGAGGTCATTTTTATCGATCTTAGAATATGGCGTGCGATGTTACCAAATCTCATTACGTGCATGCACTTGTCAACGCAGTCAATTAGTTTTCCTTTTTTAATATGTATTTATAAGACATTGTAATTTGTTTTATCAAACACTGTTTATTCCACTTTTTGTAACGGTATAACCCTACCGGTTTCATGGCTTTCATATCAGAGTCTTGTTTGTGCTATCTGAAGATGAGGTGAAAGCCTTGAAACATGTAGGTTAAAACTGTCATAAAAAGTGGAATAAACAGTGTTTGATAAAACAAAGTTGAATGTTAATTCTTTACCAATAAATAATGTGTATTTATAAGTTTTCTGTACCTTAATAATTTTTATAACTAAGTAAATTCCGCTCATACTTATTAATTAACTTTTAATTATAAGTTATCCTTTTTAAGTAACATGTACGTTTTATGTTACTTAGTTAAATTTAGCGAATTTGATAAGTAGATCAACACTGCTTTTTTACAAAAGTCGAACGCGACAAGAAACAAGTTAACCACCCCTGCTATGTACAATGAAAGTGTAATACAATACAAAACTTTGCAATATGAATATCTACATAAATATATTTTTTGTGACTGATTACGTTCCTTCCATATGAAGTTTAATAAAAATAATCTTCAAATCGTGATGATCACAAATAACTCAACATTGTTTTGTAACAATATAATATCTACACAAATATATTTTTTGTGAATGATTGCGTTCCTTCCATATGAAGTTTAATAAAAATAATCTTCCAATCGTGATAATCACAAATAACTTAACATTGTTTTAACAATATAATATCTACATAAATATATTTTTTGTGACTGATTACGTTCCTTCCATATGAAGTTTAATAAAAATAATCTTCCAATCGTGATAATCACAAATAACTCAACATTGTTTTGTAACAATATAATATCTACAGAAAATATATTTTTTGTGAATGATTGCGTTCCTTCCATATGAAGTTTAATAAAAATAATCTTCCAATCGTGATAATCACAAATAACTCAACATTGTTTTGTAACAATATAATATCTACATAAATATATTTTTTGTGAATGATTGCGTTCCTTCCATATGAAGTTTAATAAAAATAATCTTCCAATCGTGATAAATAACTTGTACAAATAACGTGTACAAATAACTCAACATTGTTTTGTAACAATATAATATCTACATAAATATATTTTTTGTGACTGATTACGTTCCTTCCATATGAAGTTTAATAAAAAATAATCTTCCAATCGTGATGATCACAAATAACTCAACATTGTTTTGTAACAATATAATATCTACATAAATATATTTTTTGTGACTGATTACGTTCCTTCCATATGAAGTTTAATAGAAATAATCTTCCAATCGTGATAATCACAAATAACTCAACATTGTTTTGTAACAATATAATATCTACATAAATATATTTTTTGTGAATGATTGCGTTCCTTCCATATAAAGTTTAATAAAAATAATCTTCCAATCGTGATGATCACAAATAACTCAACATTGTTTTATAACAATATAATATCTACATAAATATATTTTTTGTGAATGATTGCGTTCCTTCCATATGAAGTTTAATAAAAATAATCTTCCAATCGTGATAATCACAAATAACTCAACATTGTTTTGTAACAATATAATATCTACATAAATATATTTTTTTGTGAACGATTGCGTTCCTTCCATATGAAGTTTAATAAAAATAATCTTCCAATCGTGATAATCACAAATAGCTCAACATTGTTTTGTAACAATATAATATCTACATAAATATATTTTTTGTGAATGATTGCGTTCCTTCCACATGAAGTTTAATAAAAATAATCTTCCAATCGTGATGATCACAAATAACTCAACATTGTTTTGTAACAATATAATATCTACATAAATATATTTTTTGTGAATGATTGCGTTCCTTCCACATGAAGTTTAATAAAAATAATCTTCCAATCGTGATGATCACAAATAACTCAACATTTTTTTGTAACAATATAATTTTCTCAATAAACCTTTATACTTGTGTATATATATATATATATATATATATATATATATATATATATATATATATATATATATATATATATATATATATATATATATATATATATATATATATATATATATATATATATATATATATATATATATATATATATATATATATATATATATATATATATATATATATATATATATATATCTCAGGTTAGAGAGATATTCGCCATCGATCTTTATGCCCATACCTTCCCAGTTTAAGGTTTTAAATATTTCTTCTAGTATAGCTGTAAAGAGTTTGGGTGACATCGCGTCTCCTTGTCTTACTCCCTTTGTAATTGTTATTTCCTCCGTTTTTTCTGGAAGATGCACCACTGCTTTTGCTTCTAGGTAGATATTTTGTATTATTCTTATATAAGCCGGTTGTATTCCTTGTTTCCTGAGTGCTTCAAATATGTATTCGTGTTTTACAGAGTCGAATGCTTTTTCAAAGTCTATGAAGCACATGCTTAGGGGTCTTCGATATTCATTCGATGTTGCTATTACTTGCCTCATTGTGTGTATATGGTCCATTGTACTATATCCACTTCTAAATCCAGCTTGTTCTCTTGGTTGCATATCGTCTAGCTGTTTTTGTATTCTAGTTGTTATTATTTTTGTAAATACTTTGTAAATGATTGGCATGAGACTGATGGGTCTACAGTTCTTTAAGTCGTTTTTGTCTCCTTTCTTATGAAGGAGAATCACTTTTGCTGTGTTCCATTTTGTGGGAATTTTCCCGTTGTTAATGCAGTATGTCATTATTTTTGCTAAGATGGGATATATTTCATCTCCTGCTGCCTTAAGAATTTCTATTGTTATGCCGTCATCTCCTGCCGATTTTCCGTTTTTCATACTATTTATGGTTTTTTCAACTTCTCTAATAAGAACATCAGGAACCTGATCATTTGTTTGGTTGTTCGGTCTATCTCTCGTGTTTTCAATGTCTTGAAATAGTTCTGAGTAGAATTCGTGGACTCGCTTTATGATTTCTTCCCGATTTTCGGTTTTGCTGTTATCCTTTTTGAGCAGGGCCGTTATTTGTTTGTTTCCGTCACTTAGCATTTGGGAGGTTCTTTTGTAGCTACGGTTCTGCTCTATTGTCTTTTGTATTAGGTTTAAGTTATATTTCCTTATATCTTCTTTTACCTTTTTCCTTACGGTTTTGCATAGTTCGGTATATTCGATTGATTGTCGTATACTGTCGTCTTTTTTGAAGTCCCTTCTTTTTGTCATGAGTTGTTTTGTGTCGTCTGAAATTTTTGAGTCTCTGGGTTTTTGGGGTTTCCCCCCCACATTTAATGCGATTTCTTTTATTTCATCCATTATAGTTTCACTCCATAATTCTATATTTTCTCGGTTTCCTTCTCTCGTATGAGCTTGGAGTTTGCATTTTGTTTGGTAACGGAACTCTTCTCTTTTATTTGAGAGCAGTGCTTCAATGTTGATTTTTGCCTTATGGCTTTTAATTAGTTTATATTTCTCCATTTTTGTGTTTATTTTGATGGTGGACTGTACAAGTCTGTGGTCACTTCCCGTGTTGAATCTGTTAATCACCTTACAGTCTTCAATCATTCTTTTGTTATTCACCAGTATGTAGTCTATTTCGTTTAATGTGCCATTTGGTCCTCTCCACGTCCACCTTCTTTGTGATCTCTTTTTAAAGAGCGTATTTGATATGTACATTTTTTCCGCTTGCGAAAATTCTATCATTCGGTTTCCTCTTTCGTTTCTTTCCCCGTAGCCGAAATTACCCGTGCATTCTTCGTCATTTCTGGTTTGTCCAATTTTTGCGTTAAAGTCTCCCATGATAATTTTAAAGTGGTTTTTCTTCTTTTCATTAAGGCTCCTAAGGTCATCGTAGAATTTTTCGATTTCGTCGTCATTGTGGCTTGTTGTGGGTGCGTAGACTTGAATAATTTGAAGGTTGTATCTTTTATTAATTTTAATTGTCAGCATTGCCATTCTGTCTGATGCTGCTGTAAACCCGACAATATTCGTTTTTAGTTTTTTACTTACCATAAACCCTACCCCACTAAGTTTACCTGATTTAGTTCCTGAGTAATATAGGATATTTCCGTTTGGTCTCTCGATGAGTTCTTCTCCAGGTCTTCTTACTTCACTTAGTCCCACAACGTCCCATTTGATCTTTGTGAGTTCTTCTTCCAGTGTAAGTAGTCTATCTTCTCCTCTAAGCGATCTGCAGTTGAAGGTGGCTACAGA